>JARHVA010000450.1:955000-1332500 GCA_037957365.1 Torreya grandis
ATATCCATCGAATTTTACATGCAATCAATCAAAAATATATTTCCAAATCCTAGAAGGAAGTTATTAGAAGCAAGGATTAGTAAGCTCATATCATTCTGATTTGTTTCTAGAATCTTTTTTAACATGTAGTTTATGTTTTGAGATGAATTATCATGTTTAATTCATAGTGTGCTCAAAATATCTCTACACATAATTATTCAAGTTATATTTAATTTTTTTTTTCACTTTTTTTTCTACTTCTATCTAAGTATTTTTCAACAATGGAATCTTTAGACATTTCTCTATTTTTCAAGTATTTGAAATATAGTTTTGTTGGATTACCTTCTGGAACATTTGGATCATGATTTTATTTTGTTCCCCATAATGTAACTGGGGAAGGGGACAAAATTATATCTATTATAGAGTTTTTATAACACATAATGGGTTGACCTTGCTCCATATGTAGAAGAAATTATTGGCCTTTTGTCAAGCCTACTATTTCATTTCTTCCCTTCAGCTAGTAATTATTAACATACTCTTTGAAATCCACTACCTCTTCAATCAAATATGGCATGAAGTTTCTTGTATTTTCACACATCATATAAGTTTCCATCATCTCTGTCACTCTTCATACATCTTTCCTCTTTATGCATCAAAACAAGTTTTTAAATGTGTTGTCGATGTCCTCATGCGTTATCCTACAAGGAGAAATCTGACCTTGACATCGAGGAAAACATATTTTCATACAAGGATAGATAAATATTGCAACACATACCTATATAAAAAAACATGATTTTGTGAATTTGTAAATGTAACATTAGTTCCATATAAGGTTTGACATTTTTTAAACATAATTATAGATGGAAGTACATGTTCTTATTATCCCCATAATAGTTGTCTAGTTGAAGGTATTATAGTTTGGAAGGAAGTTTCTTGAAGGCACAATTGATTGTTCTTCTTCTCTGTATTTCTTGCATTCAAAGTAGCATTTTTTAGACAAAAGTGCATCATACAATGGATATTTTGAAGTTTTAGGTTTATATAGTAAAGATCCATAAGTATTTGGCATGGCTATTTCCATATACTTGAAGCACTTGTTCAATGAGGTGATAGTAAAGTTAGACCCCATCATGATTTATGGTAAACAAAATGCCCATATCCACATGCACCATGACCATGTGTTATAATCCCTACCATTGACAACTCTAATATTTTGTTGGTAATTGATTTGCTTTTTGTCATTGTCCTTAGCACAAATGTTTTTTGACATTCTACCTTGTCATGAATGACACTGAGACATTATTCAAGGTATTAATTTGACATTTGTTTATGTGTGTAATACATTTATCTTGAAAAAAGTATTTGATTTGAGTGCATCAAAAATTCTTGATCTATAAGCTCTTCCTGATCTCTAGAGAGGGACCCATAATGTTTCTATCAAGTCAACAAGATGCATGTTTTTCACTTAGTGAATTCATCAAACATGACAATGGTCCCATCATGAAAATTAGTTCTCCACATGTTATTGAATTTTGGTTGGGATATTGGCTCATACTCCATTTATGTTAATTGTGCATTGATGTGGTGCCTCATAAATTTTTGAGTGAAAGATGTTGGAAGATGTCAAACATTTTCTCATGAGCCATTTATATATACATGGCATGTTATTCATGGAGAAACATCTACAAAATCATCTACCAATTGGCCCAAAAAATCTTTAGATGCAATTGTATTCTTATGTGGCTTTTGTCAAAATATCCCTGCATGGAATGCATTTCGTTCCCCTTTTTTGTTACAATTTTTAATGTCAAAAAACTACTTCTCTTCAATCCATATATTTTAAGCCAAGTTTCTAAATAGATCTCTGTACCCTAAAATTCAATGTTAGTTTTGTTTTTATTTTTCTTAAATGAATCGACAAAAAGGGCATCCCAGACATGTTGCCTCCTATCTGTTGTAGCTGAATCAAGTAGATTTATCTTTATAGATTTTAGAATCTCAAATGACAATCTTGACTAAAAACATTTTTTGGTGCAAAATTTATCCACATACATTATTGAAATCTCAATATCTATGCTTTCATCAAACTCCACTTGGTTGAGTGAAGTGTTTGGCTGACTTCTTTTTTGGCCCAAGTATTTGTAGGCATAAGCTAATTTTTTTGGATGACTTTGCGCTAGGAATGTCAAGTAAAGAGTGACTTCATTATCCACTACATCTTAAACATTTCCAATTTCTTTTTCCTTTAGTATTATGTATGGTAAATTGATTTATCTACAAGTCTCAGTGTCCACTATTTATATGGAAGGATATCTACTGATTGATGTTTCAATTACCTCTGTACTAAAAGTCTCAAAATTTTATATAACATGCCTTATGTAAATTCACAATTCATTTTCTAACAATTAAATAGGAATACAACAAAAAATCTCCCCTGGTTGCACAAATTCAACATAACTAAAAACAATTTTTCATCATTTGCAAGAGTTGTACATTTGTGCAACAAATATACCATTTTCCAAAAAAAAAAAAATCTTAGGCTTTGAAATGTGGTAGGATCATCAATATATCAAAAAATTGTATCCAAGCAAGAGTTTTCTTGTTGCAATGGTTGTATATGTAGAACTGAACTCACATTATTTTAGCTTTATTCCACGTCATTGTCTATAGAAAACTTGTCTCTAACGTGTTGCATCATTCTTGTGCTCCATATAGTAAAAATATCAACTACATCCCCAAAATTATCCACAAAAGATGAAGGAAATGGAAGTGGTAAAGTCAGATCAAAAGCTTTAATCACATTAAAACTTACACATTCAATAGGTATTTTCTCATTTTGGCATGTGGAAGTGATATTTATGGGTTCCATAGATTCAGCATCTGGACCTGCCACTTTGTCTATTTTTCCTTCACTAATGACCTTACCATTATTTATGAGAGAAACATAGTCTCCACATTATAAATCCATTGATGCATGATTTTTCAACCTGGACATTTGAAAAATACATAAGAAGAGTTGTTAATTAGGTTATTTATAAAATTAGTCCAATTTATACTTGTATATAGGAGATAAATCTATATTTATAGTAGAACATAAGCATGGAGATATGTTAAAACCTAAAAATGTTAAAAAGGTAATGTAAAACATTTGTTTTAACATAGTTTATGTCAATCCAAAAAAATAATAGATTTTAATATCATATACTATATACTTCAATTCTTGTTTCAACCCACTTTAAAGGTATCTCGTAGGAGATACATTTCAAACATGCATCAGAGTGGAATAGCCACGCAGAGAAAAATATCTAATTAAGTTAGTATTCAACCATGTATTTTATTACAATACAAAATTATATTAATCAATGGGGGTTTTGAGATAAGTTATGGAAAATTATTAGCTTCTTATATTTTGGGATCCTGTATGTGATTTGAACCTCTATTATGGACCCAAAAGTTTGAAGGTATCACTTAGGAGATACCTTTCAAACATGCATATGGGTACCCTTAAAGGTTTGAAGGTAGTACTGGGTGATACCTTGAAGGGCCTTGTAATACCTTCAAGTGTACCCATGAAATTAAGCTTAATGCTTTAATTTTTAATAGTCAAGGATATGTGGCATACACTTGCGAACCTGTGACATTTATACTATCAAAAAATATTTCAAGTTCATCAGGCAAACAAATCTCAATGATTATGCTAAGTATCTCCATCTTGTTTACCCATAAATTGATAGATTGAACTTAATGTATGAAATCTTAGGGATTTTCAAGAAGCATTGTGGTGATGCATGTCTCCCTCCAAAATGCCTTTAAAATTCTTGTTAAAAATGGGGCCCACTACCATTATCCAATGGCACACCTTTTATTTAAATAAGAACTCTCTTCTTTCATGAAGAGCACCATGACAACACATGTATTTAGTGGAAGGGACTAAGACTTCAAGTTTACATCCATGCTCACCTGTGCACTCAATCATTGTGAGTCTGTGATGAACCCAAGTGTTGGCTTCAATTTTGAAGCCATGTTTTTTATTCTCTCCTAATAGGATACATAAAATTATTAGACCATGGGGACTCACATAGGTTAAATTTGATGGTAACCCCTACTCGTTAAGACTTTTTTTTATGATGGTTTTTTAATCAATGCCCAAGAAAGTAGTGGTAACAAGATAAGCATGGTAGAAGGACTACCAATGGTCATATAAGACCATTAATGACATGGTATTTCGAAAGATTGCATCTTGTTTGAGGTAGGTCAAGTTAGGATTAATGACATGGAATTCAACAGATGTTATGGGGTAATTTAAATATTTGTGAGATAAAAAAGGTCACCATCAAATCCAAAATATTAAAGATGAGGAAGAGCACTCATGTGCAGGCAGTCAATACATTTAAAGAGGTTGATAAGAGAAAATTAGATGCTAAAATCCAAAAAATGAAGGGGAGGATCAACACAAAAACATTACAGACTGTTGGAAAATAGGAGTATTCTACTATCTTTCTCTTGATAAACTCCCATGTAGATAAAACAAGACCCAAATTTTGGTAGAACAAAGAAATCAAATAATGCATATTACAAGTTTAGTCATGGATAGGAGCAAGTTGTTGATCTCACTTACAAATGTGGAGAAGCTAGAAATGGAGTATTGGGATAGGTCTTCAACAAACCAAATTCAATGACCCAAATCCCTTTGACTTTGTGAAAATGGCCGAAATTACTCTTTTCACACTTCAACATCCACTTTGGGGTTCTGATGTAGAGAGGCTAATCAAGTTACCTAAATTTGGGCAACTGGATGAGGTCATGCATACCTTGTTAAGTAGATATAACCAAGGGGATATTCATTTGTCTAGATATATCACCATTTTGATCAATGCACAGATTATGGTGAGAGCCATAGGCCTCCTGAATCATGGAAAATCCTTATTGCCATAGAAGTCTACTGCATTGACAATTCATCAATATGTTTGGGAGAAGTTTTCCATTAGGGAAGGTAGAGGAACCCCAATTGACTACATTGAAGAGATTGAAATGTGAATTCTAGTAGAGTTTATTACAAAGAGGTTTTGGAAAACAATAAAGTAGGCCAAGTAAGCCACAAAAGGAGTAATTGACATTGTGTATCACATGATACACAAGAATAAGAACTTTAATTAGCCTGAGTTTTTTGCATCTAAGCTTACCACTAATATCGAAAAGGTACTTTCAAGTAGCTTGTAAAATTTCCAATATCAATTTTTGTTTTTGTTTTTATGCTTCACCCAATGGAAGTCCCTACTAGGCTAAGTTAATGTTACTATAGACTTTTGGCCTGCTACTATCTTCATAAGCATCACTTGGACTAAGATAGGGAAATATTATGAGAAACTAGGGTGGTTTAACATATGGTGGCTTGAGGCTCTAGCTTTGATCAGGTCACACCCTCAAATTCCATAGGATGTCATGCAATATTTGGGGTAGCATGCATTGGTAACCAAGTTGTACAATGGTATTCAAATCAAGGTGCATGAGTTAGCCATGCCAACTTTGACTCCAATTCCATTTTCAATCACAATGGCTAAAGTAAAAGCCAAAGTATGGAAACAAAGACCCCTAGCTACATAATAATGCTAACAAGAGCAATAATAACTATAGATAGTTGCGTAACCATAGGCCTTACCCTAGTATTTCACAACTCCTCCATAATAAGAAAAATACAAATAGAATGGACTTGCATAGAAAGCCTCACCACCAGCAGCTAGAAAGAGATCAAGGCAAATCAAGTCTTGGTTGGACACCCACATGTGCCAAGGATAGCTTGGGAGTATGATCTTGTAATGTTATGGGTTGATGAATAGGAATTTCTTCAATGCATGATCGAAGACATCAGTCAAAAGGTCTATGATAAGTAGGAGGAGAAAGAGTTCTTTTTTGGAAAAGTATTGCACACTTGAAAAATGCATAATAAGGTAAGTAGTGAATATTTGGTTGACATTACACAACCCCCTCCCTCTATTATTATGGATACTATAGGTCATGAAGAAGTTTAGTGCAAACTTGCAACACAAATTTTCCAAAAATATCTAGAAGCTGGATAATTATTTGCATAATTTTTAGATCTACTAGAGGAAGGGAGCCTAGTATGGCCATTGATGCATTAAAAATGTAGTCATCATTAGGTGAGGCCTTCAACTACCATACTTGAACATTTGGTATCTTTCAGAGAGCCAGCCATAACAAGTAGTGCCCATCAAGTGAAGTTTAGGGACACGATGAGACTCAAGGATACACTTATCATGATTATCGAATCCAATTATTCAAAACACTCACAATATGATATGGAAATAGATGATGTATATGTAATGGAGGGATCCTTAAATACCACTATATGAATGAGATATACCATGCTTGATTTCACTTCCATGGATACATCTTTGAATTTTTTACAATTACAATTATCCAAGGAAATTGAAGGAGCAGATGCATTCCAAAAATCCATTACACAAAAGGCTTTAGAATTGGAACATATTGTTTTTTAGCTATACAAGGAGAAATTAATGAAAAAATCAAATTATTGAGGCTATGCATCTCATCAATCCTCTTCTCCTGCTCTAGTTGCATAAGTCCTTGGTGATCAAGTAATGTCCAAGGACAAAAAGCTTATTGTGTTGCTAACTCAACTAAAAAAGGATTAGGTGAGTGCACATAATTTTTACACCCAAGGGTATGCTATTTGTGATGAGATAGAAGGCATTTGTGAAATTATAATGCATATGTATAGGTTTTAGATACTACGACGCATTAGGCTAAACAAATTGTGTAAAGAATGCTTGATTGGAGGTAGCACCTTGACAAATCCTTGGATTCTAGTAAACTAGAGTTTGTAATGATGGATAAATCTAAAGTTTAATTGAATGATCTAATGGCTACTGGGGAAACAATAAATTTTGAATTTCAATAGATTTTAGAATCTAGGGACACTATGATAAAGAAGCTCCATGTTTGATAGAATGAGATAATGTGAAAAACATTTATGGCAATTTAAGCCCAAAAGACTGTGGATAAGTTGGATGATATTATGTCAGATATCCAACTTAAGCTATCAAATTCTAGAGACTTCTTTATCATCACAGAAGAAGTAGATGTGCATAATTTGATGGTCATTCAAATTTCACTGTGTATTTTGCTTACCATGGTGTGAGAAGTACTTACTAACTGGAAAATGCTCATGCATGAATTCTCATAGGTTGAACCAACTATGGTGTATATCATAGATAAACCTAAGTTAATTACACTATAGGAGCTCCAAGAAATTTTGTAAAATAAAAATTTGGATATAAAGGTGCTATCTGGGTAGCCACAACCTAGTTAGCCAAGAAAGTGTTAGATGTCGAGTAGGTCCTCATATTTTGTCTTGGGATAAATAATAGTTTAAGTCTAAGAAAGTTTTAGATGTAGAGTAGGGCCTCATAATATTTCAATTATATAATTAGTGGACACATGTGCACATGGTATCATTTTGTCATGTATATTATGTTTTGGATGTATTCGGCCTTGTTAGTCAAATGATAAATATAAGAACGCCATGACTCTTTTCTTTTTGTATGCTGAAAAGCTGTAATGTGAAGAGATAGAGTCATGTAAAAAGCTATATATAATTATCTGATGTAATTTAATATTGTTTTGATGTGTGATAGATATTAATAGACTATCTCTATTATTGTTTTCCTAAGATTCTTTTACTTTATAGTGCGCATTATTTACTCTATTTTGTTTTATCTTATTATATCTTGTATTATGTTATTTATGATCCAAAATTCTTAATGTCATGTTAGTTTATATTTATATTTGTTGTAGTGTATAAAATTTAAGATTTTTTAAATTCACTCACGCTATTATGATACTTTTTCACTTCCTGCTACATAATTTATACCTATAATTTGCATGTTTAGGAGAATTTCCAAAAAAATCTACTAACATTCCTTCAACATGCACACAATTAAAATTTTATTTCAAGGTATTTATGAGGAGATACCTTGAAGGGATTTGTATTACCTTCAATTTTACCCTAATGCATTTTTTTAAGGTATAAGGTATCTCATAGGAGAGACTTTCAAACATGTGTTTGTAGTACTTTCAATGGGTGTCCTATTAGATACCTTGAAAATACACACAATTGGAATTGTCTTTCACGATATCTCATATGAGATAAATTTAAGGTCCTTATAATACCTTTAATGGTTCCTTTATACATAAAGGTATATTTTAGGAGATACCTTCAAGGTAGCCATGAAGGTACTACAATTCCCTTCAATGTATATTGTTGGGGATACATAGTTAGTTAGTTTCCATTTTGTTTGTGTGTTTCCCTTTTTTTGTTGTTTATTTCCCCTTTCGTTGTTGTTGTTTCCCCAAAAAAGTGCCACTAGCACAAGTTTATACTGTTATGTGCTAGGTGTCTGCACCTTGGCCCTCCTTAACTTTAAATTGTCTACTAATAGATAGTTATCTACTCTACTCCCCTTGCAATTAATGTCCAGGCACTCTATTTTACATGATCCCCCATAATGATCACTGAAAATATCTTATGAGACAATCCTCAAGCATGTGTGTCACATTTATCATTTATGGGTACCTAATTTAAAAAAATATATGATGTGACGATCGTATTTATCAAGAATTTATCTTAGAAACTATTTCATCAGGCTTTTTATTTTGGCCACTTTCCCCGAAAGAATTTTGTCTTTGTCTTCAATACTTTTGTCTACTGGTTATTATTTTGAGAAAGTTGTTATTGATTTCAAATAAAATTGCATGTGAAATATCCTACCATTCTATGTATTAAAGATCCCTAGCTACCATCTATAAATATAATTGAGAGTAAAACATCGATTTAGTCAGAGTTGAATCGACTGCACAACATACATAGCACATAGAAGAACACTACAAGCATCATAGGGCATATAAATTGTAATTGAATCTTCATCTAAGACATTTAGAGGGGCAATCCACCATTCCCTTATTCAATTAAATATTTTATATAGTTTATAGACACAGTGTTTGATACCACCATTTTTAAGGACATGTACAAGAACTATTTATAATTATGGGATGTCATCAATTTGGTAGATGTATTTTCATTAGGAGATGATATGACACTTGTAGATATATAATTCATCAAGGAACTACTGGATTTCAAATTTTAAAGGTTACATTGTGTTGCTGCTAAACCAAAGGTGATGCCATGTATTGACCTTCTATAGGATTTATTTTTCTCAAGTTGGATATCATGGGATGCTTTCCTTCATCACTCCAAAAAAAACATAATTGTTTTGTGCATCTCAGGACCTAAATTCCAAAGGTATTTATCTTTGTGTATACTCGATGATTATTTTGATAAACATACACTAGCACAATTTAATGCAGAAAGCTTAATTAAGATGGCACTCTCTACGTGGTTTCTCCCAGACCAAACCATTACATGGAAGGGGAAAAAACCAAAGGGATCAGTTCTTATTGACAAATTTATAATTGGTATACAAATTAGCATGGTACTCCTCAATCAACTCTATGGTATGCAAAGTATCTATTTTGTTAATTTTGATTGGGTGCCATTATTGTATATGATGCTCACCCATGATGTTGTTTATGCCCTAGGTGAGATAATCAGCTTCCACCTTAGAGAGTAGATAATCAATAAGAACAATCATCCCACACCTTTGGGAAATTTTTATATGATTTCCTATTTACTTAATGTAGTCATGTGAACCTATTATAAAGACCCATCAGTATTTTGGACTTCAGCCACAGACTGTGAGAAGAACATATCTATGACCATTATCAGTTTATCCATATATATACCTATACCAAGCATATGGTTAGGATATCTAAAGATGTATATCCATAGGTTTAACAAGCCATCCATGGGTCACCCATGCCTAGGATCGAGACAAATATTACAAATAACTTGGAAGGAAAAGGGGATTATTTCCTCTACCCAAATTTCATAGTAATCATGATTTGGGGGAACAAAGTTAATCCTTTATGTCTTCCAAATTTTTTACTAGATAAGCTATCCGAATAGGAAATCGCCTTTCAATTATGGTGGAGTATTGAAGAGGACTTATTAAAGTAGAAGAAATCCTTATATTTTGGCCACTTTATAACAATTGTAAGAATGGTTTATACTTTGAGGAAGCATTTTACAGAGGTGGGTAGAAAGTGCAAGAGTTATCCTTTTCTCACACTTTCACATAGAGATTGGGATCTACATGGGATGATTCAAAAGAACATACAACAATTCAACATCCCTTACAACCATGTTACCTATGCATATGATTATTTGTCTCTTAATGAAAAGTGTTATGAAGATGTTTTGGAGAGAGCCAAGGTCGTTGGACTAAAGGAAGATCATTTGTGAATGATCCAAGGTGACCCTATAATCATTGCTATAGAATTAGATAGCAAGAAGGATTTATACAAGGAATGGGAACATTATAACTTATGGAGAGGATAGTTCAAGGATCAATCCAAAGACCAAGAAACATCTTTCTCCTAAGGATTCCCTTTGAAATTGAAGCAGAAAGTCATGAAGAGAGAGCCTGGGTTTCTTGAATCAAGAAAAAGTAGGGGAGTATAGGTAGGGGATCCCATCAGTTTAGATTCTGATGAGGAAGAGAAAACATAATAAAAACTAATTTTTAGCACCATTCAAGTATCTACTACTATGCCCCATTTATAAATTACTTCATCTATTAGGATAAAAACATCAAAAGTAGCAGTGTCAACATCACAAGGCTCCTCCATACAACTAAAGACCCTACTGGTTTATACAAGGAATCCATTGACTCCTATAGGTAGTCCTACACTGTAAACATCACAATGCTTGCCTAATACATTGCAACAAGAAGAGAGGGTGATAATCAAGGACATTGAGGATGATTCTGATGAGGAATTAGCGTTGGAAGCAACTAAGGCCATGGTCCTCTAGACATGACCCATAACACCAACTTCTCTAGACACTTAGCCTTTTGTAAGTTTTCCTTTATCTTCAGTACCCATTTTTGGCCATGTTTTAATTTATTCTATGTTGGGGTCACCCAAGGTGGAAGTATTTACTTCCACCTTCATCACTATTACTAAAATTGATCCACTCCCCATTTCCATTACCACCTTCATTGCACTCACCATGCCAGTCCCCTATATCCCTACTGACACTTCCACTATTAGATCCTTAAAGAAAATAAAGGTGTAGACTGCATTAGCCACCTCACAACTCCATGCCTAATCCACACAAATTTTTGTTCCCATCCTTTATACCATGTCATCCCAAGATACCACCTTGATAAGTTCCATTTGGGGAAGGAAAGCCAAGCCAAAATTAATTATATTCGATCCACTCCCTCAATTTGGAGGAGTGGATTAATCCAAAATCACCTGGCCTTCCCTACCTAACATCCTTGTCAAGGCCCATAAGTAATATCCAACTCAAGAGGAAAATGAGGTAGAGGTTGTGGTTATAACTTTTGATGCATCACAATTAGACATACCTCCATGGGCAATGGATTTAAGAAGCAAGGCATCTCAAATGCCTAGCTTGAAGATCATTGAGCTTTCCTTTGTTTCCATTTTATTTAATCCACCATCTAGTAGTATACAGAGGATGAGAAAAAGGAGGGTAGAAGATGATAAAGGTACAAAAATTATCCTTGAAGAAAGGCATTAAGTGTTCTCCCTCACTAAGAGACATAATAGACAACTAGGAGAATCCCCTTACATTAAAAATATAGTAGACCTTACCCAGGCTAATAAGGATTTCATTGTTTCTATCCATGAGGGAACAGAGATGGTTTGATAGGAGCTAGAGCCCAAGTTGAGAAATTGAAGGATTAGGTAAAAATAGTACACATTCTTGCAGGTATAGAAACAAAAGTTCAAGAAGAATCCTCTAAATGCTACAATTCATTGGAAGCAATGGAGTTTATGAAGGCATAAATGGACCCCCATGTGAATAACACCAATCTATTGTATAATACTTTAATAGAGGACAATACCAAATTAAAAATGCTTATGGCATACATTGGAAATAAGTTATATAGTCATTTGGATTTAATGAAGACACTGGAGGCATCTAATGCCTTAAATTTGGCAATGATAAGGCAGGAGGAGGATAAGAAATGGTTATAGTCAGTTAGGGACTTGATCCCTAAGTACCAAGTTCATGAAGTATAAATTCTCTAAATCTTTCATGATTTAAAGTTATACAAGGTAAAATAATCCACAAGAAAATTGATCAACATGATTAATTTTTATTAGCTTGTAAAAGAAGCGATGGATAACTTCAAATTAAGTCTCCAAGACTTAACATTGGAGAAGATAGACACAGATTTATGTGTGATAAGGAAAAAGGTCACTAAAATCAAGATATTCAAGAATAGATTTTAATTGACTAAGGGAGAACATGAAATACTCCTATCCCAAGCCAGTAGGATTCATTAACCACCACTACTATATTTGAATATTATTCTACAATATCATGCCGTAACACAAAGTATACCAAGATAAAGAGGCTAAGAAGAAACAAGCTGGTGATTATTTGACATCTGTAACTTTTTTTAATGCCACCTCAACTACCATGCCAACCAAAGTACATGCAATAGCTCATATGACACAAAATTGAGGCTAAGATTTTATGCATGTACGATTTTATAATGATGGATATATTTATAGTGTGATCCTTTTTATTTTAAAATTAACTTTATCTTTTGTACACATACACATGTTGCATAGTTTTGAAAAGTCAATTTATTTAATTGATAACTATAGGTTGTCTCTTATATAGTTATAGACCATAGTTAAAACTACATGTTCTAACTAATTCATGTGATCACTTTACATGAACTTGGAAAATGAGGTGACCTCTTCCACAAGTCTATATATACAACTGTAACCCCAAATTAGATTTTTTTCAAAGATTTTTAAATACAAAAACAACATCAGTTTGATCATCAATGAAGTGTTTTGAGTATTTATTTCCAATTTCTAGGAAATTAGTTGTTATTTCCATGGTTGTGTGTTTTGATAATCTTTAGTTTGTAATATCTATGAATAGATTCTTGATTGTTTTGATTGATATGCTAATCTATAGATGTACAAAAACTATTGAAAGATTTCTAAACGTGTTGATTAAGATAGTTGAGTTCAAGTTTATTCATATTTCTAAATGTGTATTAGTGATTTCATTTGTGTAGTTATATGTGTGTGTATAATAAATACCTCAGATAATTCATAAGCCTGAGTTAGGTTTTTGGACATTCTGGCCCTATTATTAGATTTTGGTTTTCAGGTTTTTTTGTTTTAATATTTTGTCTGATAGATTTTGGTCTTTAGAATTATCATTTAGGACTTTGGGTCTTCAGACTTTTTTGTTCAGATTTTTCACATCAAACGTTTTTTGATAACAAATGTTCTAAATGACTTGTATGAATAAGAGTGGATTTCCCATTCAAGGTATCTCCTAGGAGATACATTTCAAATAACGACAAGAGTGGATTTATCCTTCATGGAAGGAGTACAATTTTACTTTACATGGAAGGCACTACTAAATGCCTTACATGAAGCAATCCAAGATATGAAGGGGTGCCTAAAATAGTAAATAAGAACCCAAAGTTGATTTAACATTTCACCCCTATAAGCAGATAGCATAAACACATATAAAAATCTAGAGAAAATAAAATGAAGTAAACCAAAGAACCTTTAACTAATTTTTTGTAGGCATAAATTCAAATTTGGTAGGAGCCTTTATTTATATTTTATGCATAAATAAATATAAATATGCCATAGAGTTAGTTAAACTTTTACGCGAAGGCTTAGTCATGTTTATTAACATGACCAAACCTTAGTCTAATCATCCATGTTTGGTCCCTTTTATGTCTAAGACCCCCCCTTCATCCTTTCAAAGTCCATTTGTTATGTTTCCAACTATTGGGTTTTATATTTTAGACTTATCTTTTTTGGGCTTTTGATCAATAATTCATTTGGTACTTATGCAATTTGAGTATTCTTTTAGACATTTTGTTGACAACATCTTTCCCACAACAAATTATGCAATACATTTTTCTTGCAACAATTTTGCTAAAATTAATCTTCAATCTTTTTGAAAGCACCCCTTTGCCCTTTTGAAATGACCCTTTATAATTTTATCATTGGACATTTTGTCTTATGCAAAAATCTTGAAACAATCTTGCCAATGCAATTTTATCGAAACAACCCCAAAGGCACATACTCTTTAGACTTTGTGTAACTTACCCTTCAAAAGTTTTGGCTAGGATAATTTCACTATATAATTTCCTTTTGGCCTTTTCAAAATGGACCTTTTTCCTCCATGATTACCCTTTCACATTTTTGGAATGGCCCTTTTCCCTCCAGACTTATAATTTGGGACTTTTGTCCTAGGCCCTTTCCCCGATGATAAGTACACTTTAAACCTTTTGAAAGTGCCCTTCAGACCTTTTGAAAGTACCCTTTGGCCTTTTTTTCATATACCCTTTGGGATTTTTATCATTGCTTTGTCCTAAAAAATAATTTTCTCAAGACAATTTCTTCAAAACATTGATTTCATCAGACTTTTTTTGTGTCACGATCATTTTATCATGTTGAAAACTTTAATCTATGTCACTTGGTTTAAGCTTTTATATGTTCCTAATCTCCAACTTTAATATTTCCTATTTTTTGAAATATCTCCTAGGAAATATTTCAAAGGGCCTTGGAATGCCTTTCATGTTAATTGCAAATGTCCTTGCAAAGGATTTGATATAACCATGACACCTTTTTATTTGGAAAAAAACCCTGATGCACATAATTGGAATTTTATTTTGAGGTATCTCCTAGGAGATACCTCGAAGGGACTTGGAATACCTTTCATGTTTCTCGAAAATTTCCTTGCAAATGATTTGATATAACCATGAAAACTTTTTATTTGGCAAGAACCCTGATGCACACTATTGGAATTTTCTTTTGAGATATCTCTTAGGAGATACCTTCAACATGCACACAATTTGGAATTTTATTTCAAGGTATCTCCCTCAAAGGGCCTTAGAATACCTTACATGTTGATTTTAAATGTCCTTTCAAAGGATTTTATATAACTGTGTCACCTTTTTATTTGGCAAGAATCCTAATGCATAGATTGGAATTTCTTTCGAGGTATCTCTTAGTAGACACCTTGAACATGCACATGATTGGAATTTTATTTCAAGGTATTTCCTAGGGTAAAAAATAAAGGGTTTTGGAATACCTTCTATGTTTATTGAAAATTTCCTTTTAAAATATTTTATATAACCATGATAACTTTTTTATTTGGCAATAACCCTAATGCACATAATTGGAATTTTCTTTTGAGATATCTCTTAAGAGACACCTTAAACATGCACACAATTAGAATTTTATTTCAAGGTAGCTCCTAATAGATACCTCAAATGGCCTTGGAATACATTCCATGTTTATTTCAAAGGTATTTTCAAGGAATTTTTTATAACCATGACACCTTTTTATTTGAAAAGAACCTTTATGCGCACAATTGGAATTTTCTTTCAAGGTATCTCCTAGAAGATACCTTGAAGATGCACACGATTGGAATTTTTTTTCAAGGTATCTCCTAGGGTAAAAAATTAATGCCCTTGGAACACCTTCCATTTTTATTGTAAATGTCCTTGTACAGAATTTTATATAATCATGATAACTTTTTATTTGGAAAGAACCCTGATGAAAACTATTGGAATTTTCTTTCAAGATATCTCCTAGGAGATACCTTGAACATGCACATGATTGGAATTTTATTTCAAGGTATATCCTAGGAGATACCTCAAAGGGTCTTCAAATACCTTTCATGTTGATTTAAAATTTCTTTGCAAGGGATTTGATATAACCATGACACCTTTTTATTTGACAAGAACCCTGATGCACACGATTATAATTTTCTTTCGAGGTATCTCCTAGGAGATACCTTGAACATGCACATGATTGGAATTTTATTTCAAGGTATCTCATATTAAATACCTCTAATTTCCTTGGAATACCTTCCATGTTTATTGAAAAGGTCCCTTCAATGGATTTGAAATAACCATGACACCTTTTTATTTAACAAGAACCCTAATGCACATGATTGGAATTTTATTTCAAGCTATATCTTAGGAGATACATCAAAGAGACTTGGAATACCCTCAATATTTATTTTAAATTTCCTTTAAAAAGATTTTATATAACAATGAAAACTCTTTATTTTTAAATAACCATAATGCACACTATTAGAACTTTCTTTTGAGATATATTCTAGGAGATACCTTGAATATGAACACAATTAGAATTTTATTTCAAGGTATCTCCTAGGAGAT
This sequence comes from Torreya grandis, assembly GCA_037957365.1. Classification (NCBI taxonomy): domain Eukaryota; kingdom Viridiplantae; phylum Streptophyta; class Pinopsida; order Cupressales; family Taxaceae; genus Torreya; species Torreya grandis. The sequence goes on from JARHVA010000450.1 coordinate 971,350, forward strand.
ACATTGAAGGGCCTTGTAATACCTTAAATGTTGCTTTAAAAGGTGATTTTAAGTAATTTTATATAACCATGACACCTTTTTATTTGGCAAGAACCCTGATGCCAACTTTGATTGCCTATGAGAATGATGCATGTCACTCCTGCAACCAACCAAAATTAGAGGGCCCGACCCAAGAGATCACGATGAATAGAAAGATGCCACATGGAAAGTTTATTTATCAAACATGATGTCCTTTTATTTTGAATACAAACATGTCTTGGCATCTTCTATATGAACTTTGAGATCATTGATAACTTTCTCATCCTTTTTGGCTTCTTTCTTCAAAATACATATTTGATCTTCAAGTGCCTTGATCACAACCTTCCAATATTCATTCTCTTTCTTCAAATATTTATCCATATTTGTACCTATTTAGAATCTCCTTCAAGCTGTTAAGCTTCTTCCAAAGAACCTACTCTGATACCAATTGTTAGAGGTACAATCACTGAGAAGTGGGAGGTGAATCAATGAGCCTAGATAATCCAACTTCAATTTCCAAAATATTAATCAATTACCATAATCATTCATGAATCATACACATAATTCATAGAAATGAATAAGAGAGACAATGCAAGATCAATCACATAAAGTTAATTATACATGGGAAAACCTTTTTGCAAAATAAAACCTACTAGAATTTGCAATTGGACTACTATATTATAATAAAAAAACTAATTTAGACTAGCTACAACTTATCAAGGAACTAACATCCCTTATTTAGTGATACTACAATCCCACAAGGTGCTATTACACCATCTAGTTGAGCAACCACATCAACTAGACTTTTAGCAAGTTTCACCTTGGAAGGAGGCAACAACCACCTTAGATGTTGAGCAACCACAAAAACACCTATAAACAACTCCACCTTAAAATTCATGTCTTCAACACCTGATGATAGAACTATTATTATCACTCTTTACCTTCAGCAATAACTATATCACCCAACACACCCTATTGGCCAAAACACATTACATACTTGAACCAACACACAAATATCAATTAGGAGACATTACACATCCCAACTAACACCACTCATTAATTATGAAAACTCAATGCATCCAAATTCACCTTTTGGATCACTCTTTAATCCTTAGCAAAAATTCTATCACCACATAACAACATGACCAAATGGTCATACACATAGTCCATACACTGATCTACCTCTTAGATCAACCACCAAGCTCACTAAAACATCAACAATCCTTCACTCACACATAAGTCATCCAAACCACCATTTTAGATGAACCTAGAGCTCTTCGCTCATCCTCAACCTGCAAGAGCACTATGTTGACATCAAATGATCATATTCACCTTTGCTTACCTCTATGTATGCTCAGTCAACTCTAACAGAGACCTTGTATATAAGAATACTATGAACGAATACATAGTCAACTTATTAATATTTTTTCATATTGAATATGGATTCATCCCACCTCCAAATGCCACACATATCATCCTTATAGAGTCTAGATTACCTTCTAATAGCTAATTCATCATGAGACATCTAAACAACATCAAAATAAGCTCAAATATCCTTTTCAAGACACTTACATAATATAGTCAAACACAAAATAAAATATGGAGCTCAATAAATTTTACTATACAAACATTGAGATCATCTAACCAGGTTTCATTAGAAGGGCCATGGAGTCCTCTACAACTTTAGTTTTTATTCCATCAATAAATTCATCCTAGATCAAAAGTTATGGATGAAATATAGATCACTCATTTTTCCCTTTGTAAATTTGAATATTCAAATTCAAACTAGGTATTAATGTGATCACCAACATATGACCAACTCCCCCAAACTCATCCATACGTGGAAATGGTGACATCAACAAATTGCCTACTCAGATTTCTTGCCACTATACTATAATGTCTAGATAAAAATAATGATCAAACAAATGAAGTCCACTCACTTCCATACTCATTATAATCACATTTGACACCCCATAGGGTCTCTTCAACATGTTCATACCAATAATATCATCCATCAAATGCCTCCCTTAGTCAAACACTAAAGAACCATGCATGAATATTGAGGCTCATTGAAGCACATCTTATCATTGTCATTCTAGAACTCATGACACCTCATCAACATCCTTGGTCACCTTGGAAACACCATTGACAAACCTAAAAAAGTTTCCCCCTCATTTTTAACCATAAAATAACTATTATTAAAATTAATACAAGGAGCCAAAGAATTTGAGAGTTTGACTATAGTGTTCTCTTGTGTGTGTTCTATGATTTTTGATTCTCACACTTTTAGATGGCTAATAGTTTATTTTATAAAAGTTAATTTGGTAATAACACACATTAAGTTGTGGACTTTAGAGGAGACGTCAAGGATCCAAACTTAGTTGAATATTCAATTCCATGAAATCTTCACCTACAGCTACTTAAGGGACTCATAAAATATGTTGACAGTCAAGACATTGAAGTAATAAGGTCTTGCATATTTTTAAAGTTCATAGGATCTTGTTATGTTTGAAGAATCATTTCAGTTTCTTCCTTACTCTTTTCATCCCAACATCTAATAGGTTTATTAATTGATCCTAAATTCACATATTTAGAGGAGCGAGACTCACAACTAGAGGTCTAGTCTAGATACAGGCATCCCATAGCTTTAGATCATTCCAATGTCTAGATATGAATAAGATTTGAATAGTCTAATTTTAATTAGGTGTTATCTAAGTTGCTAACATAAATCAAAGGATATCTATTGTTCTTTGTTGTTGTAAGAGAACTTTCTTTTTTGCCCTACCTTACTCCCTCTTTTTGAACTTTTTAAACATGAATCACTTTAGATTAATGCTCATTATGTATATCTATTTGTTTGTTAGGAGTTTGAGTTTATATTGGCAAATACAAATCAATTTACATCATAACAAATTCAGGTAGATTATGTCACTACCATATTCATGTTGTCCTTATAGTAGGGTTTGCTTGCAAACTAGAATGTGGTAAGTTGTAACCACATAATCTCTCCATCAAAATTGAGTGAAGACCTAAGGTGTCACTACCATATTCTTTTTATCCCTATAATCTAATAAATGTTATTATGTGATTCACATTACATCCTTGACACAGACACACATCAATAGTATGGAAGGATTTAAGGATGAATTTGAATATTCTCAACCTACTATTTCCTATCATCCACTTTTAGGTATTAGTACTCCTCTAAATATTAAGGTGGTCAGTTTCCTTAAGAAATAGAAGTCAATTATATTTATTTACTCTTCAAGTACACACAAATTCATCAACAATAAATTGGCTAGTCAATTGGACTATTTCATTTACCCAACTCCAAAATTTTAAATCCTAATTACAGGTGGGGGTATAGTCAATTATTCTGGTAAATGCCATAACATAATGCTATGGGAGGCTACCTATTATATTATCTTATGTTTCTATTATCATCGATGGGACTAACATTTGTTTTAGATTGTAATGGCTCACCACTTTATGCACAACTGAGATGAATTTTGAGTAACTATTCATGCTCATTCATTTAGAAGGAAAGACATTTGAACTACATGGTTTATTGGCTAAATATAGGCAATTGGTTATTTTTCACTAGATGATGAAGATGATTAAAAAAGGTGCAAAGTAATTATTGCGCAACTATTTTCCATATAATTTAAACCAAATAAGGAGTCTACCCATATTGAATTACAACTGGTGGAGTCTACCCATTTTTGTCTTATACACCCAATTGAATCCTTTGACCTCTTTTCCTTTTGAAATGGGCTTTACAATAGGGCTTACTATTGTATAAGATAACTCAGGGCCTCCCTGAGCTCAACACACATTCTTAAAAATTGAATTATTTTTTATTAAAAATTGATTGAAGTATATACAAGAAGAGACTTTAGAATTATATTTATTGTATTATTTTATAAAATTTTAGTGTTACAATTTGAAAACCCTATTTGCTTGAATAATAGTCATGTGCATGCTCCTTCAACAGAAGGCTCACTGACATTATGACTAGGCACACTCCAACAGGGCAAAAAATATTACAATAATCCAAATAGATTATTTGAATCTTAACAATTTCATAACATATTAAGGTGCTAAACGATGAATAAAAGGGCTAAGTCAACACAAATAAATCACACATTTTAGATAGAGTAAACAAATACATTGAACACTATTAAGATTAAATACCTGAAAATAAGGATTTATGCACATTTTAGATAGAGTAAAAAAAATTGAACACTATTAAGATTAAATACCTAAAAATAAGGATCTGAAAAAATGATAGTAACAAATATGGTGACCACTTCAGACACTCTACAACCTACTCTATTTTGATCTGTCCGTGCTCTATAGTGTATGTTTAGAAAAAACTAAGAATATATAAGAATAGGAATAGAACTGGTCAGACATGTTCGATGGTTTTTGTTCTTATAAAAAATATGTGAAAATTATATAGACCCTATTTTGCAAATTAAATTTGAATTTCAAATTCATTGGGGACTCCTGACTATTTTTGAATGCAAATGCATCTCAGGAGTAGTCAAGTCAAATTGAAGGTGAGTGATATATTTAATATATTAAAATGATATTTATACACATTATATTAAAATATAAATTATATAATGCAATATAATATTACAATATTTTATATTATATAATATTATAAAATATTATTATTATATATTTGAATATAATATATTTAATATAAAATATATAATTTATATATAATGTTACTCAGTTTAATATATATACATTCACATGCACACACACATATAATGATATATAATGTATGTATATGTGTATTGGTGAGAGGGGTTATGTAAAGCGAAAGAGTGTAAAATTATAATTAATAGTTAAACCTAGTAATTCCAAAACCTTGGCAATGATTTAGTCTATAATGGTTTGAGTTATGCATGTAAAGAGAGAACTTCTTAGTATGTAATCTCTATGTCAAAACTGCAACTCCCTTGGTTTTGATTAGGGTACATCTATATTCACTAGATAAGGAGCTCAACTATGACTGATCATGTTTTTTCTTGGTGATTACAATAGAGAAATTAAAAGTGACCATGAGAAATTTTGGGTTTAGAAATTGGATAAAAAATTGAAGTAGGCATATATGTTCCAAAGACACCATCTATTCCATTGCATAGAGCATAGAGTACCATAATTAGTTTACATCAATCTAATTAGAAACACTACCATGATTAGTTTACATCAAATCCTTCTCCTCATCTAATATAAGTTCTAGTGCATAGATCACGACAAGATTTGCATTAGTGTGGTCAAGTAGTAGTGTTAGTTGGACCATCTCCATGTCCACTCTCATAAGCATCAAGTATGGAAAAATTGGCTCATATGTTATACGAGGGTGTCAATAAGTGCATTAAGTGCATGTAAATTGTCAATATCTACAACATCCTTCAATGTAGAGGGGATTGTCTTAGGCTAAACTGATTATTTAATAGAAATTATCATAGGTTGATTGGGCACATGATATGCATCCAACCTATCCTATCAAAAGCCTTTTTATTGGTCCTAAAAAATCTTAATAATAAAATTAATAAAAAAAATTCATTTAGGATATTAAACTCGCATTCAATTTTCCTCATAAAATATGAAGTAACCTCATGTTTTTAGAAGGTGGGACATCATAACCATCCACCATTAGTCCCAAAAATTCTTTCTCATCAATGAATGGTGGCAGTAGTGGATTGGGAAATGTTTGAATTACATTAGAAGTGACACATTAGTTTTTGGATTAATGAATAATGAGAATTTTTATCTTTTTTTAATTTTTAATCTCTCATAACTAATAGCTAATAATTTTAAATTATTATACTATAGGAATTACATCTCTCTCTATATTAAAATTCCCATTTGTCAATTTCACATGTTACCATTTAATCAAATTTACCTACAATAAGGTAGGGGTCTCATGCTGGGGGATTGTTGATTATTTTTTAGGGTGTCCTAATGAGAAATTATAGGATTATTTTACCTAAATTTTAGTCCTACATTCTTTAAAAATTTGCACAATATATGTTGCTCAAAAAAATTATGAGTATTTTACTTTTAAAAAATTGTTTGAAAATAAATAAATAAATATGATTGGATATAAAACTACAGTTGGAAACAATGAATTCATATTATATGAAATAAAGAGTTTCTAACATTATATTACAAAAATTATAGCTCACTTCAGGCTAAACAACCTCTATGGGAAGCTTTACAAAAATGGGACTGAATGCGGTCTGTAAAACAACCTTTAGGATTTTAAAAACTGGTTCTTTGTTTGATTCTGAGGCTGAAAAGGGATAAAAGAAAGAAAAACAAATAACATGGAAAGTAAGTATAATCTAAGGTAATGCACTGAGAGATTTGAAACATTAACCTATAATTGCATAAAATAGATTAGATCCTAAAGCATCACAGACTATAAAGGAGCATAAAGCATGAACTACAGTCTATTATGCAAGCAAAGACCAAAATTATAGAATCAAAAGAAAATAAATAGTAGACAGAGATAATTTTCCACTCTAAATAACACAAAACATCACATATTTGTAGATAGAGAATAGAATATAGAAGGATGTAGGGGCATATACAAAGCATCCAATCATATATGTGAGGTGCACCTACTAAGGTTGTAGAATGAAAAAGTTTGCTAACTGTCACTACTCCTTGTATATTATAATGGATGGTTATCATTTATTTTTATTCTTGCTTTTATAAATAGGTGCATCGAATACATGCATCTTACTAATAACTATACATTAAAAAAACATGAACAAGGACCTGGTATACACGAGTCAAAAATGCCAACTAATCTTGTCCATGTTGGAAATATTGTCATTGATGTCAAAGGTCTAGCATTATTGGTGATAAAGGCCCCATTGAATTTAATGATGTTTGTAATAGTTATATCTTAGCTAATGTGTGTTAATATTTATTTAATATTAACGAATATATTTTTGGTTGCATATAAGACAAAATAACGGCCCATGGAGAAGTCAAAGAGCCACAGGGTAAAGACAAAAGAAGGATGGGATGCATTTTCCCATGAAGAGTCATCTTGGGGAATTCCAATAGTTACTAAGTGAAGACAAAAGAGGAAGGGTGCAATTTCTCATGAAGGGACACTTTGAGGAATATGAAAAGTCACCAAGATAAGGACAAAAGAGGGAAGGACATTTTTGCTCATGAAGGGTCACCACATGACTTTTCAAAGGCAAGGATATGAACGGTCATATGAGTTTGGCACCATTTTCCATGAGGATTGAAGGGTCACAAAGGGCGAAGTCCAAAGGTCATTTAGAAAGCTATAAATAAAGGCTTGACAAGCCATTTGTAATGGGAGTTAGAGAGTTTGTTTTGATATTGTAATATCTAGCTTAGAAGAGCAATGGGAGAAATGAGTATGATTTTTATTTGTTATATCTAGCTTAGAAGAGTAAAGGTGAGAGAGAAAAGAGATATTGTAATGAACTATCATTTATTGAGATAAAAACATTAAGAGATAGTTGTGTGGTATACACAAAGGGGTTGGTGCTCATGAATTGTTGTTGTGTTGGTACTCAGCAAAGGGGTTGGTGCTCTTGTGGGTTGGTGCTCATGAATTTTTGTTGTGTGGGTGCTTAGCAAAGGGGTTGGTGCTCCTGTGGGTTAGTGCTCAGCAAAGGGGTTGGTGCCCTTGTGGGTTGGTGCTCACAAATTGTTGCTCTGTTGGTACTCAACAAAGGGGTTGGTGCTCCTGTGGGTTGGTGCTCACAAATAGTTGTTGTGTTGGTGCTCAACAAAAGGGTTGGTGCTCTTGCAAGTTGGTGCTTGTGAATATTATTTGAGTTGGTGCTCATTCATATACTTGAGATTATTCTCTGTGGTTTTTTCCACATTAGATTTCCACATTATATCTGGTGTCTCTCTCTATCTTGTGTGGTGTTTATTGTTTCAGTTTTATTGCATATCTTGAATGTTTGGTTAAGTGGATTTTGATTAAGGGAAAGTTTTATAAGACATATGATATACTGATTCACCCCCCTCTTTATAACATGTCCTTAACAATTGGTATCAGAGCATGTTCCTTCAGAAAGGGTTTAACAGCTTGAAGGTAGATCAAGGAAAGCAAAAGATGGCTAAGCAGATAAAGAAGGAGAATCAAGAGTTGAAATCTATGGTTGAGGCTCTTAAGGAACAGGTGTGTATCTTGGATTCTAAGTTGGCTATAAAAGTAAAAGAAAATATGATATTTATTTAGGATCTTAAGAATCAGTTAGAGGTTACATATTCAAGTTTGAAATCAAGAGAAGAAGAGTGTAATTAGTTGAAGGTTGAGTTAGGTTCTTTAAAGGATAATCATGAGAAGCTTATAATCAAGGTTGAGAAAGATCATAAAAAAATAGTCCAAGGAAAGAAAGATGCAATTTTTAAAGGTGAATTAAAGAAGCCAATCAGGCAGTCCAATGCTTTTAAGTTTTCAAATTCTTTTCATGGCCATTGTTTTGTCTATCATCATGTTGGTCATAGGGAAAAAGATTGCATGAGGAGAAGCAATCAATCAAAGGGAGATCTTTGTCACAATCAAAAAGAAGGTATGAGAAATTTTGTTTGCTTTTGTTGTCATAAGGTTGGCCATATTGTTAGATTATGTCCAAAATAAGTAAAGAGATCTTCAAAGTATGTCAAAGGTTAAAAAACCCCTAAAAGATATGAGAAGAGTCAAATTTAGGTTTGGAGGCCTAAAATAGTAAAGGTTGATCAGGTTGAGTTTAAGAGTGAGAATTAATTACTTGCTAAAGTAGATAAAGAATCAAATAAGAAGGACTATAAAGAATATCTTGTTACATTTGAGCATGAGCTTTGTCAAGATAAGATAGTTGCAAAAGTTTGAGAAGATGAAAAACATCATAAATGTTGAGGTTAGTAAGTCAAATAAGTTAGACATGCTTAAATGGATTCTAAGAGAAAAACATAAGAAGATCAAGGAAGAAATAGAGGAGATGTGGGAATCTCCTAAGATTTATTTCTAGGACCCTTTGTATGGGGTGTCTCTTCTAGGCTTCAAGGAGACACTTTTAAAGAAAATTGAAGCATGGTGGATGCTATTGGGTCTTGGCTATGTTGCATGACAAGAAGGTGATTTGGTAGATTAATTTGTATATCATTTGAGGGAATAGATTTTGAAAAACATTTTGCACCAATGTTAAGGTTAGAGGCTATTAGAATGTTTCTTGCATATGCAGTGTTTAAAAAATTTAAAGTGTTTCAAATGGATATGGTCATAAGAAATTAAAATGTTGAAAAATAACTAATAATTTCAGAAATAAGAAAAAGGATACTCTTGCAGATTTAATCAAGAAGGATCAAATTTTCAAAGCTCCATTAATTAAGAAGAAGGTTCAGACATGCTCATGGTAGAAGAACCAACCTGAAGATTCTATGTTGATACAGATAGCTTTGCGTGTAAGAAATGAAGATCATCCATGGTTAGTTGATAGCAGATGTTTGAGGCATATGATAGGAGATAAAAGTAAGTTCATAAATTTAAAGAAGATCAATGGTGGAATAGTAAAATTCGAAGATAAAACCACTACCAAGATAGCTGGAAAAGGTACTCTGAGTTTTGATAATGGTAGAACCAAGACTAAAAATGTTTTATATGTAAAAGGTCTTAAGCATAATCTATTGAGTTTTAGTCAAATATGTGATCAGGGATACACATTAAAGTTTCATGCAAAAGGTTTTGCGATTAGAAGAAAATATTCAAATGATTTGATTACAGATGCTCAAAAGATAGGTAATGATTTATATGTATTATCAGATATCTTCTCAAAGGGATGATCAAAGGACACATTCAAAGATTTTCAAGAGGAGTTGGGAGTAATTTATTTTACTTCCTACCATTGAGGTTCAACATAAGTTGAGGGGGAGCTAAGTGATAGCTCCAGGTAAGCCCTAAATAGGTACTAGTGCAGAAATAGGTACTAGTGTAGAAATAGGTACAGGTTGCTACAATAAGGGGGAGTTATTGTATGTTTTTAGATGACAGGATGTGCATGTGATAAGATATGGTAGATTCAGGATTGAGGTTGTCATCAATGACAAAGGGGGAGATTGTTGTAAATATTGTCATTGATGTCAAATGTCTAGCATTATTGGTGATAAAGGCCCCATTGCATTTAATGATGTTTGTAATAGTTATATCTTGGCTAATGTGTGTTAATATTTATTTAATATTATTGAATATATTTTTGGTTGCATATAAGACAAAAAAAGGGCCCATGGAGAAGTCAGAGAGCCACGAGGTAAAGACAAAAGAAGGATGAGATGCATTTTCCCATGAAGAGTCATCTTGGGGAATTCAAAGAGTCACCAAGTGAAGACAAAAGAGGAAGGACACAATTTATCATGAAGGGACACTTTGAGGAATACAAAAAGTCACCAAGATAAGGACAAAAGAGGGAAGGATGTTTTTTCTCATGAAGGGTCACCACATGACTTTTCAAAGGCAAGGATATGAAGGGTCATACAAGTTTGGTGCCATTTTCCATGAGGATTGAAGGGTCACAAAGGGTGAAGTCCAAAGGTCATTTGGGAACCTATAAATAAAGGCTTGAGAAGCCATTTGTAATGGGAGTTAGAGAGTTTGTTTTGATATTGTAATATCTAGCTTAGAAGAGCAATGGGAGAGATGAGTATGATTTGTATTTGTTATATCTAGCTTAGAATAGTCAAAGTTGAGAGAGAAAAGAGATATTGTAATGAACTATCATTTGTTCAGATAGCAACATTGAGAGATAGTTATGTGGTATGCACAAAGGGGTTGGTGCTCATGTGGGTTGGTTCTCACGAATTGTTGTTGTGTTGGTACACAACAAAGGGGTTGGTGCTCATGAATTGTTATTGTGTTGGTGCTCAACAAAGGGGTTGGTGCTCTTGTGAATTATTGGTTGGTGCTCAGCAAAGGGGTTGGTGATCCTACAAGTTGGTGATCATTCATATACTTGAGATTTTTCTCTGTGGTTTTTCCCACATTGGGTTTCCACGTTATATCTGGGGTCTCTCTCTATCTTGTGTGGTGTTTATTATTTCATTTTTATTGCATATCTTGAATGTTTGGTTAAGTGGATTTTGTAAAGAGAAAGTTTTATAAGATATATGATATACTGATTCACCCCCCCTCTTAGTATATCTCATGCTTAACAATCCATAAAAACTAATGAACACATCTTCAACTCACTTTATGGCACTTGTAGTCAGAAACACTAAGAAACACATCTCAGAATCAGACTTTTAAATTGAAGTTAGTAAAAAAATTATCATTCTGATCTTATAAACTAGAGAAATAAACCAAAGGATTTGAGTGCATAAATAAACTCATCAGGACAGATATTCATTGGTGCTTTATCTTAATTTGAATCTATTCAACAAAAAAATTATGTATCGCTAATTTAAATTGTAGCTCAAAAGACCTGATGGTTAACTAAAATTTGATGGTCATTTTTTAAAGTAGAACAAACTCAATTCATTTATATAATTTGTATGTAATCTAATAGTTTGTAGACTTTTTATAACCAAGTTTGAAGGGCTAATAAAAATTAATAATTTGCATTACTACTGACTATCACGTGCCAAGTGTAATCTGTAACATCAAATATAATGCTTGTGACATGATTTCAACTTCATGATATGTGATTGTAACTTTTAATTTAGTTCCTTACAAACATAATAATGTTTGATAGATTTGCTCTTCAAAGTAATTTACCTCATCTGCTGCACATGTGGTGAACCGCTATAGAGTTTTAAATCTATACCTGTGATCTCATTTACCCATTTTATGATGTTATGTGGCATTATACAATATGTGGCATTGATGTGATTTGGCCTTATAAATGATGATTTCAAATCACTTCAATACATATCCAATTGATAATGATGTATGGATCATTTAATTCTATTAATAAAAATGCACCTTTTGTGATGGAGAAGGGATACATGATTTAACCTTGCTGATACATGATTATTTTAATTTAATTCCCATTGCCTACCAAACATTATTAATGTTTAATCGATTTTCTCTTTGAAGTAATATGCTACACACATGGTGAAGCACCGTAGAGTTTTAAATCCGTACTGGTGATTGCATTTTTGACCCCATAATGTTAAAACCCATTTTCATATTATGTGGCATTATGCACTATGTAAAATACATAAAAAATCATTTAATTTTATCAAAAATATAATATTATTTCTATACTATTGACAATATATAGAATGTATTAGGGTGGGGGCCCTAGCCTGGTTGGCTAAGTATTTCCGCTGCGGTTCTGCTGGTCTCAAGTTCTAGTCTCCCCCCACCCCGTGGTACTGGTATTAGGCGTGTCTAGCCAGCGCTACCAGTCATGTTAAAAAGTTTACCAGGCTTTAAATATATATATATATATATATATATATATATATATATAATGTATTGAAATATATTATACTAAAATACGCAATATATATTATTGATTTATAACCTATATTAACATATATATTATATGATATAATAATATTGATTAATATTAAAATATATAATTTATATATAATATTAATACATAAAAATATTATGATATATTTATTATAATATGTCAATTATATTTATTTAATAACTAATATAATGTGTGTGTGGAGGGGGTAAGAGGGGTTATGTGAAGCAAAAGAGTGTAAATCAATAATTAAACCTACTAGTTACTCCAAACCCATGATATTGATGTCAAAATAAGTTCATCTTAAAAATAATTATAGGCACAAACTTATCAGGATCTTAATCACCATGCAATGCTTTAGTCTACGATGTCTTGCATTCTTCATGTAAAGAGATAACCTCTTAACAAAATCACTATATCAAAATTATGAGTCCACTAGTTTCAATCAAGGGACATCTTTATTCATTGGATAAGGAGCACCATAGTTGTGTATGATAAGGTTTTATCTTGGTGATTGCAATGGAGAAATTGCTTTTGTTACAATGGTGCTAAAAAAATTAGAAGCGATCAAGAAGAATTTTGAGTTTAGAAATATGATAAAAATTTAAAGTGGAAATATATATTCAAAATACACCATCTATTTCAATGTGTATACCTACTATTATACCACCACCACTTGTTTCTCCTAATAATTAATAATGTTACATCTTCAAAAAAATGTGGATGAAACTTCACTTATTATGCATTGAAATCCTAATAATTATTTCTAAATCCTTAGCATCAGTTCCAAAATTCCATGATGGTAATTTTACTTCTATTTACATATTATTTAAACTTATATAATTTTCATTGTAATATGGTCTTATAGCAGATTATTGAACATTTTCTAATTATGATGATCCCCTGGATGTGATCAAGTGTAATTTGTTGTGGCGATTATGTTTCTATTTTATTGGAATGAAATTATCTAAATTATATAAATATATATTTAGATACAATCTATAAATTAAAATTATATATATATATATATATAAATACTATATATATTAAGTGTTCTAAGGTAGACTGCTAGTTATGCCCTCACATAATCATAATTTAGATAAGCACATAAAATCCTTTCCCAAGAGATCTTTGAGTTACTAGGTATAATTTTATGTCACTTACTTTAATTACCATTTTGGGGTTAAATTCATCTCCGAATATTAGTTTGTAATTTCAATAAAGGTGACTCACCCTCACAAGTATTTGAATTGGTGAATTAAATTATCTCAAAGGTATTCCTGGGGGGGCTAAAAATTGAGTCAAATACCTATTAGACAATTTGCTTATGTTACATCTTCAAAAAATGTGGATGAAACTCCACTAATATTATGTAAGAGCCTTATATTATTTCTAAATCATTAGCACAATCTCTACATCAAAATTACAACTCCCTTGGTTTCAATCATGAAGCATCTATATTCACTGGATAAGGAACACAATTATGGATGATTAGGTTTTATCTTGGTTATTGCAATGGAGAAATTACTTTTGTTATAATGGTGCTAAAAAAGTTAGAAGTAACCAAGAAGAATTTTTGGTTTAGAAATATGATAATTTTTTTAAGTGAACATATATGTTCGAAAGACACCATCTATTCCAATGTGTATGCCTACTATTATACCACCGCCATTTCAATTTTTCCTAATAATTAATAATGTTATATCTTCAAAAAATGTGGATGAAACTCCACTTATTATGCATTGAAGAGAATAATAATTATTTCTAAATCATTACCATCAGTTCCAAAGTAAATTTCATGATGATAATCTTACTTCTATTTCCATATTTAAACTTCTATAATTTTTATTGTACTATGGTCTTGTAACAAAATATTGAATATTTTCTAATTCTGATGATCCCCTGAATGTGATCTAAAATCTATGGTTAGAAACCCATCAAGTTTAATTTATTGTGATGAGCTTGTTGCTATTTTATTAAAATGAAATTATTAGAAATATTGTCATTGATGTCAAAGGTCTAGCATTGGTGATAAAGGCCCCATAGTATTTATTATCTAAAGGTGTTTTTAATGTTCACATTTTGGCTAAAATGTGTTTATATTTATTTAATATTAACAAATATATTTTTGGTTACCCATGAAGAAGTCAAAGAGTCACGGGTTAAAGACAAAAAAGGAATGGGAAGCATTTTCCCATGAAAAGTCATCTTGAGGAATTTCAAGAGTCACCAAGTAAAGACAAAAGAGGGAATGGTGCATTTTTCCTTAAAGAGTCACCTTAAGGAATTAAAAATGTCACCAAGATAAAGACAAAAGGGGAAAGGATGTATTTTCTCATGAAGAGTCACCATGTGACTTTTAAAATACAAGGATTCGAAGGGTAATGCAAGTTTGGCACCATTTTCCATGAGGAGTGAAAATTCAAAAAGGGTGAATGCCAAAGGTCATTTGAAAATATATAAATAAAGGCTTGGGAAGCCATTTTTAATGTGCAATAGAGTGCATGGTTTTTAATTGTTTTATATAAGAAAAGAGGAGAGAATAGAAAGAGATATTGTAGAGTTCTATCATTTGTTGAGAAAACAACATTGAGAGATAGTTGTGTTTTATACATAAGAGGGGTTGGTTCTCCTATGGGTTGGTTCTCAAAAATATTTGTTGTGTTGGTGCTCAACAAAGGGGTTGGTGCTCTTACAATTTGGTGCTTACGAACTTTATAATTTGATTTGGTGCTCATTCATATACTTGAGATTGTTCTTCATGGTTTTTTCCACATTGAGTTTCCACATAAAAAGCTGGTCTCTCTCTCTCTCTCTCTCTCTCTCTCTCTCTCTCTCTCTCATGTGGTGCATGTTATTGCTTCAATTTTATTGCATATCTTGAATGTATGATTAAGTGGTTACAGAAAAATAATTTGATTAAGTAAAAGATTTAAAAGATATATGATATATTGATTCACCCCCCCTCTTAGTATATCCTATGCTTAATATAGATTCCCTAAATTATACAAATCTACATTTAGATACAATCTATAAATGGAAAGTTTATATATAAAAATACTATATATAGTAAGTGTTCTAAGGTAGACTGCTAGTCATGCCCTCACATAACCAATATTAATTTAGATAAGCATACAAAATTCTTTCTCAAGAGGTCTTTGAGTTACTAAGTATGATTTTGTGTCACTTATTTTAATTATCATTTTTGGGTCGAATTCATCTCCAAATATTAGTTTGTAAGTTCAAGAAAGGTGACTCACCCTCACAGGTATTTGAATAGGTAAATTAAATCATCTCAAAGGTATTCCTTTGGGGGGATAATAATTTGAAGTGGACATATATGTTCTAAAGACACCATCTATTCCAATGTGTATGCCTACTACTATAACACCACCACTTGTTTCTCCTAATAATTAATGATGTTACATATTTAAAAAATATGGATGAAACTCCACTTATTATGCAAGAGCCTAGTAATATTTATTTATAAATTATTACTATCAGTTTCAAAGTTCCATGATGATAATTTTACTTCTATTTCCATATTTGAACTTCTATAATTTTCATTTTACTATGGTATTGTAGTGTATTATTAAACATTTTTTAACTCTGATGATCCCCTGAGTGTTATCCAAAACCCATGGTAGGAGACCCATCAAGTGTAATTTGTTGCAGTAATTCTATTGCTATTTTATTAGAATGAAATTCCCTAAATAATATAAATCTACATTTAGATACAATCTAAAAATGGAAAGTCTATATATAGAAATACTATATTTAATAAGTGTTTTGAGGTCAACTGCTAGTTATGCCCTCACATAACCATAATTTAGATAACACACAAAATCTTTTCCCAAGAGGTCTTTGAGTTACTAGGTATGATTTTATGTCACTTATTTTAATTACCACTCCAAATGTTAGTTTGTAAGTTCAAGAAAGGTGACTTGCCCTCACAGGTATTTGAATTGGTGAATTAAATTATCTCAAAGGTATTCTTGGAGGGGGCTAAAAATTAAGGATTCAAATACCTATTATACAATTCGTTTATGTTACATCTTCAAAAAATGTGGATGAAAATCCACTAATATTATGCAAGAGCATTATGTTATTTCTAAATCATTAGCACATTATCTCTATGTTAAAATTGTAACTCCCTTGGTTTTGATTAGAGGGCATCTATATTTGCTGGATAAGGAGCACAGTTATGGGTGATCAAGTTTTGTCTTGGTGATTGCAATGGATAAATTGCTTTTGTTACAATAGCACTAAAAAAATTAGAAATGACCAAGAAGAATTTTAGGTTTATAAATATGATACAAATTTGAATTAGATATATATGTTTGAAAGACATAATCTATTCCAATGTGTATACCTACTATTATACCACCACCACTTCAGTTTCTGCTAATAATTAATAATGTTACATCTTCAAAAAAATGTGGATAAAACTCCACTTATTATGCATTGAAGAGTCTAATAATTATTTCTAAATCATTACCATTGGTTCTAAAGTAACTTCCATGATAATTTTACTTATATTTCCATATTTGAACTTATATAATTTTCATTGTACTATGGTCTTGTAATGTATTATTCAACATTTTCTAATTCTGATGATCCCTTGGATGTGATCCAAAACCCATGGTAATAAGAAGCACCAAAGGCTTTGTGAATCTAGTATTTTTTTGTGAGATGCACTTTGTAATACAACTCATTGTGGCACCATCATGTTCACTATTTGATTGGTATCACATTTTGGTTCATTTAGATTAATAACATTGTAAGATGGCTTGGTCTTAAATTTTCATGTACTGGATGAGGCTAATGTGGTGGCCCCAAACTTTACTAGCTTGTTTAATGCAAGGACTTTCATTTCTCGATCATGCTTAGGGTCACCTAGTTGTTCTCATAAGTCAAAAATTTTAGTGCCACATAGTGTGGTGGAAAGGGATGCAATGATACCTATAATGCAAGAGGGTTATGCAAGACATATTTTGAATCAAACACATAATTTGGATGCCTTTTAGGTTAGTTATTCTAAATGAGATAATTTTTTTCCTCCAATGCTTTAATCATTCATAATGAGGATTGTGAAAAAGCCCCACCTTGGTTCCTTTACCTTGATTTACAAATTTTTTATCTCAAATACAAATCTTAATATCAAAAGACATCTATAAAATTCTTCAACTCTAGTATATAAATAATAATATATGGGTTGGGGATTATTCTTCGAAACCTCTGGATTTAGAGGCTTCTAGAGAGGAGGGGTGAGAATAGAGAGGATTTTAGAATTATTGGAGAATTTTAGAATCCTCTTAAGGACTAATTAGGATTAGTTAAGGGATTAGATAGGGATTAGGTGGGTGATTAGGGACTAAGGGTGTAGAGAGCCTAGGAATAGGCTAGTGTAGGTGGGCCATGGAAATTTAAATTTCTATAATAATAGATAAGGGGGGATTAAGATAAGATAATGTGGATTTAAGATATTAATTAATTGATTGGTGGGGATGGATAAGGTTAGTATATGGCAAATAATGAAGGGGGACACTAGATAAATAATTACAAAGGGATGATAAATTAGCGGAATGAAAAGGTATAAATTAAATAAGTGGAATTAGTGTTGACTAATAATAATATTAGTGGCATTAAATAAAGAAAGTGAATTTTAAGATGCATACATCTTGGGATGTACTAGTTAATGGTCAAAATTCTCTTGAAAAGCTTCTCAAGATATATAATTAAATCTTATTTTCTATCAGTAATATAATTTATATAATCTTGACAAATAATTTTTTTGTGATATTTATATTGAAATATTTTTTTTAAGAGGAGTAAATTTTCTTAGCTTACTGAGTTTCATGTTTAAATTTAATTGATCTTATATGGATGTGATTTGGCCATGCATTTTTGACCCCAACATTGGGTTTTAAAGTTGAAGTACTCAATGTGTTGTTGGCCAAAATGTTTAACCCTAACTCTACATTGAGATATCACATGACTTCTTGTCATGAATGAACAATTAATGTTTATAGATTGGTATGGTGTACACTGTTTATGCCTTTACATAACCGTAATTTAGATAACCTCATAAAATCCTTTCTCAAGTCTTAGAGGTCTTTGAGTTACTAGGTACGAGTTTGTGTCACTTATTTTAATTACCATTTTGGAATCAAATTCATCTTCAAATATTAGTTTGTTAATTCAAGAAGGCAACTCACTCTCCCAGGTATTTGAATTGGTGAGTTAAATTATCTCAAAGGTATTCTATGGGGGCTAAAAATTAAGGAGTCAAATCTTTATTAGACAATTTAATCATGTAATTTAATCAACAAATATGAATAATTTTTTTTAATTAGAATAATTATAATAAATAATAAAAATTTGTAAATATTTTTATATTTGAAAACCATCTGAGTTTATTATTTATTTTTATTTATGTTTAATTATTTTTATTAAATAATGTACATTATTTAAATGTTTAATATGTTTAAATATATAAAAAAAATTAAAATAATTTTATATGTTATAAATTTTTATATAAACTTTTAAATTACTATAGAATTAAAAATTCTCGTGCACTTCAAAATTAGGGTTAAGTTTATCTTTTTATCTTTTCATTATTTTCTCTTAGTTTTTCTCTCTCCCTTTTGAAGGCCAAAAAACATTCTTTTATTGACTGTTACGTTAACTGTGGCATTAGTGGTGTAAGCATTGACCCCATTTTTTAATGTCATTTTTGTAGCTGTGGTGTTAGTGGTGGAAGTGTTGACCCCATTTTTCACTATCATTTGTATAGGTGATTCTTGTCAGGTATTTAATCTATGCAATGTATTATTTTACTGTATCTAAAATGTGTGATTTGTTTGGCTTGACATGAACCTTTCAGTGATTGTTTACTGCTTTAAGTTATGAAATTGCTAAAATTTAAATAGACCTAATTTTTGTTATGAAATGGCCGAGATAATGAAATGGTAGAGGTTGGGATTGTTTAGTGCTTACTTATCTTCAATAAGGTTCCAAATGGTGAATGTGAGGGAAAATCAAACATTTTTTATTAACTATAAACAAATAATGAAATGGTTGAGATAATGAAATGGCTAAGATAATGAAATGGTAGAGATTATGATTATTTAGCACTTGTATTTAATAGGGACCCAAATGATGAATGTTAGAGGAAAGCAAACATTTTTTATTAACTATAAACAAATAATGAAATGGTAGAGACTAGGATTGTTTAGGGCTTACTTGTATTCAATAGGGACCCAAATGGTGAATGTGAGGGGAAAGCAAATATTTTTTATTAACTGTAAGCAAATAATGAAATGAGAGATAATGAAATGGGAGATAATGAAATGGTAGAGATTAGTATTGTTTAAAACTTACTTATATTTAATATAGACCCAAATGGTGAATGTGAGAGTAAATCAAACATTTTTTATTAACTATAAGGAAACAATGAAATGGCAGAGATTAAGATTATTTAACACTTATATTCAATAGGGACCCAAATAGTGAATTTGAGGGTAAAGTAGACATTTTTTATTAACTATAAGTAAATAATCATAGTAAAAAAGTCTCATGATACAAGAGGGTTTCAATGGTTCCATCGTCTCTATCTCGTTTCATCATTCATCTGTTGGCTCTATTTGGGACACTACAAATTATTTCTATTTTAGATTGAGTTAAAAAGTCATTTTTTGGTCTATTTTAGATTATTATTATTATTTCAGTTCAATTTTTTCTATTTTAGACTGAGT
Source organism: Torreya grandis (assembly GCA_037957365.1). NCBI lineage: Eukaryota > Viridiplantae > Streptophyta > Pinopsida > Cupressales > Taxaceae > Torreya > Torreya grandis. The sequence continues at coordinate 991,598 of JARHVA010000450.1, forward strand.
TGAAAAGTCATTTTTAGGGGTGGTGAACTTTTCCCTTATGCCACATTATAAACTTTAATGAATGATTGATTAAATAACACATAGAATTATTATTTGAGGTGATGAATTTTTCTCTCGTGCTTCGATATTATTGGGTAGAGGGGTCCCATGCATCATTATATATTAAAAAATTATTTATAAAATATCTAAACCTATTATATAGGATCAATTATTGTTTAGGGAGAAGTTTTTGAGGGGTGGGAAGTAATAGGGGCTGAAGATTTGTATGGTTGTTCCTTTTTTGGTTGTTAGATATCATTTGCATCCAATCAATTTTTTATTTTTTTTAAACAAATTTTTTGTAGTAAAATGCTCCTAATTTCTCTCCGTAGCATGTATAACACATAATTTTTGTAGTCTCAGAGCACATCCAAATATCTTTAGAGCATTCGGTATAGGTTTTAAAATCACCTTGTATAGATCTTTAGAGCATTCATAGAATTCTTTAGAGCATCCAATGTATGTCTTCATATCACACCTAGAGCATATTCAAACCAATTTTGGAACATCTTTAGAGTGTCTTTAGAGCATTGAATCATCGGAGCTCTCTTGTTGAATCCTAAAAATTGTAGCCAAAAGAGTTATAAAAATTATGTGTTGCCTTCTCAAAATTACTCCATCATTGGGATGTTTTGTTGTACTCAAAATCACCCTATTATTGGGATGTGTTCCTCTACTCAAAATTACCCCATCTATGGGATATGTTGATGTACTTAAAACTTCACTATTCATCTAAGTTAGACATAATAATAAAGTAAATACTCAACAGTAAATTACATTCAAACAATGAACAAATTGCATTAATATCCTACTTAGATCAGACTTTAAATATTAAATGTAATACAATATATAACTAAATGCAACACTTTAAGGATAGTTTATATAACTATGATGAGCTATATGAAATGCTCATCATTTCTCCCCCACACTTTAACTTTTGCAATTCCTCTCGTAAATAAGTGAGATGACTGACCCTTAATCCAAATTGCATGATTCAAACCTCTGACTCAGATCATAAACTTTAAAATGATGGCCCTAGTCATAGTGGCCCCTTAGAAAGAATCCAAGATCTCTAATAATTGTATACACCCTAGCTTTAAATTCAACCTTTGCTTGAGAATTCCAACACCAACATGGAGATATAGGACTAAGAATGATAGGAATCCTAAACATCATCCCAATCCAGACATCTAAACTTCTTTCCTCTAAGTGTCAAGTGATTTTCTAGTAAACTGCTTTGGTTCTTCTTAAACTCTATTTAATATCGGTGTGGTTAAGGACTTCCTTGGACTTAAACTCAATAGGTAATGTCTCCCACCTATCATGACTTGCATTGAAACCATTGGCATAATGGTGGTTTATAAAAAATTTAAAAATAACAATATTAAATCTCAATAGCTCATGATACTTGTTTTTCATATGCATATGATACCATGGATGAAAATAATAAATAAGTTTCTTTGCTTCTATAAATTGTGGTCTCATGAATAACCCAATGGTGTTTTGTAATTCTATAAATATATTATTGGCATGTTTCCATGCCATTTGGTTCCTTAGAGTGGAGAGAAAGGCACACAATTATGTCTCTCCAACAAATACATTTATCAAAAAACTAGATTGATATCCTAACAACAAATTGAAATTATAGAATTCACAAATGGCATCCTACCTTTCTTTAGTGATATTTAAATAAATATCTATAAATACATGATCATCTTCAATGATATTTGAAAAACTAAGGAAAATTAATTAAATCTACCATTTATAAAACTACTCATTTAAAAAAAGAACATAAAGTGATGAAGGTTACCTGCATGCTAATAGTTTATCAGAAATAACACAAATATGATGGATAGAAGCCTATGTTTTTTGTAGTTTTAGTTGGGATTATGCCAATTGCTTCTAATATTCCTCCTTAAGTTTGGCATTTTCATCCTTTAATTTTTGAATTTTCTTCTAGGTGATATGCCAAGTAGAGATTATTTCATGTAATGGAACATGGAAAGAGGGAACAACTCTTGTTAGACCCTTTATCTGAACTGCAATATTTCATGTTTCTCTTTGCATGGATTGAATAGAGGCTTTTAACTTAGAATATTGAGTAGTGATCTATATTATTCTATTAGTATGTGTTGTTACCAAAACTAGTCACTCATTTTTGTGGACAACCTATTGACCATTTTGGTCCTATAGGCCAAAAATGGTCTCCTTATTTCTCAAAAATGTTATGAGAAGTCAAGTTATTCAATTGCACAAGCCTTTTTAGCAAAGGAAATTACCCATTTTCAAAGGGTTTACATTCAATAAAATGAACAAGGTTCAAAATGTGGGTTTTCACAAGAAATTTTTTCAAAACACTTGAAGGCATTTCCTAAAAAATTGATAAGGATGGTTTAACGTCAAGGTTCAATGATATATGGTTCAACAACAGGGTTCAATGATATGAAATGAACTATAAAGACCGACCATAGTCACATTGAACTTTGAACCATTGAACTCCACTAAAAAGGTTCAAGCAGAAGGTTCAAACAAAAGGTTCAAATGGAAGTTTCAAGCAAAAGGTTCCAGCAGAAGGTTCAAGTGGAAGGTTCAAACAGTTGGTTCAATGATACATTGAATTCATAAGAAGATTGAGTGAACATGACTCTTTGCAAAACATAAAATATTGATCTTTCAAATAGTTGAACCATTGAACTATTGAACCATTGAACCAGTAAACTCTAAAAGATGGTTGAGGTTCAAAAGGTTCAAGTGATCGATGACATCCCTGTGAATGTCAAATTCAGGACAATGGAATAACCGTTGGTTTTCAAATGATGCAAAATTGAGGACAAACTCAGTGACCCACTGAGAAAGGAGCTAGAAAAGCTAGCAAAAGGTGAGAAGATAGCCCTGAGAGCTTGGATCACCAGGAAGAGACAAAATATAGCAAGGAAAGAGGGAATAAAATAGAGAATCCAAAAGCATCGATAGAAGAGTTATTCTAGTGGATAGAATAGTCCAAAAAGTGGTTATCAAAGAGCATAAGCATTCAATGGTGCAGCCCATTTTTCTTTGTTTGAGTAAAGACGAGTGGACAGTCAGTGTAAGTATCATAAAGAGGAGCAGCCTTGCCTTTTAGAGGACTAGGAAACCCATGATTTTTAAGAGACATTTGATATGATTTAAACACCAAATTCAAGGCTGGTAATCTACTCTAGCATGGTCCCTTCATAGGACTTCCTCTTTCCAATGCATTCAAGGCAGCATGGGCCATTTATGAAAAAGAAGTGCCAAAGTCTTTCTTTTGGATGCTATATATTGTAATATCTCATTTTTGAAAGAGGGATGATTTCTCAGTTATTGGAGGCAAAACTCTACCCAAATTGAAAGACATTTTTGAGACTTTGAGCTCAAATTGTTAATCAAATTTTATCAGGTGAATGAGAAAGCAAGTGACCTTTCAAACTTTTGTTGAAATAACTTGTGTTATGTAGGAAATTATTCTTATGTCCTTTTCTAAATATAATCTTATCCATTTGATCAAATAAGCAGAGTGAGTGAAAATAATCTGGGAGATGTTCTGAAGCTGATTATGGAGACTTTGTGCTACCATAATAGTCTTTAGTTTGTGTTTTAGTGTCTTAGAATGAATGATATTGGAAAGGCTTTGAACTACCTTTATCTTTTGTAATCATATGCTTTGTTGTAGTTTTCAGTGAAGACTTTGGGCTGCACCTCATTCTACTATGATATAAGTCATAAATCAATAAGAGAAGCAATGAAAGACTTTGTGCTTTCATGGGTTTCTTGTGGATTCAGTTATTACTTGAGAAGTTTTCCTTTTGTTTTATGAACATCATTTCTAAAAAAAGAGAAATGGATGATATGATCTCACCCCTAAGTTAGTATTTAGTATAGGTTAAGTTTGTGATAGTTTATAGGGAGCCTCCCCTTACTGAGAGGAGAGATTTATCTCATTACACTATGGTTGATATAACCATTTTGTCTTTAGTTAGTTGATGACAAAATATTCACCCAACTAATTTTTTGGTGAATCTCTGTTGGGGAAGAACACGTAATTTAAAGCTTCATGCTTCAAATTGAAGCATTTATAATTTTTTTCCATTCTACATTCTAGTAGATCCATGGTATACGTGAAGCCATATAGCTTAGGGTATTGTTGATCTTGTATTTGAGTTTGTGCAACAAAATAATTTTGATCTTTCTCCTCCATGATCTTGCCTTCAGTGAACCAGGAGTTTTCCTCCTACCAATGCCTGGTCTCCAATACCAGAGTGAAGTTTCTCCTTCCTCTGCTAGTAGAGCTTTATCTATACATACTCCACAAATATTTGTTATCCCTCCTTTCAATCATCATATCATGGCAGCCAAAGGCCCTTGGGGTAACACTTTTGGCCCCCTAAATCTAACCCCACCTTTACATGAACTACCTTGTAGTTCAAGAAAGAATTTTCCAAGTTCTATGGTGATGGAAAAGTTCATCTTGATGAGCATATTGTAGCTTTCTGCATAGCCTATGGTGTGATAGGTGTTGAATATGAAGATATAGCAGTAAGACTATTTGTAGAAACATTGCAAGGTACTATTGACAGATTGGTTTTATCATCTTCAAGCTCAGACTATAACTGACTAGGAACACTCTCAAGGCCAAGTTTGAGGCTAGGTTCAAACCTGTAGAAGATGCACATGCCTTGTTAGCTTAGCTTACATAAATAAGAAGGAGCCTCATGAGCCTATGCGAGACTTCATTTCTAAATTCAATAAGTTGAGGAATAGGATTCCTACAATTACTTAGCCAACACCAAAATTTTAAGTGCTTCTTCATCAATTCTCAACTTCCTGAAGTGAGTTTTCTATTAAGGTGAGGCTGGCCATATAGATCTTTTTATAGCTCATATTTTGGCTACCAAGGTCGAAGATGATCTTATCATTATAGGTAAGATAAGAAGAGATCCTAATAGAAATAAAGTTTCTTCATTTGCTGAAAATTCTTCCACAAGTACCACTGATCCTATGGTGTAAAAGTTAGTGAATGAATTGCTAGCTCTAAAAAGGCAAATGTCCCAAGGTATGTCTGCTCCTCCTTATTTTGATATACCAAGGAGGACATTTTCTAACCATTCATATCAAGGCAATGCTGCCAAAAATCAAGGCCAACCCAATCATCTTCCTCCCACACAGGGGAAGCTTGCCATTGAAGTAGTACTAGATTAACTTAACAGTTGGTTATTATGAAGCTAAACATGATTTCTCTTTCCAACTTGAGTTAGACCAAGAAGAGGATGCTAATCTCTTTGTAGAAGGAGAAGAAGAATTAGTTAGTGACTCCAATATTGGTTTTTTGAATTACCAAGTTGAAGCTAGAAAAAAGGGAGAAGTGTTTGATGGAGCATATGCTATTTTTATTAGGTATTAAAACCAGTCAACTCAACAAGATGATAATGGAAAAGTAGTAAAAGAACCTCAGCTAGTGATCTTGATTACTAAATGGGGAACTTCACTGCCTTTTCAATCAAAGGACCCGATGATCAATATGAAAGTAATTACCTCAAACAATCTTGTACCTTCTGACTTCTATTCCTTAGACCAGTGCCACATCAAATAAAAATTAGAATGATGGACTTATTTCCTCTATTTCTAGTTCATTCCAGTTATTTGACATAATTGATCATGCTAGGAAGACCAAGATCTAAATGTCTGAGTTTGAGTACTTACAAGCCAACCCTGAGCAGTTGGATAGGTTGGTTGAATGCATCAAAAACAAAATTGTCCCTATAGGAAAAGATTTTTCAAAAGTGACTCATGATCCACCAAAGAATAAATCCACCCAAAATAATTTTGTCACTACTCCTCTTGTTTCCCCTGGGAAAATAGAACTTTTCTATGTTTCTCTATTGATAAATGGTCATAAATTGAACAATTGTATAATAGACTCTAGAGCCTCTGATAATGTTATGCCTACCAAGGTAGTAGATTCCCTTAGTCTTACCTTAACTAAGACTTTTGGGAGATGTTTCTCCTATGGAAAACAAGTAAGTGCTACTTTTGGGTCAAATCAAAGATGCCCAATTTACATTTGTACATTTTTAGATAAGAGGATTAAGATGATAGTCTTAGTGGCTGATGTTCCAGCTTCTTATGGCATTTTGCTTGGATGTAATTTTTGTAAAGATGTAGGTGGAGAGTTGAAACATGGATCTATCTAAAGTGAGGATACCTGTTAAGATCATCATGCAAAAGTTGCTTCCTGAAAAAGAGTCAAAATATATTGTTACTCAAATGTCAGACCCTGAAGCTCAAATTTTGTTTAAATCCTCAGGAATGGGTAATTATTTTCTATCCACTGAAGATGTTTCTATTTCATCAGACAAAAGTTTATTAGGTGACAATTTAGATAATTCAGACAAAAAATTAGAAGAATTTGTAGAGAAAATTTAGGTAAAAGGGGTATCTTCCTCACTAATAAAGAGAAATCTTTAAGAAGATCAAATTCTAATGATGTTTGAATTTTAGAATTTGATGGCAACTATTCTTCTACCAGTTTTGGAGCTGGAATTGTTTTGATATCCCCACAAGGAAAAATCTTTCCTTACTCATACAAGTTGTAATTTTACAATACCAACAACACTGCCAAATATGAATCAGTGTTGCTCAGATTACAAGTTGCTCATGCTAAAGGTGTTAAAATTCTCCATGCCTAGGGAGATGCTGAATTGGTGGTTTGTCAAGTGAGAAGTCTATGTCAAACTAAAAATGAAAGACTGCGGCATTATTAAAATATTTTATGGGATTGCATTGAAAGTTTTGATGCTTTCAATATTTCTATAGTGCCAAGAGAGTTTAATGATTGTGCAGATTCATTAGCTATCTCTACAACCCTCATGGTTCCTCATAAATGTTTTAAAGGGAACAAGTACACTATTGAGCTAGTCTTTTGACCAAGTGTACTTGATAATTCCAACCATTGGTAGGTGTTTAATGGTGATAATCAAATTATCAATTTTTTGGAAAAGATAAATAGTTTTGAAGAGCTTTATGTTGAAGGTAGTGACTCTTGCCCACAGGAATCAGTTCCTAAAAGAGATTCACAAACTGGTGAAGAGTTTCTTCAACTCAAAGGGAATAAAACCCCAAAAGGTTTGGTTTTTCTTGAGAAGCTATTTGATAAGCATGACAAATATATCAAGCAACAATAAATGGATTCAAGTTCCTTTAAGGAGTTTGATCAAGTAAATTTGAGTATGGAAGAAAATCCCAAAATGGTCAACATTGGAAAATGTTGTACATTACTGATGAAAAGCTCAAATTCATTACTCTTTTTTGCCATTACATTGATGTTTTGGCATATTATTATGATGACTTGAAATTCTTTAGGCCTAAATAAATTCAACATAAAATTCCCCTTAAGATTGGGTTAGTACCTCACAAATAAAAACAAAGGCAATACAATCCCAAAATATCAGGTACTATTTTTTCAGAGATTCAGAAGATGTTGAATGCTAGAATAATTTTTCCAATTCACCATTCCACCTGGATCACGTGAATATAGTTCCTGTAAGAAAAAAGAATGGAGAAATTCATATTTGCATGGATTTCAAGAATCTCAATCAGTCTTGTCTGAAGGACAACTACCTTCTACCTATCATAGATCATGTATTGCAAATAGTAACTAGCTCAAGAATGTTATCAATGTTAGATGGTTTTTCTCAGATATAATCAAGTAGAAGTTAATGAAGTAGATCAACATAAAACTACTTTCACTACACTTTGGGGCACATTTGCATATCACATAATGCCTTTTAGTTTGATCAATGCTGACGTCACATTCCAGAGAGCAATGGAACTTACCTTTATAGATGAATTAGGGAAGTTCATCATGGTGTATCTTGATGACTTGACTATTTTCTCCAAACATCATCCTAATCATGTGCATCATTTACAACAAATGCTGGAATGCTATCGGCAAAATGGCATTTCTCTCAATCTAAAGAAGTCAAATTTTTGGGTTATAGAAGGTAAACTTCTCAGGCACATTATATCCCAAGAAGGCACAAAAATTGACTCAGAAAGAGTCAAATCTATCCAAAATATTACTCTACCTACTAGTAAGATTGTAGTTTATTCTTTCTTTGGAAAGGTGAATTTTGTATGAAGGTTCATTCCTGAATTTGCAGAGAAAACTCACCACATTGTTGACATGATGAAGGGTAAAGCTACTTTTCATTGGACTACAGAAGGCAAAGTAGCATTTGAAGATATCAAAAAGGCTATTGCTCATGCCCCAATCCTGGTTTGTCTGGATTATGCCAAAGACTTCATAGTATACAATGATGCTTCTGAACATACACTTTCAGCCATTTTGGTTTAGCAAAATGAAGGTGTGGAATCTCCCATATCATTTATGAGTTACCCTCTCAAATCTCATGAATTGAAATATTCAAATATGGAAAAGCATGCTTATGTCGTGGTTAAGGTGGTAAAATATTTCTGATTCTATATCCTAAATTCACACACTGTTGTTCTAGTGCCTGATACAACAACAAAGTCTATTTTAACTCAGCAAGAGTTTGGTACTAAAAGGGGCAATTGGATTACTAAGATTAAAGAGTTTGATCTTGATATCAAACCTACTATGATGGTGTGGGGAAGAGGTCTCTGTCAATTGATTGCTGATAACATACCAAAAGAAATAAGACATGAAGAAGTAGAAGTTGAAGACATGCCAATAGTTCTTTTTGTCACTACTACTGATGAGTGGTATTCCAATATCACTCATTTTCTTGCCTATGGTGAGTGTCCTACTCACCTATCTTATAAAGAAAAAAGAAATGTTAAGTTGAAAGCTACTAATTATGTCTCTGTGGGAAAATAGTTTGTACAAAAGGAGCCTTGATGGGGTACTTCTATTCATTGCGTGGATAAAGCACAACATAGTAAAATCTTGGAGTCTTTCCATAATTTGGCTTATGGAGGACATTTTCTTTGCCCATGACTGCTCATAATATTATAAGAGCTAGATACTATTAGCTTTCACTATTTCAAAATGCGTACAATTAGGTACGTAGGTGTGAGTTGTGTCAACAATTCATTGGGAAACCCAAGTTGGCTGCATCACCTCTCAAGCCGGTGGTGATTGAAGAACCTTTTCAGCAATGGAGTATTGATTTTATCAGCACCATGAACCCATCCTCAAGTTCTAAACACAACTATGTTCTCATTACAATAAACTATTTTACCAAGTGGGTGGAAACCATTCCAGTTAAGCATGCTACTTCGCAAGTGGTATGTAATTTCCTTAAGGAAAATTTTGTTTCCTAATTTAGGGTTCCAAACAAGATTACAGCAGACAATGCCACTTATTTCTCTTCTCATGAGATTGCTAACTTTTTCTAAAATCATGGGATTATTCTTTCCTACTCCTCAGACTATTATCGGCAAGGAAATGGTCAGGTGAAATCGAGTAACAAGAATCTACATACTATTGTCAGGAAACTAGTAGATGACAATTAGAGAACTTGGCATAAAGAATTGTTTAATGCTTTATGGGTAGATATGATTATGTCTAAAAGGGAAATAGGTATATCACAATTTAAACTTCTATATGGTTTGAATGCAAAAATATCCATTACCTTAGAACTACCAGCACTAAAGTTGGCAAAGGCAGTAGAAGATTAAACTTTTGAAAATTCTATAGATAAAAAAATCATGTACCTAACTGAGTTAGAAGAAAAACAAACTATGGTAGTGGACCACATTGATGAACATCAGAATTAGGTAAATAAACTCTTTAACAAAAAAACAAGGATTTGTGAGTTTCAGATTGGAGATCAAGTCTTGTTATGGGACTAGAGGAGAGAACCAAAAGGAATGCATGGAAAATTTAGTTCATTATGGAGAGGTAAATTCGCCATTCATCAATTTAATGGTAAAAATAGTTTTTGATGAAATATCAAGATGGAAAGCCATTCTCACTACCTCATAGTGGGCAATATCTGAAGCACTATAGTCTTTGAAGTTCAGATAAATTTATTTGTACATTTGTATAGTCTTTGTTTGTTTTGTGTTGTTCATTTAGTTTTTAGCATATTTCTCTTTTTGGGTGGCTTGACTCTATGGCCCAATGGCATGGATGAAGGCACTTAAAGTCTAGATTCTACTCCCTTTAATTATTTCAAAATACAATCAATGGAAGTTCTCCAACTAGAGCCAGCTATTATTCCCAAAACTAATCATTCATTTTTGTGGACAACCTGTTGACTATTTTGGTCCTGCAGGCCAAAAATGGTCTCCTTCTTTCTCAAAAATGTTTTGAGTAGTCAAGTTATTCAATTGTATAAGCCTTTTTGACAAAGGAAATCACTCATTTTCAAAGGGTTTACAATCAAGAAAATGAACAAGGTTCAAAAGGTGGGTTTTCATGGAAAAAAAAAATTCAAAACACTTGAAGGCATTTCCTAAAAAATTGATAAGGATGGTTCAAGGTCAGGGTTTAATGATATATGGTTCAATGGCAGGGTTCAATGATATGAAATTAACTATATAGACCGATCATAGTCGCATTGAACTTTGAATCATTGAACTCTACTAAAAAGGTTCAAGTGGAAGGTTCAAATAGAGATTTCAAATGGAAGGTTAAAGTGGAAGGTTCTAGTGGAAGGTTCAAGCAGAAGGTTTAAACAATTTTTTCAATGATACATTAAATTTATAAAAAGATTGAGTGAACATGACTCTTTGCAAAACATAAAATATTGAGCCACTGAACCATTGAACCATTGAACTAGTGAACTCTAAAAGACTGTTCGAGGTTCAAAAGGTTCAAGTGAGTGGTGACATCCCCGTAGACGTCAAATTCAGGACAATGGAATAACTGTTGGTTTTAAAATGATGTAGACCCAAGGACAAACTCAATGATCCACTGAGAAAGGAGCTAGAGAATGCATCAAAATGTGAGAAGATAGCCTTGAGAGCTTGGATCACCAAGAAGAGATAAAATATAGCAAGGAAAGAGGGAACAAAATAGAGAATCCAAAAGTGTTGGTAGAATATTTATTCCAGTGGGTGGAACATTCCATCAAGTGGTTATCAAAGAGTGTAAGCATTCAATGGTGTGGCCTATTTTTCTTCATTTGAGTAAATATGAGTGGATAGTCGTGTAAGTATCATAAAGAGGAGCAACCTTGCCTTTCAAAGGACCAGGCAACCCATGCTTTTGAAGAGACCTTTGATATGATTTAAACACCAAAGTCAAGGCTGGTAATTTGCTCCAACATGGCCCCTTCACAGGACTTCCTCTTTCCAATGCATTCAATGCAGTATGGGCCATTTGTGAAAAAGAAATGCCAAAGTCTTTCTTTTGGATGCTATATATTGTAATCTCTCATTTTTGAAAGAAAAAGGATCTCTTAGTTATTGGAGGTAAAACTCTACCCAAATTGAAAGACATTTTTGAGACTTTGAGCTCAGATTGTTAATCAAATTTTATCAGGTGAATGAGAAAGCAAGTGACCTTTCAAACTTTGTGTTGAAATAACTTGTGTTATGTAATGAAATTGTTCTTATGTCTTTTTCCTAAATATAATCTTATCCATTTGATCAAATAAGTAGAGAGTGAAAATAATTGGGAGATGTTCTAAAGCTGATTATGGAGACTTTGTGCTACCATAATAGTCTTTAGTTTGTGTTTTAGTGTCTTAGAATGAAGGATATTAGAAAGTCTTTAAACTACCTTTATCTTTTGCAATCGTATGCTTTGTTGTAGTTTTTGATGAAGACTTTGGGCTGCACCTCATTCTACTATGATATAAGTCATAAATTAGTAAGAGAAGCAATGAAAGACTTTATGATTTCATGGGTTTCTTGTGGATTGAGTTATTACCCAGGAAGTTTTCCTTTTGTTTTGTGAACATCATTTCTGAAAAAAGAGAAATGGATGATATGATCTCACCCATGAGTTAGTATTTAGTATAGGTTAAGTTTGTGATAGTTTATAGGGAGCCTCCCCTTGCTGAGAGGAGAGATTTATCTCATTACATTGTGGTTGATATAACCATTTTATCTTCAGTTAGTTGACGACAAAATATTAACCCAACAATATGTTAGGTAATCATTGTATTTATTTCATAAATACTTTCTCTCAAATTATTAATCAGGTTACTCTTATTAATATCAACATTTTACAAATCAATAATCTGAGTGTTTTTTATAGCAAGAGAATTATGCAAATCAATAATCTTAGTGTCTTTGATAGCAAGAGAATTATTCAAATTACTCAATTATTGAGTTTGTGAAAACATTACATTATATACCCTAGTCTATTTAGCTTGTATTCCTTGAAGAATTATTTCTTGTTCACTAACTCTAGTAATAGATTCTTCCCACCTTTATTTCAAATTAGAAATCATCTAGTCCTTACCTTTCAAAGTTTAACGGAGAACATCTAACTCTATTTTTTTTAGTTTGATTGTTTCCTCATGGTGTGATAAAGCCATGGCATGCTATAATTATTTTTTTCATTAAAAAAATGTGGAGAAGATGGATCTTTTTCAATCAAGGGTGCATTAGCCTTATCAACAATAAAGGGCATAAGATGCTCTACTTCTTGAGGTACAACTTCTTCTGTTAGGGTTCCCTCTACAAATACAACTTTTTATATATCATACACATCTTCTTATTTCAATATAAGTCAATGAATGCATTAGAATTTACTTGGAGGAGGAGGAGGGGTATCTGAAGAAAGTCCCATTTGTTACTTTGATCTTCGATGTAGTATCGTTAGAACCAATGGTGGTGGAGATGGTTATTCTACAATTTCAACTATGGGTTCTTCAATATGGATTGTAGTGGAAAGGGGAGAGGTAAGGTGTGGTGTATTTTTGGTAGAAATTAAAAAAAACTTTCAGAGGAAAGAGGACCAAGCCTTTTCACCCCTTGGTTTACTAAGAAAATAATGATGACAAATGAGTGTAACCAGACCATGATGGTGGGTAGACTTAGTACCTCATCTTATCTTTTGAGAAACATTAATAAAAGTATTGTGAAGGAATGAGGGAATATTTATCTTATATTCTTCTTGAACAATACCTTTCCTCAAGTGAAGGAGTCTCATAGTATCTCCACCCACTATTGTAAATTGACCATCATAAGTAATATATTTCATTATTCAAAAAACAACATTTGGCCAAGGTTGAGGAAGACTTTCTCTAAGAATTCCATTGGCCACTCCTTGGGGGGATTTGGCTAGTATGGGATGTGATTCATTTCCTTTAAAAAACATATAAATTAGGTAAAAAAAATTGATCTTTTCAATGTCAACTACTCCATCCTTAGGGATCCTAAATAGAGCACTGATTACAAAGGGATTCACTAAAATGTTCTTCCCTTTGATAATAGCATGATGTTCATCAAAATTATCATAGAATTCTTGCATAATTTCTTCATGAAATCCTTGAAACATTTTAAATAAATTCAACCAACCTATTATTTCAAAGATGTCTCTAGATGCTTCATATTACATAAATGCTTCAAAGGATTCTAGTTTACTTTTTTCTTTCTCCCAACTATCTATAGATCAAGCACTGCTTAATTTCAAATCTAACTATATTGTAAAAACATAGAGCTTGATTTGTAAAGTGAATAGGGGAAGAAAGAGGTTAGAGATATGACATATCACTTGCTGGTAGTGACAATGCAAAAATGAATAACAAAGCATGTTATATGATTTGATTATGACAATAATGATAATGGTAGTTATGGGTATCTCTTCAGAGCATGCCATGCAAGATATTATGAGAAGTTGCTTTATTCAGTCAAGTAGTCATGATGTGTCATAAAAATCATTATTGGAAGTATTAGGAGAAATAATCATAACTAATTATGTGTCATACCAAATATTTTTAAAATACCCTCTATTTAAAACATAGTTACATTAATCTTATTTGAAAAGACCATTTGGAAACATCATCACAAAATACCATCACATCAATTCTTTTGGAGATATTTTGAAAACACCATCACATCAAATTATGGATTGCGGTATTGTTGGTCTAATGGTATTGTTTTGATTCTCAATGATGGAGGTGGATTCTTCCCATTCATGATTTTTCATCTTAGGAGCATAGCTATCAGTCTTCAGAGTATAGCTTCTAGTCTTCTTAGCTAAGTCACTAGTCTTTGGAGCTAAACCTTCAGAGCAAAACTGTAGTCAATTCAGACTTTGTTTATATATATATATATATATATATATATAAAGCACCTAATTTATTATAAAAATCGTATATATATTTAATACCTTACATATATAAATAAATAACCTTATATATATATATGGTGTTGTTTGTATGTATTTGTAGCCAACTGCATCTGCTTAATCCATGTCTTATCTGAAGAACCACTTGGGGGATCTGTTGATGGAGGTAATGGTTACGCTGGAGTTAGCTCTTGAAAGGTAGACATTTGGGGAAGAAACCTCTCCACATGGTAAAATAATCCATTATAGTGTTTTTTATCTATTGCCAATGCAATGGTATTGAAACTGGTGTCTTGGAAGACTATGTTTATCCCATATGAATAGATAAATGGGACCTATTTTGACTTGATGGTTCCAGACCTTCCTACTTCAGTTATGGCTTTTGAATTTTTATTGATGAGATCATATATTGTCTTAATGTGGGATGAATGCATAGAAGACCTTTCTGGCAAGCTTTATTAATGAAATGTTGATGATGATCCTAGTTTGTGCCGTATAAATGGGCAAGCTTGTCAAGTTTGTGCCTTCTGTGTAAATGATAATTATGCTTGTTTCTTGAAGGAGAAATCCTCTCTTGTGCCTATTTTAAATGTATCTCTTAGGAGATACCTTGAAGTGTAAATACACTCTTGTTCATGTTTGATAGGTATCTCTAAGGAGATACATTGAAGGTATTATAAGGGCCTTAAAACTATCACCTAGTATTGCCTTCCATGTAAAAGAAAATTTCACTTATTCCTTGAAGGAGAAATCCACTCTTGTCCCTATTTGAAATGTATCTCCTAGGAGATACCTTGAAGGGGAAATCTAATCTTGTGCATGTATGAAAGGTATCTCCTAAAAGATACATTGAATTTATTATAGGGCCTTCAAAATGTCACCCAATAGTGCCTTCTGTGTAAATAAATTTTCACTTGTTCCTTGAAGGATAAATTGAATCTTGTGTCTATTTGAAAGGTATCCCCTAAGAGATACCTTGAAGGGGAAAACCAATCTTGTGCATGTTTGAAAGGTATATCTTAGGAGATACCTTGAAGGTATTATAAAGGCCTTTAAAATATCACCTAGTAGTGCCTTCTATGTAAATAAAAGTTCTGCTTATTCCTTGAAGGAGAAATCCACTCTTGTGCCTATTTGAAATGTATCTCCTAATAGATACCTTGAAGGGGAAATCCACTCTTGTGCATTTTTGAAATTTATCTCCTAAGAGATACCTTGAAGGTATTACAAATGACTTCAAAATATCACCCAATAGTGCCTTCTGTGTAAATAAAAATTCCACTTGTTCCTTGAAGGAGAAATCCACTCTTATGCCTATTTGAATGGTATATCCTAGGAGATACCTTAAAGGGGAAATACAATATTTTGCATGTTTCAAAGGTATATCCTAAGAGATACCTTAAATTAATTACAAAGTCCTTCAAAATATCACCTAGTAGTGCCTTTTGTGTAAAGGAAAATTCCACTTGTTCCTTGAAGGAGAAATCCATTCTTGTGCCTATTTGAAAGGTATCTTCTATGAGATACCTTGAAGGGGAAATATAATATTGTGCATGTTTGAAAGGTATTTCATAGGAGATACCTTGAAGGTATTACTAAGCCCTTGAAAATATCACCTAGTAGTGCCTTTTATGTAAAGGAAAATTGTATTTGTTCTTTGGAGGGAAAATCCACTTTTGTTCTTGTATCTCCTAGGACATACCTTTAAGGGAAAATCCACTCTTGTGCATGTTTTAAAGGTATCTCTTAAGATATAACTTGAAGGTATTACAAAGGATTTCAAAATATCACTCAGTAGTGTGTTCCATGCAAAGGAAAATTCCACTTATTCCTTGAAGGAGAAATCCACTCTTGTGCCTATTTGAAAGTTATCTCCTAGGAGATACCTTGAAGGGGAAATCCACTCATGTAAATGTTTGAAAGGTATCTCATAAGAGATACCTTAAGGGTATTATAAAGGCATTAAAAATATCACCTAGTAGTTCCTTTTGTGTAAATAAAAATTCCACGTGTTCCTTGAAGGAAAAATCCACTCTTGTACCTATTTGAAAGGTATCTCTTAGGAGATACTTTAAAAGGGGAAAGCCACTCTTATGAATTTTTGATAGGTATATCTTAGGAGATACATTAAATTTATTATAAGGTCCTTAAAAATATCACCTAGTAGTGCCTTTCTTGTAAATAAAAATTTCACTTGTTCCTTGAAGGACAAATCCACTCTTATCTTTATTCGAAATGTATCTCCTAGGAGATACCTTGAAGGGAAAATCCACTCTTGTGAATATTTGAAAGGTATATTATTTGATTTTTCCTCTCTAATAAGTGTCATTGGCATAATTTCACCTCTATTTTCCACATGCCCTCACCCTACCCCTCCTAAGTTTTAAAATTATTCCTTGGAAGATAGTTATCGACTCACCTCTCCCATCATTAATTTCAAAGTATAAATACCCATTATAAGACAATTATTATGAGCTTACCTAGGGGGATCAGAGTATAAATAACCCTCTCCTCATTTATCCAAATAATTAGATGCATTGATATTTTTATATCATTAAGAAATTGTAGAGAGCATAAATAGCAGAGAGCTGAGCCAAAAGTTGTGAGAATTTATGAGTAGGGATTGTTAATCTAGTACCTTTAGTAAGACAAAGAGTGGGTTTGAAGAAGAATTAATGATGGAGACTTATAAATCTTCATCAAAATTGGCATAATTATGGGAAAAATCCATTTGAGGGTAAAGATCAGTCAAGATGTAAAATCTTGAGGCTTCATCCAATTATTACACACAAAGGAATGGGTTGGCAGAGTCTACCAACAAAAATCTAATTAGACTTATCAAAATAATGTGTAATGACAAGCATAAGGAGTGGAACTTGCATGTGAATATGACCCTATGGGTGGATTACACCACCCCTAAATAGGTTCTTAAGACTTTCCCATATGAGATTGTATATGGGAAGGAAATAATTATGCCAGCATCATAAAAAAACCCTACATAATAGCTCTTAAAGGTTGTTAAAATTAAATAAAATGGAGTAATAGAGGTTTATATGGATGAATTAATAAAAATATAGGAGGTGAGGGAATATGAAATCAATGTGAAGATCATCTGACAATAAGCAATTAAGTGATGGTTCAACAAGAAGTCATCAGACCTAGGATTTAAACCTAGATATTTAGTTATCAAATATGATCAGTTGGTTGCAAAGCCAAGATAGCATGCAAAGTTCAATTATATTTGGAGAGGACCATTTTGCATCATCAATGATAGGTAGGTAAATGCTTATGAATTAGAAGATTAAGAGGACAATGCATTGGATATCCCATTCAATGGGATCAACTTGAAGCATTTCAACTAACTTACCTATCTCCCCCCTTGTACATAATTAGTTAGTTTCACTTTCTATTGTGTGTTTAATTTTTCTTATTATTGTTTCCCATTTCTTGATTTTACTTTCCTTTGTTGTTTCATTTTCAAATAAGTGTCATTGGCACAAGTTAATCTTCTAGTCACCACACGTCCCCTCCCTAGTCTTCCTAAATCTTCAAAAAAACATTCTCTAAAAGACAATTATCTACCTACCTTACCTGCCATTAATGTAAAACACCCCATTTCGTGTGAATCCCCATAAAAATCACCTCAAATCTCTCATTAGTGGCCCTTTTAGTGTGTGTCTTACCCTTATCATTTATGGGGGCACCTAATTTTAAAAGTTGTCATCATGGGCCTACTTAGTGGCATCAATGTATGAATACACTCACCTCATCCAAGCTAACCATTAGACACATTGAGAGAGTCAAGAAAATTGAGTGAATCGAGAGAAGCATGAAGGGTTGAGTCTATAGTTGTAAGTAGTAAAGTAGAGAACCATTAATCCAGACCTTCAACAGAAATAGAGAGTGGTTTTGGAGCAAAATCCTCACCAATGAAAGCTTATACATCTTCATCAGGAAGTAACCAACATCATATCAAACAAATAACCTACAAGTTAAGTAGTGGGGGTGACCTTTCCCTCAAACACACAATAAGAAAAGCTAATGCTTTTACCCCTACTTTAGCATAAGAAAAGGTCCCTAACACTAAAAAAGCATCTAAGGGGGACTAGAGGGACTGAACATTAGTTATCAACTTTGTAGATAATCTCTTCAACTTGAAGTTGGGTAAGAACCCTAAGAGTTTGAGAGATGGAGCTTATGCTTGAATGTACATAAGGGCCAGTACAAATGACTGTGACTCATTAAATTGTAGGTTATGGGAATGCACACTGGCACATTGCATGGTACCTTATGATCATCCTTATCTAGAGATCATCACCCTCTATGTGCAGATATATGATACCCACTCTGGCATAATTTATGGTAACACCCATTTAAAGGTAAAAAGTGGCATATATAACATCAAAGAGATGTTTTAGTTTCCCAATGATCAAGAGGCCAAGATCTATAGTGTAGACAACCTCTAAACTATTTAGGATTCCTAGGTCTGAGAAAAGGGAGACTTCCTTGGGTTTCTCCTCAAAATAAAAAATCATAGAGATACCTCCTATGCCCGTTTCCCTCAAGAAGTTTCCCATGTAGCACTTGAGAGATAATTTTTCCATGTTGGCCTTCTTTTTCAAAATGGACTCTGACAACAACATTGAAAACTTCTAGCTGGGGGCACTCTTCTTCATAACCTCAATGCAGAAGGGACAAGCTTTTAGGTTAGATTTTGTGGAATCCATCATCTCCTCCATAAGAGATGAGTTGGAAATTTTTTCAATAGTGGGTACCTTTTGGTACTCATCATTCCTTCTACATTTCATTCTATTCTAGCATCCCTAATTCTTCTCCAAATACCTCAAGTTTAACTACTTTGAAACAAACATCTTCCCCAACATGGTGAACCTGGCCACTATGTTGACCCACATCCTATATGTCACTAGGGACTAATATGAGTTTTTATATATTTTTATGGCTTTAGTTCTCATCGACCTTAGGATGGATCCCCTTACATTTAGAATGACTGAAGTGCAACTAACATGGCTCATTGAGAGCAAGTTCTAAGTCAATTGGTTTTAGGGAGCCCACTTCTCATTCCTTCAAGTGCATGATTTCTAAGGAGAACACTTTTATATCATGTGCATGCTGATAGACTAAACTATGGCCTTAGAGTATGCTCACTAACTCGATGTGGTAGATTTTGTCTACAAGGTAGGGAAGAAGAAGAAAGGCATGTATGATGTCCCCTTCACAAGAGAAGGCATTATAATGTATAAAAGGCACCGAGAATTCCTACTCACAACCAAGATAGTAGATCTTGGCCTAGACCTAATATATGATAGATAGAACTATGATCTAACTAGATACATAACAAACTTGAAGATCACTAGCACCCCCAAACATCAAGCTTGACCTTACCTAGAGTAGAAGAAGTCACCCGTGGAAGACATTCCCCAAAATTATGTGGCCCTAGATCATATCTCATTAGATGCCATAAAATCATGGGAGTCCTTCTATGAGAAGGTCCAGGATCACAACCCAACCAAGAAATTATCAAAGGTGATGAATAATCAACTAACATAGTTAGGATGGAGTGAAGAGAAAAAGACTACCTTTACAAAATATAGGTATGAGATCAACCTGCCTTCCGTTAGGCTTGATGAGGAAGATAGAGATGGAATATTTGATAAGTTTTTGGATGAGTAGCATCAGGAGGAGGGCTTAGTATAGGAATATTCCTCCCTTGAAATAATGATAGGAGGATAAGGAGAAGAAGAGGAACAAGATACTCTTAGGTTTGTAGTAGGAGTCATGCCATTGTAGAAAGAGGCTAAGGTCTTGGAGGTTCAAAACCCTTCCTCATGGCCATTTCCCCTATACTCACACTTCAAATCTCTATAATAATAATAGTCTGCCTCTAGGTAACTCATGACTAGTTCATCCTACTACAAGCAGCCCAAGGGACCCAAATCTAACCCTCTACCTGAGCATATGTAAAATAAAATTTGCTTCTCAAGTCCCCATCTTTCCACCTCCACCTCTCTCATCACCTCCATAGTTCTATCCACCATTTCAACTCATGTTGTATTAGTCTCTACTATTCAAGCAAACACCACCTTGGCCCCTCTCTCATATTCTTCCACCCAATCTTCCATCAAGATCACATCTCTTTCCTACATGGTCTTAATCTCCTCTTACATGTATTTCCTCACCCCACCACCTTCAACTTTGACATCATCCTCCATTTTTATGCACTTTCCATCCCCTCACTCCATGGGATCCCACTATTCACCCCTTTTACCCTCACCCTAAATCTAACTTCCTCTGGAAGAATGGTGCCCACTATTTCACAATAACAAGTAGTTATTCCATTCATACTACCATAAGGAATCCCCTTCATAGGGGAGAACATTCAATGGTTGTATTAGTAGCATCAATAAGTGAATGTAATAAGAGTGGCATGAGAGGCTTGAATGGAAATAAATAGAGGGAAGCAGGCTAAGGCTTATGTTTAAACTCAAATGTGGTCATTTTATGACCATAAACAATAACCCTTATAATTTCTCATTTGACCCACCAAGTAGTCAAGCCCCAAGGATAGATGCAGTCAAGGACTATGCTATTTAATTTGCTAGCCTCAACCTCAGCTAGGCTAAGCCCATTTATAGAGTCGAGCTAATGGAAAAGACACAAAAGTTCATTACCATGGACTACCTTAAGGTGACTCAATAGTGAGAAAAAGACCAAGATGGAGCTTATAATTATGAAGGCTACAATCAAACACCTCAATATTGAGGCTAAGGCCAAAGCTGTGGAACATAATAAAGCAGGGTCCAACCTATAAAGTTGCATCTCTAATGAGATATTTCAAGTGAAAGTTAACATATGAGTGGCTACCAAAAATGAGCTACAAGAGAAGGATATTAAACTAGCTTGAGTCCACAAGGAGCTCTGTAATTTTTATCTATCATATCAGTAATTATAGAAAAAATCATATCAAGAATCCTCAATCAAGGACTAGAAAATTGAGAAGCTAATGAATGACCTTACCACCCATCTATAGGCCTCAAAAATAATCTCTATGATGTAACAATTGTACAAATACTATTGGGAAAGGATCAAGGTTATGGTAGCAAACCTGAAGATGGCATTGAATTTCATTATAGATGTATATAAGCTAGCCTCTCAAGTGAGCACATATGTTGATCAGGTGATCTCCTTCATCTCCTTCAAGATCCCAAAGTTAGAGAGCCTCATACAAAATCTCTAAAATGCTTCTCATAATATGCTACAATTAGAAGGGGTGGCTGACTAGAGGTAGTGGCAACCAAGGTCAATGATTTTCTTAGTTGTAGCAAGGCATCCATCAAATTCAAGGCATTTGTTAATACCTTAGAGCATGTGTCCTGAGATAAGTAGGGATGCATTGAGTAGTTAGTCTAGTTGGGACTTCCCTTCCCTTTCCTAGTAGATAACATCTTCCTTGAGGACTAGATCAAGACATTGCTTGAGAAAAAGTAGAATGACCAGATCATTTTCATGGCCCTTGGTCAAGAACCTGATATCTTCAAGGTGGAGAAAATTTTGTACCCACTCACATAATTAGAGTTCCAAATGTTGGTGGTGGTTAAAGGCTTGGTGGACATCTCCTTCAAAGAGATAATAGCTCTGGATAGAGCCTTTGAGGCTCTAAAAAAGGAGACCCAACTAAAAGAGGAAGAATGGGTGCCCTTGTAGGTGGCCCTTCAAAACTTATAGGTATCCACAACTTCCTCCCATTTTTTAAATTTTTCTTTGAATGGTCTGAGTATCAAAGTTTTGGGTTCTCCCATCCATAGGCAAATTTCCCTATTAGTCACTAGGAATTATGGATCATAAATCCATGTTTTTCAGTTTTGGAGTAGCTCATCTTTGGCTTCAGGGTCGCTTGGTAGTTAGCAGTTCCTTGGCACCTTTCAACTATTCCCCTTTCGGTCCCTTCTTTATTTAGGGGCCCTTTAATTTTTTTTCCTAAGTATCAACCTTCATCTACTTCTGACATGTGGTGATCCTACACTCAAGCTCACCAAAGAAGCCCCCAGCCCCTCTAGAAAAGTGTCAGCTTGATGTGTGTCATCTCTGCACTTGTTTGGGCGTGGTCTCAATTTTCAAGAACTGAAAAGAGCATCATTGGATGGGAGTGTGAGTCCCTTCTTTTGACCAAAATTTTTGAAACACTTTAATCCCAACTTAAAGTGTAATCTAATGGTTCCAAGGGCCACCAAGGCCATTAAATGTAGCATAGATAGGACAACTCTAGAAGTATACACATGGCACATATCACTTTTCCTAAGTGTAGTGGCCATAAAAAAATAATACAGTTGCATTATATCTAAGATCCCAAGGATAATTGAACTCATAAGCTCAAGACCCTCTTGCAGTCGTAATAGCACAATCATGGACGTGAGTGGTAGAATCTCTAGGTGTCATTTCCCTAGGGTACCACCTTGGCTATATATTTTAGGATCTTCTCTTTTAGAGGGGGTTGGTTATTATTTTTTTCTAGTTATCAGATTTGGTATTCTTTATTTTTTAGCCATTGTAATAGAGGGATGTGATTGGATGCTTTGTATGTGCCTTTTATGGCCTTCTATATTCTATTCTCCATCTACAATGAAGAGGATGTGATGTTCTGTGTTATTTGGAGTTGATAATTATCTCTATTTGTTATTTCTTTTCTTTTCTTTTGCTTCTATAATTTTGGCCTTTACTTACATAATAGACTGTAGCTCATGCTTTATGCTCCTTCATGGTCTATAATGCTTAAGGATCTAATCTATTTTATGCAATTATAGATTAATGTTTAAAATCTCTCAATGTATCACCTTATGTTGAATTTAGTTTACATATTATTTATTTTCATTTCTTAAACTTAAATGAAGAGCCAGCTTCTAAAATTTTAGAGGTTGCTTTACAGACAACAATTCAATTCCACACCTATAAAGCTTATTCCTTCCATGTAAAATAAAATTGTAATTGATCCTTGAAGGAGAATTCCACACTTGTCCCTATTTGAAATGTATCTCTTAGGAGATACCTTGAAGGGGAAATCCACTCTTATGCATGTTTAAAAGGTATCTCCTAGGAGATACATTGAAGGTATTATAGGGTCCTTCAAAATATCACCTAGTAGTGCCTTATGGGTAAAGAAGAATTGCACTTGTTCCTTGAAGGAAAAATCCACTCTTGTGCCTATTTGAAAGGTCTATCTTAGGAGATACCTTGAAGGGGAAATCCACTCTTGTGCATGTTTGAAAGGTATCTCCTAGGAGATACATTGAAGGTATTATAGGGGCCTTCAAATTATAACATAGAGGTGACTTTCATGTAAAGGAAAATTCCACTCATTCCTTGAAAGAGAAATCCACAAAATGGACTTTAGACAACATAATAAATAATTCATAGTAACATTAGAAGGGCTAAAACCATGATCATCTGAAAACATGTCCATTAATCCAAATGAGAGTTGGGAACAATGTACAACCAAAAACGACCCTAAGCATGTTCATTTCTAAATAAAATTCCATTAAACCTACAATATAGAACACAAGCAACAATTCATAGCAACATTGGAAGGGGTAAAACCATGATCATCCAAAAACATATCCATTAATCCAAATAAGAGTCAAGAATAATGTACAACTAAAATAGGCATGGATGATCTCCAAATTGGAAAATGTCACTCCATAATGAGTGAGATTGGTTCCTACAAACAATAGGAAATATTAAAGTTAGGGCTCAGGAACATTTAAAATCTTAAACCAAGTGAAACAGATTAAAGTTTTCAACATGCTAAAATGATCATGGCACAAAAAAAGATTGAGGAAATCAATGTCTCAGGGAATTTTTTTGGGCAAATTATTTTGTAGGCCAAAGCAATGATGATAAAAATCCTAAAGTGTATTTGTAAAAAAGGCTAAAAGGAACTTAAAAAAATCTTGAATGGTTCTTTTAGAAGGTTTGAAGGTCATTTCTCATCAAGGAAAGAGCCTAGGACAAAAGTCTTAAAGGGTAAATCTGGAGGGTAAAGGGCCATTCTAAAAACCCTGAAGGGTAATCATGGACGGTAAAGGGCCAAATTTCAAAAAGGCCAAAAGGCAATTTTTTAGTGAAATTATCCTTTCCAAAACTCTCGAAGGGTAAGTTTCATAAATCTCAAAGGATATGTGCCTTCAGTGTTATTGTTTTGGAAAAATTGCATTGGCAAGATTACTACAAGGAATTGTTTTAGGTTTTTTGAGCCAGACAAAATGTTTGATGATAAAATTTTTAAGGGTCATTTCAAAAGGGAAAAGTGACAAAAGGCTGAAGGGTCTTTCCAAGAAAGTTTTTAGGGTACTTTAAAAAATCTTGAAGAGTACTCATTAAATCTTATGAGGTTTGCAATTTTGATGGTTTCACATTGAATCTTAGAATTAAGACACCTTTACCCCTCAATAAGTTAAATAATACCTTATACAAAACAATACATGTATTGTTAACTACCTTCTTTCATTGAAACACCTATTTACTCATTGAATCCTTTCTACACCACAATAATGATGGGTAAGTTCCACCTCAAGGTATTTTACTATGAGACTCCTTCAATCACCTTGTAATACCTTAATGGGTGAGTTAAAATTATCTCCTTGAGGGTAACATAAAGGTATCTTAATGGGTGACTTGAAATGATCTATTTTAGAAAGTTTCACTCTGAGAAGCTTCCAACATAGGGGGAAGGGTAGAGCAGAAAAGAAAGTCCCTATGGTCTCAATATTTACCTTTGAATATGGATTCTCCATGGACAAGTGTTTTTAGAATCAATGTTTATTGTGAGTAGGTGTTTCACACACACAAATAAACATAGTCAAGTAGTCTCAAAGAGTTTGATATAGGAAAAATCAAAGATCTAGGCCAAAGGTTGTTCCTAAAAGATACCTTAAAGAAGAAATCCACTCTTTTGCCTATGTGAAAGGTATCTCATTAAATATCTTACAGACCTCTATAACATTAGGAAAGTTCAAAATGAGGTATCTGTGGATCGTAATCCACATTTTGAAATTTTGGGTTAGTTAGCCTTTTCATCATCAATATGTTTGGTGAAGTTTGGTGGGTGGTGTATTGGCATCCTCTTTCTCGAATTCCCCCATTCAATTTTTGGCTAAGTTTCAATCCCTTCCATTGATGAAATGTGTCATCATGATGCTCCTCAAGAAAGAAGGGATTTATTCTTTAAATTAAAGGCATGCCATTAGCTAAGGGAAATGGGCCGCATTTCTAACAATAATTCTAGAGGCAATTTAGAGGGAGAAGTGTGTCACCACAATGCTTCTTCTAAGCATCATGGGAATCCTAGAGGTTGCTTCAAAGATCACAATTTCATCCCACATTCGTAAATCTTTCCATACAAAAATTTTCATTAAGAGTGAGAGTTTTAGGCATCAATAATATCCATTAGGATATTCCTTCATGGGTAACTTGAACGTATCTCCTAGGAGATACCTTAAAGATATTACAAACCTCAATAACACTGGGCAAGTTCAATCTCAAGGTATCCAATAGGAGATTCCTTCAAGGGCCTTGTAATACCTTTATGGGTAACTTGAAGGTATATCCGAATAGATACCTTGAATATATTAAAGGGAGCATCAAGGTAAATGAAAATTTTAGAGGTACAACAAGGTAATTATTTAAATATGAAACTATTAACGTAACATGGAAAATTGTTAAACTGGATTGAGGTATAAAGAGCATGTGTGTAAGAGGACCTAAAATGCAGGTGTCCACTCTCCCAAGTATTAGAATTCCCTTTAAGTTATCAAGTTATCAACTAGTAGTGCTTTCAAGGTGAAGGAAAGTTCTACAAGGAGATACATTTAAGGTGAAGGAAAGTGCTTTCGAGTTGTCCACTAAGCGATTTCTTCAAAGGTCTTGAAGTACACTTATAATACCATCATGGTTAACTTGAAGATATCTCCTATGAGATGTCTTGTAAGAAAAATTCACTCTTGTGCATGATTGAAAGGTATATCCTAGGAGATACCTTAAAGGTACCTATTGATGGGCATTTTGACACATATTAGAAACATAGTTCCCCTCATCTTTATCCTTTGAAATAAATGTTTGTAGATTCTTTTGACCATGAGATTATATTGGTTGGTATGCATAATTTATTTTTAGTTTGGTCATACCTTATTAGTTTAAGTTTGAGTTAATGTATATATTATGAATATTTAATATGTATTTTGTATTGTAGTTTAGAATTAACATTTGTTGATATACATTTAATCACTTCTCAAACACAAAAAAAAATTCATGAACTGATGTAATATGCAACTTGAATTTTATAAAAGATCAATATTAAATAATTTCAATTGCTTTGCAAAATGACTTTGAGCAAAAATGGAATTCCCACACTTAAAATGTAGAAGAAGGCCTCACTCGAAGAGAATTTTGATAAAAGGTAGAAGAAGACCTTACTCCAAGAGAATTTGGATAGAGTACCATTTAAAATACCAAAAAAAAAATTAAATTCACATCAACATCTACCATTTTATGGTGGTGATAACATTCCTCTTGATGATTGGTATTTTGAATTGTTTAGTCTACCAAACATGCATGTAGATATATACTTATTTATCAGTACATCAGAAAAAGAATCTTCTCTTATTGGAATAATCCTTGCCTTTGATAAGGATGAACTTAAATATGCCATTCAATTCCAAATGAAAGTATGGAATGGAGAAGAGGTAATTCTCTATCGAGCTACAACTAATTTCAATAAATTTAGACCCAATAAAATGGAGTTGACAAAAATTAATTTTTCTCCTTCTTGTGAAACATTTGGGTTTCATTTGAATAGATATGACAACCTTTAAATGTCTGGGTTGACAGATAGAGATAATTTAGTTATTAGAATACAACATATGTTGAAATAAAAACATGAACAAGGGGCAACAACTTCTTCTACTTGCCACCATGCAAACATGTACTTAAGATACCCTACATTCATGACAGAAAAAACATTGAAGATAATAATACAATCAAAGGCAACATATTTGTATGTAGATTTGAAAGAGGCCATACAAGTACTCACACCAGTGGAGAAAAATAATATCGAACAAAAGGTTAGAACACTTTTATTGACACAAACTTCTAATAAGACACAATGAATTCTCTACATGGTATATTTCCTCTAGAAATTACACCTTGAACATTCCTACAGGGCTTTATGAATTAGGGGATTCTAATATCAAAATAAGAAATATAAATTAAAGAGGGGTGAATGATATAATTCATTCATTCGTAAAATAGAACGGGGTTCCAATGAAGGATGCTTTATTACTTCCTTTTGATCTAGGCAACCCTGAGTGTATTATTGAATCAAAGGAAGTCTTAGAAGACATGATGGAGAAAAAATTATAAGGTTCAAAATTATAGATGGCCAACACATAATTATAACATTATAGATAATTCTTTCAGAGGAGGAATATAACTCACAATCATTGAAAAATAAATGTTCTGTTAGCAGGGCAAGATTTTTGAAAACTTGTACTCCATTCTATATTGTGTATAAAATATGTAACCAATATAATGAAGCCAACAAAACAATTTTATAAGGCTTCATTTATATAAATATTTTGATCTTCATGTACCTTATCAAATTGAGAGGTTGGAAGAATCTTGAAATAGGGAGGAAAAAGATGGAAGAAATACATGAACAAGATAGACATCTGTTCACACAAATGAATTGTTCATCACAATACTTGTAGGGGAGAAAATGCTTTCTTTTCATGGAATAACCCATTTGGGATTGTTTTGATAAGGTGTTTGATTCGTTTGAAAGTGGTACTTTACCTGGTTTAGATAAACAAGATTTAAATTTGATTATTACAATAATACTTAAAAATATTCAAGGACTTTCAGACAAACAAAAAATAGAACTAGCAAATTTATTAAAAAAAGGGTCTATTTCCTTCTTGAAAACCTCTAGGTAAAACAACATGGATAATTAGTGCAAAAAGGTGAAGCTAAAAAGTAACATATTATCAAAAATTATAGATTATTTTAGCAACCATGATATGACACTACCATTGGACCAAACAATCACACCTGTAGAGGTAGTGGAACATTATATCATTTTTGTGAAAAGGTTTAATGATTTGTGTGTCCTAAATGAAGGTATTGAAAAAATAAAAAAATGCTGAGAAGCATTATCTCAAGATTCATTAAGCATATTGAAAATTTATCTACATAATGATGGAGGTTAGCTTCCTAGGATAGATACAGAAAGATTCAGTTTTCATTACGGGCCCCTATGTCTTTGGCCATCCATTTTAAAAGATTTTAGTGAAATGTTCATTCTTGGTCTAAACATTGATTTGATAATTATTGAACTTTTAAATCTCAGTGAATTTTTTAAAGGAAGAACATATTCACCTATTTATTCATGCATTGACTAAACAATTTATTGTCGAGGCCTTCAATGTATTCATCATCTACAAACTAGAACATTATTATACTATTTAGACCTCTCTCAAGAATGTGCATGTTGGTAAATTTTGTTATATGCAAGATACAAGTGTCATACTATGGGGTCTAGATAGTTATGGATTGGATTGGACACATATTATAGGTATCAATTTTTTTTAGGATCCCACTCATTTTTAGGTGTAAGGTTTCAGCCTCCATTTAGAATAAAGTAGATTAGAGGAAGGTTTTGACATCTACAAAGATGTACCGACATTTTAAATGATTGGTTCACAAATAATAGGAAGGCCATTCAAAAATGAACTAGAAAACATCTTTTGGGAGAAACTTATCTCTACTTTTAATGATTTAGATGCATGTGATGTGCTAGGGGTATATACAGGAGCTAGATTAGTTTGTGTTTGTACAAAATTATGAATAAACTTATCTTGCATTATAGAAATTGAAGAATAAACAATTTTTAATGTTTAATTTCAAAATTATTTGACAAATTTAGAGAAACCAATACAAGAACAACCACTTTGATTAGGACCAAGTGCATACATTTTTTAAATTATTTTATAATCATGCTTCATTTTACAAATATAACATCTTAACAATATTTCAGTGTGTATGCTTTATTTTTCAAGTTGAAGAAGGTAACATAAGATCATGCATATTTTTTGAATTATATAATTTTTTATTTATCAATAGTTCATAATAATGATAGAATATTTCTTCATCTATTTAGGTCCCAATTAAAATAGTTCACAATGTAGTTCTGGAACTTTGTGTCTCCAACACAACCACTCATGACATAGCTCTACAGGTTGGTGCCTCCACAAAAACAACACAACGTAAAACTCTAAAACAAGACACATTTTTAAAATACAAATATCAAATCAATTGATGACGAGAATTTTTAGTTACTATATTATATAATACCTTGCAGGGAATAAAGACCTAAAGTTTCAATGAAATAGTGCACCCATACAAACCACAAAAAGGCAAAAAAAAGGTGAAAACCCCTTACAATAAATGTATAATTATACAATTTCATACAATTTTAGAATATATTAATTATCTTTATTTATTTAAACACATTACAATTGAATTTTTCTTCATGGATAAGAGATTACAGAAGGCAATAAAATATAGACTTACATTAGCTTGGGATTTGGAAGTGTGGGTTCATTTTATTGTTGTGTAGAATTGAATGTGGTTGTATTTACCCATTAAAATGTTGTTTACAAGTTTAATCTACCCATTATAATGTTGTTTACATGTATAATTTACCCAATTAAAAATAACACAATATGTTTTATATTATGTATTTAATATAATAAATTTTGATGCAGAGTATCCATGTGTTCTTTATCAGTAAAATAATAATAAACTATATTGTGCTAGAAATAATTATATTACTATTGATTTAAATAGTTTTTAATTTGATGTGTCTTATTTGAAGTATATGAAGGGGTTCAAATATTAAGGTGTGTATTCATTTGAATTTAGTGATAGTGAACTATGACTTAGAAGAGTAAATCCTATTTTGTTTGTTGTGATGGGCTGCATAAACATATAAATATCTATTGGTATGCATAAGAACAACTGATACTTTCATTACGGTAAGAATATAGATGTTGGTTGATCAATTTTAAATTCCTATCAATGTCTATGAGAAATGATTTATGAAAAAATGACACTATTTTAGAATATGATAAAGTCATGGTCAAGTTATAAGGATTCTATATGAGCTTTTATATGCATATATATGTTACAAAACTAGCAATAGATATGGTACATCCATGTATAATAAGTATTATAGTTACAATTTGCTGGAGCATGTATTTATTTTTATATGTGTTTATATGAATCTTTATAAGATTTAAAGAAATGCAAAAAATAAAATAAAAATGAATCAAATGAAATGCATTATGTTTTTATGTTACAATAAGAAATGCAAATCAAAATCACATCAAAGACCAGTCTAGTAACATGTAAAACATTTTCTTAGAAAATTTTCATGTTATATTAAATATAATATTGTTAATAAATGATTCATTTATTTTTTAACAAATTGCAAACATTTCAAAGGAGGAGCTAAAATCAACTTTTAAAAAACTATTGATTTTGGGGTTGGAAGACTTTTATGCATTAAAAAAAAAATGCAAGTGCATGATATGAGAAAAAAAGAAGATTATAAAATAGAAAATATGTCATACTACATTTGAGATCATTTCAAAAAAAATTTGAAGGTGGCACTGCAGTCATTTTGTCACATTGGCATTTGGTCAATGATAAAGGATAATCATTTGAGAATACTCATTCTAGCCATGAGTTACACAAGATCAAATTTCATGTTTGTTTGTGGGAAAATATAATAGAAGCCATTCAATATAAACATATAAAAATTGGATGAAGTTATTTTTAAAGGGACCTTTGGAGATGATTTTTTAATTCCCAACACGTTGTTCATTGATTGTAATTTTTAGAATTATGTTACAAATCAAAAATTGAAAATGAGTTATGTTACATCAAGTATATATACTAAAAATGCAAGTAAAAAAGATGAAAAGGATTGGATAATAAAAATTCATCACCTTCTTAGGAGAACACAAAAAATCCATGCCAATAACTATGAACCAATGTTTAGAAAGATGTAACTTCACCTAATTCTTTCAAGTGTATTTATTTATTATAAACTATAATTCTAGTAATAAACATTATCATCAATTTCATACAAATCAATTATAAATTATTTCAAATCTAGTTCAATTAATTTCAAAATAATCGATTCTAATTTAGAATTACTTTGATCTGGTAATAAGTGCAATTTGATTTATAGTTAGATATTCCTTGAAATTATTGAATTAATATATTGACACTTACTCATGAAGATCTTCTCAATGAAAAAAATACAATTGTCAAGATATTTTATTATGTAGATGAAATAGATTGCTTAATATGTTTTCATCCATAATTTGGCTAGTCAAATGGTGCCATGTGTCCCAACAACAAAATCTACTTCAAAATATCAATGATCGGTATGAAGGCCTAGAAGGGTGCCACGAGTTCAAAATAGTCCAATCTCTTCAAAATAATATGCTCCCAAATGGTTTGAAATAGTTAAATTTATTTGGAATATAGAAAACATATTTATGGAGAAAATATTCTCTACTCCACTTTAGTGGGTATAATTTCAAATTTTTTAAAATAGTCTAATTTAATCAAAATGATCTATGCTCAAATGATATGAAACAGTTTAGTAATTTATTTGGAACAAAAAAAATATTTTTGGAGAAAATCTTCTTCACTTCATTTTATAGGTATAAGTCTAAATTATTCAAAATATCCCTATTTATTCAAAATGATCTATGCCCAATTGCTTTGAAACAATCTAATTTATTTTGAATATAATAAATTTATTTTTGGAGAAAATTCTCTTCACTCCACTTTAGTGGGTATAAGTCCATTTTATTTAAAACAGCCCAATTTATTTGAAATTATCTATGCTCAAAAGGTTTTAAACACTCCAATTTATTTGGAATATAAGAAATTTACTTTTTCGAAGAAAATTTCCTCCACTACACTTTAGTGGGTATAAATCCAAATTATTCAAATTAGTCCAATTCATTCAAAATAATCTATGTCCAAATGGTTTGAAACAGTCTAATTTATTTGGAACATAAGAAAATTATTTCTGGAGAAAATTTTCTCCACTCCACTTTAGTGGGTATAAGTCCAAATTATTCAAAAGAGACCAATTCATTCAAAATGATCTATGTCTAAATGGTTTGAAACATTCCAATTTATTTGGAACATAAGAAAATTATATTTGGAGAAAATTTTCTCCACTCCACTTTAGTGGGTATAATTCAAAATTATTTGATATAGTCCTAATTGAAAACCTCAATAAAGTTAATAAACTATTTAAGGTCATTGAGGAAAGGGTGAAACATATACAAAACACAATCATGATACTAAAGGGCCATACACAGGCTACAAGTTGAGATGGGTTGATCCTAAACCTAAAGAAGGAATATAGAGGTGTTGAGAGAGGTTTAGAGCCAAATCAAGACTGTAACCATTTCAAATAACATTTAGAGGGTTAGTGATATTGAAGGAGAGGCCTAAAACACAAGAGAATGCAATTAACACCCTAAAGAACACCTATGATCATACATAGATAGGCTAGTCCTAAGCCTAAGAAAGAAACAAGAGATGTGTGGAAAGAACTCTAAGGTATACATCAGATAGACAAAATTTTATGAATTCATGGTGAGACCAAATAAATTATAAGGTGATAGAACAAACTGAGCTCTAAACTACAAGATACAATCATTAGAAACCCTACAGTCACACAGGCCTACAACCAATCATAAGAGAGTTTGGTGTTTTAAGGGCTCTAGAAGCATGATAACATTTTTAAAATTGGTATAGAGGGTTTTTTTGAGTTTAAAAATACATTAATGACCCCTTAAAGTCCATATAAATAGTGTATATAGTTATTTTGTCTCAGACTTGGCCCACTCCTTTGGCAAGGGGTAGCCATAAGACTAAGAGATCTTCTTGGACTGAAAGCATGAAACAAGTATTCCAGACCTCATGAAGGGACCTTGAGGGAATGTAAAAGAATATAATAGGTTTACATACACTTATTAAGTCGTAACATACCTCAGTTTTCTTCCAAATGCCCTTGAGGGCTAGCAAGATGGAGATAGGATCTAAACCCCAATTATCCTAATCAGTACACCATAAGCATAAAATGGGGTAAAAAGTACTACCAAAGAATGTATAATAATGGGGGTAATTTTTTTGAAGGTTTATTAACTCTTATAAACACTATAATGGAGTTTTGAGACCCAAAACTCAAAGTAGACCTCTCTCAAAGCTCAAAAATGCTAATCATGCCACTTGAGGACTAACTTCGGATGCTCATACCATTACCTATAAATTACATGGGGTAATGAGGAATTTGGGATACTTTAATATGTAATTCAATAATTTTTTTAAAGTTTAATTAGGTAAATTTCTCATATGTTCTTTATGAACAATCATTAAGATCCCAAACTAAGTCTTAAAACCCTCTAAAACCCTAATAGTGACTAGTCATGGAAAAAAGACCTCAAATTCATATCTAATACCATAGTTTGATCATAAAAAATATTGTATGTTTTCAATGACTCCAATAATTTTTTGAACATGTACTTTAATGCTTATGTCACTTGTATGGATTTTTACAAATACCACATTTTTTCATGTTTTTGGTGTTTTTCATGTGTTCTAAGAAGGGGAGAGATTCCAAATCATGTGATGAGGTCATTTGAGATTTTTCATAGCCATTAAAGTCAAAAATTTTACACAGGTTATTTTTGAGGTGATAAAATAAGGCCTATTTTCCAAGGTAATCTCAAACGGGCTCAAAATGAGACTAGGTGGTAAGGCCATTTCTTAGTTTACATACTTCCACAGAGTCACAGGACCTCAAAATTGACATGGAGGTTGGTGATTGACTATGTAAATTTAATAAAATTATTTTGGGTGATTTAATATGTGTGGAATAATCTTAGAGAAATAAAATAGGGTCCTAAGTAAGGAGGCCTAATTTAAGAGAGAGAAAGGTAGAAAAATTGATTTACACTCAGAGTATGAAAATGGAATTTGACATGGAGATATAAGTAAATAATGGGTCCTATAATATTCACTTATTTTTTCAATAAAATATATAAAATTCCATATATAGGGAGGTTTTTAAGTTTTTAGGGCTACAAAGAAACTAGGTCTAGTGAGGGCTTAAAGAGCAAAATGAGTTATTGGGAGTTGTTCAAAGAACCAAAATTGTGTTTTTAAAATTTTATAAAATATTTTAATACATTCATAGAGTTTTGATTAGCTTAATAATGTGCACTTGTGTTTTGGGCCACTTGGACCAAGTTAAGCATATGAAATGGAGAGTTTCAAGACACCTATGCACATGAATGATGGAATTTTAGGTTAGATGAGTTTATTAAAGCACGGAAAATTTTCAATGAGTGGTATGAGATAATTTAAACATGAATTCATGGTTTAAATTTCCATTTGTTACTCCTTTCATGCAAAGAAGGGCATTTTTCAAGATGCTAGTCAAGATGTCAAGCAAGTTTGTAACCCCTACGCCACATGGAGGGTCAGATCATCTTTAGGAGTGAGAAACATGGATGTTGAGGTCTATTTATACTATCTCATGACTCCCCTTATTTTTTTAACTCATGGAAACTTATTAATCCTTCTCTACTACACCCCCCCTCTCTTCAATATTATCTATATAGACAACCACTTTTGGCCAAGTTTTTAGAATGCATATATGGTATGGAAAATCCCTTTTGGTTTAAACACTAAATTTTTCCTTTGAATAAAAGATTTAATATTGGTTTTGAGTTCTAAATCTTCTTGTCTAACTATGTGAAGTAGTGCATGTTGAATGATAAGTGATAATTTTCTATCCTTGTGTTCACTTTATGCTTTCATGTTTTGCACAAGTAATCTACTCTCTAGCAGGTCACATGAAGTGTAGTTATTATCTTTGTATATATTTAAGCGTAGGAAATGGTAATAATGTATAGAATCAGACCTCTTATTCATTCACCTTGGCAAGTGCATTTCATATCACCTTCATGTTGAAATACTTATGTTGGGGAAACCTTGAATGTTGAAGTTAGTTTTGTGAGTCATCTTTAATAGGGAAAATACATGATATTATTGTGGAGATTAAATTTGTGTATCACCTCATTAGACTATGTTTATTTCATTTTCTCTCTATCCTTTTTCATTTCAACAAGCTAATAGTATAGGTGATGAGGTTTACCCCTATAATCAATAACCCATAGGTTTAGGGGTAATCCCATGTTTCACTCAATTTGGAGGAGGCTTGAACTACCTCTCCAAGGGTGAAAAATTGAGTGAAAATAAATACCATGATCTTTTTTAAGGGGTATGGGGAACCATTCAAATTTTTATCTCCCCACTAAGGTTTTTGAGGATGATTATGCATTTTCAAAAGTTGGTTTTTCATTTGCTTCATCTTGGCATTACTATTAGCTTGAAAGTTAGTCATTTGGTTCATAACTTTTAATATGAGTTATTGAGGATCAAGAGCATTTTGAATAGCTTATTGGGATTGACTAGATGTCCTATTAAACTTAGTATTAATGTGGGTACTTTTAGTTGACCTACTAAATAAAGGATTTATCATGATAGTAGCAATATTAGGCATAGAGGACAAACAAGGGAATTAGGAAGTCACATACTGAATTTCCCCAAGTCTAGTATAAAAACTAATAGTAGGGGAAGTAGGTCTTTACACATAGGGAGCCATCATGAGATGATAGATCACCACAAGGTCCTTTCCCTTATGGCTCTTGGATGTAAATGATCATTTCATCAGTATAATTGAGATCACACTCATCTTATACCTCTCTTATTATTCAAGATGGGTAATCTCTATGAGTAGTCTTAGGATTTTCAAGTTATTTATAACTCTTAGATTGAGTTAAAGTCACATGACATCTTCTTTTTTCTTAGTCTTGCATGGTATTATAAGGCAAATAGTTTTTCAAGATTTTATAGGAATTGGTTAGTTCCATTAAATTCTATTGGGTTTTCTCTTGGGATTAAGAAAATAAGTACTCCATAGTGAAAGAGAAAAGGAACTAAATTGGGTAGACTGATATATTTAAAATATGAAAAATGAAATTAGATAATATCAGGTGTACTGATATAGTTGATAAATAGAACTAGAAAAAACATATTGTATTAGGTTGGATAATACATTAGGATGATAGGAAAGAAATGTATCGGGTTGGATGATATAGTTGGTAGAAATAAGGTATTAATAGATTGTATTAGGTTGGATGACATAATAAGATGACACACAAAACTATATCAAGTTAGATGATATAGTGCTAAACACAACAAACTATATTAGACTAACTGATATAGTTTATGAATATAAAATAAAATGTTATCGAACTAACTGATATAGTTTGTAAGACAAGCAAGCTGAAATATAGCTAACTACTTTTATAAAACAAGATAAAAAGGTGTAACAAAAGGATTTAAATGATTTTTAGACTCTTAGACTAATCTTAGTTATAATATAGTGAATATGACCACAAGGGAACTAATTACAGAGGATTCCACTATACTTGTGGCCACACTATCTCATTTTTGAGGTATGTAGAGTAACTTCCTAAGACTACCCTCTTATTAATGCACTACAAAATCAAGTAGATAGATGGAATTCTATAGTTTGATAAATACATGGGAACTATAAGTGTTTATAATATATTGTGGGGTATTTGAAAACTAAAGTCTGTATTATTTTGTTTAATGGATTGAGTATTGAGGGAATACCCCTCACACCATGGTGTTAGTAAAGGAGATAATTGCTTAGCCTAAAATGATTTCTCTTATTTAGTTTTAAAACTACCAAAACATACTTTCTAGGTAAAATAAAATAAAAATAAAGATTGAAAGTTATATTTTCAACATGCAATGAAATTAAGAAATAAAATAAAATAGTATCGGGTTGGTCGATGTCATTATAATCTACTGAACTAAAATGCAACACATGAGACCATATTGGGCTATTTAATATAGTTACAGAAATACACAAAACTATATTAGGTTGAATGATATAGTCTAGAAAAATTATAGAATAATAGCTCGCTGGTGGATACCATTTACAGACATATATATATATATATATATATATATATAGATATATATATATATATATATACATATATATATATATATATATACATATACATACATATATATATATGTATACATACATATATATATATATATGTATACATATATATATATATATATATGTATACATATATATATATATGTATACATATATATATATATATGTATACATATATATATATGTATATATATATATATGTATATATATATATATATATACACACACACACATATATATATATACATATATATATATACATATATATATACATATACACATTAGAATGAATATATCTATATATATATATATATATATATATATATATAGCCTATATTCTCATGTATATATATTCAACATTTTGTATATGTATCAGAGCTGTGGATGTGTGTGTAGAAATGGTACCAAAGCCAAGTTCAAGTTCAAGTTCAAGTTCAAGTTCAAGTTCATGTTCAAAATTTTTTTAGCCAAGTTATTTGTTTTATTCTTTGTCTATTTTCATTATATCAGATTACTGTGATACAATAGCTTTCTAAGTACTATATTAGTTATACTTTGATTATTTCAACTACCCTGGTCGGGTATCGCGTTCAATTCAGCGTCGAAGATAGGGAAGTGGCATGGTCCTATTGAAGCCGTGGGAAGGCGTGTTGTGGATCTGATTTAAGTACCAAAAATAGGCGTCATAATGGAAGCTCTCGATCATACAGTTGAAACTCAATCTAGTATGTCTGATATGTGTACTCTAGATCAGTTATCTGTGTCTACAGTCAATTCTGATACTCTTGAAATAGATGAAGCTACTCCTAGTCCTGCTTGGCACTTACCAGAATTAAAACACTCTGATGTTTATGCTAATCTCCCGACATTCAATGTATTTGCTAAAACCCATATTAAGGTTGTAGAGAATGTGTTGAATTTACAGACGCAAGATCAAGATAAATACTTTCTTCAAATTTTGTCTGAGAAAGATATTCATGCGTTGAGATCTCAAAAGAGATATGCTTTCTTACATATAGGTGCTATTTCCTTAGGTTTTCAACCCTTGTTTCATAAAGGTCTAAATGCTAGTATGTTAGCCTGTCTTCTTGATAATAGACATCTTTATTTTGCTGATTGTCTACAAGCTGCTGTCCAGACTGGTCTTCATGATGGATGCGTATTTACCACAGTCTATCCCAATTTCCCTATTGCTATCCACCAGGAGAAAAACTTGAATCAAATCTTTAAGCTTTCTATTCAGACCCATGGTATTCACATGCTTGCTGGTTCATGTCCACTTGCTTTGCATTACCAAGTGATGTATCGTTTAACAAATACCCTATATCCTGCTATGAAAGTATCACCTGCGCCTGGCAAAAGCGTGGTGACCAAAGGCACATCACATAGTCAAGTCATGGCCTCTGAAGCTATTTCATGGTCTGAGTTGAAGTTTCCCAGAAAATGGATTGTAGATACTGAATTCCTCCAGCCTGCTCGTCAATCATTACAAAGAGCTACTTCTGTGAAAGACTATCCAGATAAATCTGTAATCAGATTTGATGTCTCCAAGCCCTCTCCTTCAAGTTCAACTTTGTCATTTCCTAAGCAGTGTCTTCATCCTCAAAAGATTCATGATCCTCAAATAGATTCATTCTACTATCTTGATTGTAAAAACATTCTGAAAAAGCCTAGCCATGCTGTTATCAATATGGTTAGTTCTAGAAGCCAAAGGGACATAGAGTTACAACAATTATTAGAGAAGAATAAACAGTTGTTATCTTATAAGAAGAATTTGCATATGGAAAGTACATCATAGACTTCTTCAAGTTCTGATGATGGTGGTCATGTTTGGAAAACACCACAAGGAGATGAGTCTTACAATGAGAAAGTTTTTCCTAAAGCCTCTGATTTCAATCAATACTCCCCAGATGGTAAAAACAGATCTTAGATGTATTATTTGAGAACTGCAGATAGATCAGTAGATCAACCTACTGAAGTAAGATTGATGAATTGGAATAATCTGGCCACAAAATGTATTAATACTAGAATCTCTAGTATTCAAGATAGCTTGGATCAGGTTACTAAAATGTTGAAGAGTATTGACTTGTACCAAAAAGGTGATTTGGCTAAAGCTCTCAAAACAATGGATATAAACACTGGAGTTCATTCTGCTCATATCTAGCAGAAGGTAGAAAAAGAAGCTCAGAAAATAGTCCAAAATCAGGAAGAAGTTAGTAAGAAATTAGATACAGTAGTTATTGCTCATCAAGACATAGCCCATAGCCAAGAAGAATTAAAGTCTGAAGTTTCTGAAGTAGATAATAAAGTAGATG
Organism: Torreya grandis; assembly: GCA_037957365.1. Classification (NCBI taxonomy): domain Eukaryota; kingdom Viridiplantae; phylum Streptophyta; class Pinopsida; order Cupressales; family Taxaceae; genus Torreya; species Torreya grandis. The sequence goes on from JARHVA010000450.1 coordinate 1,031,427, forward strand.
TTGTTATTTTTGGTATCGAATCTTTATCCAGAGAAATGTCTTCTCAACAAGAATAGATTGCTATGCTCCCAACAAGACAACCTACAGAGATTCAGCCACTCAATTTGAATATTACTGAAGCCGATGTCCTAGATTGGAAATCAGTAGAAAATATAGAGAAGGAAGATATCTTTAAACCTATCATAACCCCTATAGCCATGAAAGCTCCTGAGTTAGAAATTAATCCATCTTTCAGAATAGGCATGGTAAAGATAGAAGACCCAGAAAAAGCTAGTTTCTTCTCTGATGGAGAAAGTTCAAAACAACCATTAGATGGTCAAATAAGAACTCTGGGATTACAACCTTTTTTCTGGCAATTTAATTGTGAACCACCTGCTAAGAGAAAAGAGATGTGTCATGCTATGCTTTCTTGGGCAAGCATACAGATGTATGGTTTAAAGAAGGATGCAAAAACAGTAGTGAATCAGATAATAAATGGTTTTATTGGCAATATCAAGGAATGGTGGGATGCTGGACATACTATGTATAAAGATGCAATTGTAAATCATGTTGAACCTGTCCCATGTCTATGTCAAGCTATTTAAAATGAGTTTGTTGGTGCCATAGAAGATGAAAAGGATGCTAATAGAGCTAAGTTTCTTAGAGCTCAATGTTGTGATATGTCCAGGATAGAAGAATATATGTGCATGATGGAAAACCTGCTATATGGAGCTGGTGAAATGTTTAATCCAGCTTATAAAGTTAGATATGTAGAATCATTTCCTAAATACTTTGCAGAGAAATATAAGAATGCAATGGGTACACAGTTTTCAAATATGTCTTTTGGTAGAATAAATCAGTACATAAGAAAAACTAATCAGAAGTTATGTGATGAGAGAAAAGCTCATAAAGAAACAATGCTTTTCCATAAACAGCTTGGAATAAAGTTCTGTAATTCTTTAGAAGATAATTATGGATGTTCTGGTAATACCCAAAAATACAGAAAGCAGAGATATAAGCAAAAAAATAAATAGAAACCTACTTGTCAATGTTCGAGATGGTCTCCTAAGAAGTCTAGGTATAAGAAAAGAAAATTCTTTCAGAAGAAGGTATTCAGAAAGAAAAAACATGGGTTTCAGAAAGCCCCTGTTAAGTGTTTCCTTTGCCAAGGGAATCATTATGCTAGTAAATGCCCCAAGAAAAAGAATAATTCAAAGAAAGTTAATTTCATCCAAAGTCATGAAATTAATGAAGATGAATATGTTTTGATACCTGCTGATGATGCTGAGTATGAGTCTGATTTTGAGTATACTGATGATGAATCAGAAAATGAAAACATAATTAATATGAATAATGAAGTTGATTCTGACTCAGAAGAATTATCAGAATATGATTCAAAAATTGATTTTCAAATCAATATGAATAGTATGGAATACTCTACAAATCAGTTTTTTGATAGTCTAAGTCTCTCTCAGCAGTTAACACAATTGAAAAGTAAATATGATAATTTGCCTGCATATATGATGTCAGAGAAAATGTTTCTCCAGTCTCAGATTCAAGAAACTGAGAGAAAATATTTACAACAGTTAGAAAATATACAGAATCACAAGAATTCTTTGTCTTCATAGTTTTCTTAGCAAAAGTTTTCTAAAGGAAAAGAAATTGTAAGTTCCTCTGTTTCAGATTATCAAAAGAAAGAATGGCGCACAAAGCGTATTAAAATGCTCCAGCTTTTCTTGAAAAAGGCCCAGACAGAATTAAAAACTCTGTTACGGGAAGAAGCAGAAGAAGAAGATGAAGAACAGAAGTTTGAGGAAGAAATGTGTAATATTCATCAAATCACTGTCCATGAAACAAATAATCTAGTTTGTGAGGTAAGTATAAAATGGAAAGGATTTCAAGCTTATGCTTTAGATGTGATGCTTGATACTGGTGCAGATGCTTCACTTGCTAGATTTCATGCAATACCTAGTGATAAATGGATGCCTGATTTCGTGAGGTTAACCTTCAATACTAAAACAGTAATATCAAAATACTCAGCTCATGTTCCTATTGTATTAGAAAATACAGTATTTCAGTTCAAGGTTATCCACCATGAAATTCCATTATTTGATATGATATTTGGTGCTGATAATTTATCTTGTTTTTATCCTATCACCATTAATAAGCATGAAGTTATATTGGCAGAGAAGTATTCTCTTTATAAGAAGCATAGGTATGAATGCAAAATCCCTCTGAAATCTAAAGTTCAGAAATTTGTAAATAATGATTGGATCATTAAGCAAATCAGTTGCTGCAAGACTGACATAGATCCCGTGCTTACAAAGATAATAAGAGATTGTTGTTCTGATTATCCTCTTGCATTCCAGCACAGGAAAACTCATGTCTGTACTATAGATTCACAGTTGACTACAGATAAGAATGGAAAAATTGTTGAACCAAAGTTCAAGGCTCACCATTCAGGTATGTCTCCTTCACTGCGAGAAGAATGTTTTTAGGAAATTAAGCAGTTAAAGGAACAAGGTTTGATCAGAGATTCACAAAGCCCTTGGGGTTGTGAAGCTTTTTATGTTAACAAAAGAAGTGAGCAAGTTACGGGAAAGAAAAGGTTAGTAATTAATTACATTCCTCTAAATAAGTATGTTGTTCCAATTCAACATCCAATTCCCTCCAAAGATGAGATTTTACAAAGGTTATCTGGTAGTAAGGTGTACAATAAATTTGATTTAAAATCTGGTTTCTGGCAAATACAGGTTGCAGAAAAAGATAAGTTTAAGACTGCATATATTACTCCTTTCGGGCAATATGAATGGAACGTCCTTCCATTTGGTCTTAAAACTGCTCCTAGTATTTTTCAAAAAATGATGAATGAGATATTTTGTGACTATAGTCAGTTTATCATTGTATATATTGATGATATCTTAGTTTTCAGCAAGTCTCCCAAGGATCACATAAAACATCTCAAACAGATTTATCAGATTATTTTTGATAATGGATTGGTTTTATCAGAAAAGAAAATGGTTGTGTTTAAAGATGAAATTGATTTTCTTGGAGTAATCATTAGATTAGGAAGTGTCAGTGTACAGCCTCATGTTTTGCAGAACATACAAAATTTTCCTGATGAGATTATTGATAAAACTATGTTGCAAAGATTTTTGGGATGTGTAAATTATATTGCTGGTCAGTACTTCCATGTTGCTTAGGATAGAATTTTATTTAATAAAAGATTGTCTAAAAATCCTCTTGCTTGGTCAGAAGATATGACTTTTGCTGTCAAAAGAATAAAACAGAAATGTGCTAATTTGCCTATTTTACAGTTGCCTGGTAAAGGTCAAAAAATTATTGAGACAGATGCCTCAGATGAATATTGGGGTGCTATTTTAAAAGAAAGAATAGCTGATAGAAATGAAAAACCCTGCAGGTATGCTTCTGGTTCTTTTTAGAAAGCACAGTTGAACTATCGTTCAACTCATAAAGAAATTCTGGCAGCAATAAAAGCAATACAAACTTTTATGTTTTTCATTAGGTCAGAGCATTTCATTGTTCATTCTAATTTGAAGAATTTTATGAGTATTTTGAATTCAGCTGATAATTTGAAAAAGGGTTCTGTTAGTAGATTGATCAGGTGGGCAACATATCTTTCAGATTTTGACTTCACTGTTGAGCACATTCCTGGCAATAAGAATTCTCTAGCTGATTATTTGACAAGAGAATTTCAATCAAAAAATATAATGACTGTAACTGAGGTTCGTGATGAATTTCATAGTCATATATGGCGATCAAGGCCATTAGTTCAGACTCAGCTGCAAAATGAGATCCGCAGACTGAAAGTTGAATCTTATGAAGCTGCAGACATTTTGAATTCTCAGAATATAGCCTAGAGTACTCACTATGCTATGATTGAAGGACAGAATAGTGTACATACTACACTATTAAACAAAAATTATTCAGCTCTGGATCCTGATCCAGATATATTAAAGAAGATGGTTTATAGGATGGGAACTACCTTTACCTTCAAATGGTCGACATTTTGGCCTAAGTTCAATCCTAGTCAAGAAAATTATTGGGAATCTGGAGATATGCCAGATTACATGTTTCAGTTTCTTGATTATATTATGCCAAGGACAGCCTGTACTGAATATTTTGTCAATATTGCTCCTAATATGTTACGCAATATTTTCATGGCATTAAGAATTCCTTTCAGGGTAAAGTTTGAACTCTTCCTAGTTCAAAATCATCAGTACAATGCTATTGCTGTTATACAACTGGGATTACCAGTTGCTTCAATGTGGAGACGTGTAATTGTCAGTCATAAAGTGATATTTCTAGAAACGCCTGAAGGACCTCTTTGTAGAATCCCTTCAGCACTATTCATGGACCATACAACTAGTGATACGAATGATGATACTGGAGATACGGAGGACAACTCACCATATTCTCCAGCTGGTTCCCATGAATTCGCAGATGATGACTAATCACGGGGTCTATCCGTGATAGTGAGTGGAGAGCACTATATCTCTCTTTTAAAAGCATCTTTGTGGACCTCACCACATGTTAAAGGCGGTATTCTATCCGACCGTGTTGGTAGAATCTTCTTTTTCTTTGGCGGTGCGTAGTGGGCCTCATAACCCACATGCTTATCGCATCTTTTGTTTGCTTTTGTTGTCTGCCATTGATCTTGTCGATTTGTAATATCCGTCGATCTTCTCCTCCTCTTGCTATATAAAGGAGAGCTCGATGAGTTATTGAGGCAGGATTTGAAGAGATCATCGAGAGTCAGATAGAAGTCTCTAATAGAGGATTCTCAAGTCCAGTTATAGCATAAGACCTGTAAGTCATTCTTTCTTTCTTTGTAATATAAGTTAAAAAATAATAAGAAAGTGCGAAGTTTGTGATGATCCTGTAGAAATGGTATCAGAGTTGTGGATGTGTGTGTAGAAATGGTATCAGAGCTGTGGATTACTCCAAGAAACTCAATAATATTCAGGTATATACATACATACATACATACATGAATATATGTATGTATATACATATATGTGTGTGTGTATACATATATATACATGTATATATATATGTATATATATATATATATATTTAAAGTTGAACTTGAAGGAGAGGGCTTGGAGACATCAAATCTGATTACAAATTTATCTGGATAGTCTTTCACAGAAATAGCTCTTTGTAATGATTGACGAGCAGGCTGGAGGAATTCAGTATCAGGACAATAGAATGAATATATCTATATACATATACATATGCATAAATATACAGACATATATATATATACATATATATGTACATATATATATATACATATATATGTACATATATATATATATACATATATATATATATACATATATATATACATACATATATATATATACATATATATATATGTATACATATATATATATACACATATATATGTATATATATATATATATCTATATGTATATATATATATCTATATATATGTATATATATATATACATATACATATATATATACATATACATATATATATATATATATACATATATATATACATATATACATATATATATATATACATACATATATATACATATATATATACATATATATATATATATACATATATATATACACACACACACACACACACATGTATATATATATACATATATACATACATATATATACATACATATATGTACATATATATATATATATATGGCTGGTTGATATAGCTATCTTGATGGTTTGGAAGACTTTCGCTAAGAAGCTAAAATGAAAAACACATGAAAATGATTGAACCAAAGGAATAATAATATTCACTTTAGGTTCACTAGAATATATGCATGGGATAGGATGACCTACAAATATCCTTTTTCTTGAAATAGACTATGATTCACATAAGGTAAATCAAATAGATCATGTGATACTTAGACAATTATGTAAGGACAAAATGAATTTTATAAATATAAAAGAGGGTTACTTAAATAATGAGTGTTAATAAATAATGGTTTAATATACTAGGCCTATGGCATAAGGATGTAGCTCTCACTAGACCTCAATAAATATATGTCATGGTTATATAACAAATCATTAAAATAAGACTAAACTAGGGATGAGTTAGAATGCTTATAATCGGGTAATGTGCCATGGTCAAGCAAAGGGGAGTCTAGGAAATTTAAATTGATTATGGTAATTCTAAGTAATCTTATAGACATACCAACCTATTTGATGTAGATAAATCCTAAATAAGGATACACATACATATATTCACAAAGTAACAATAAATATTTAATCTACCAAGTATCAGATGAAAGAGTATAATGACATAATATGCTTAACTTTGGGTGGACTTGTCAACACTTCAATTTCCCCCTTGGCTCAAGTAGATATTTATAAGATATATTGTAGGTTGAAGACCTCAAATGGTTGAATAAATATCTAAGATATCCTCATTTAGGTACTTTTAATGAATCCTATTTAGCTTCAATGATACCACAAGACAAGACTCCCCAAGATAAAATTCTACACCACTAACTCTCCCAAATGGACTTAGGATAGAAGTGTGAGAAAAAATAAAGTCAATAATGTGCATATGATATGGTATAAATGAAAACTAGCCCTTTTATATAATGATCCAATGCCTAAGACCAATCTTAAACACTAAGTTGATGGTATCAACTTGACTAATATAATTGAAAATAGTTGGTTGACATAAAATGATATCGACCAAACTGATACAATAAAAATTTATAAGATAGGCTCAAAACTATATCATTATAGCCAATATAGTAAAAGTAGAGTGAAATCATAGAACATATAGTATCATCCAGGATGATACCATAGGATATGATAAAGATATAAAATTTGGATAAGGGACATATAAGAGAGGTAGACAGATAAACACTTAGATGAGGTTAAAATTATAGTAACAATGGTGTAACCAAGATAGAATAACAACATATCTCACAAATCACAATGAGCCTTTCCCACCTAGTGTACACTTGAAGGTGTGCACTCGAAGAGATTGATGCATTGACAAGTAAATACAAGAGAAAACACCAATAAATGATAAAGTGAAAAAAATATAATGTTATAAAATGCACATCATCAACATAAACATAATTACACTCATTCACATATTCAAGATTATTAGAAGCATGATGCATATTATAAATTATTATAATTATTGAAACACGATAAGAAAACAATGGTAGTTAGGTTAAATCATAAGTAGAACCACTCAATATAACACTTTATCTTATAAGATGTATAGATTTAGTCTTCCTGGTTGGTATAAGATATAAGAATGGACAACATGAAGGAATTTAGGCTAATGATTGATAAATGAAATAGGTACAAATGAGATACAAGTTTAAATTAGATTTGAGATGAAATATTAAACCTTATAATAAAATTTGGAAAGGTGTATGCATTCAAAGAATGAAGATGTGCACACCAATTTTTAAATGTGGATTGAAATATGAGATTAGAAGTAGGTTAAGAAAATGATAGGTTTTAGTAAAAAAATATGCTTAGTAAAAAATTAATAATGAAAATTAGAAAATAAGACATTAAAATAATACCTAAGGGGAATGATGGTTTGAGAAGCCCTAGTGTGCATACATATATTTATTAAAAAGTGGATGTAAATTTGAAAGCATAAATAAATGAAAATAAAAATACTAAGCTAAGTTTTGATCCATGTGAGATAAAACACTAATCTAAAAATCAGATATGAAAATGTTAAAATAAAAACTCAAACTCTAGGGAGAACCTCAATAAGTATAAGAGTTTGAATAATATAATGGTTCACCAAAATGTTTTAACTATTTTATACATTATCTTGTATACTAGAGAAAATAACCTAATGTAAAATTAGTTAAATGGGTAGCACAAGGGGTTTTGATGTAAATACATTCTAGATAATAAATTTATAAACCAAGTGTGTTAAAAATTATAACATATGGTACAAGAAACAACTAAACCAAACCAATAGTAATGAAAATACAAAGGAAATGGGAAGCTAGGACACCTGGGTTAAATATTGAGATCTTTATGTGTGATCATGTAGGTTTATACCAAATCTAGAGCTCTTACTGTCAAAGGACTAAATCAGTTCTTAAACAATATCCCTCAAATATGCTTAGGATAAAATCAACAATTCACCTCTATAACCAACAAACCTATTCTAAGTCACTAAATTTGTACTTTTCTACATTTTAGGTTTTGTATTTATCTATGCAGGTGTGCTATTAGGTGTCATCTATGATCAAAATGTAGATTTGATGGGGAAATTTGTTTGATTTATCTTCATTCCAATTTTTGACTTGACCATTAGAAATAACAATCAAACAAGTGTCTGTAAGTTAGCTTACTTGGGTTACCCCTTGAGGTGTTTTAGCCACATATCCTACACACTTGGAATAAGAAGTAAAGAGTTATTTTGTGCATGTGAGTGAAATTTTAAGTGGGTGTTTTGGATCCTCTCCCTAGTGATGTGTAATAAAACTACATGAAGGTTTGCCTAAAGCCTTTCTTTTTACAAGTCGATGATGTCACAATGGCTTGAATAAGTTTGAATCATCAATGTGCTAACTTTGTCATAAGTTTATATATATATATATATATATATATATATATTCAATGAAGATTCTCTCTTTAATTAGGGAGAAAGGATACACTATTCATTCAATACTTGAATGATACTTGACACTTGAATAATGATGGTATTATATATTTTGGGATCTATAGGACATGATAGACATTATGGCTGACCATGGAAAATAGAAATAAGCAAAATCATTGGTGCAAAAAATTGGATCTAGGCGGAAGTAACCACAAAAACATATAGGCCATATTTGGTATGTTATTGAATTTGTATAGAGTAGAATCGGTATTTCACCTATAACTGAGCTAAATATGTTTTACAATAAATATATGTCCATAATGAAGCTAAACAACTTAAAAAATAGTTAGATAAGACTTAAAGCTGAAAATGAATGAATATTGAAGAACATATAGAAAATACTTGAGAGAGTCTAGTGTGGGGTACGAAATATCCACAAATAGCCAAATATAGACAAGTTGACCAAATATAACAAAATGGAGAAAATATTCAATGGAAAAGGGTATTGTACCAAATTTATATGTTTGTCATACTTTTAGTTATTATTTTCAGTCATGAGTTAGATCTAATTGTTGTAGTTTATTGTTATATCATAAATCTAACTTATGTCAGTATTTTAATTGTTTTTGTGCACATTATCTAAACATAAACCAAAAATAATTAAAAAAATGATGAAGACAACCACCACACAAGAGATAATATGTTTATTATTGATAAAAAATGGAGTAACATACTATTGATAGGATTATTGTTTTAGTGTTTCCTTGTTAAGTTTGCATTATTGGGGATTGGGCCCCCATTGTATACCAATTCTTGTTTGGAGCTCCAATATATATAAAATCTCCCCTTGTTTGGGCTTGGGATCCCATCAAAATTCTTGCACTTACTAAAAAAAAAAATCAAAACAACAACAACATAATATTGATAGGATAATTTTATGTAACTTACTCTTGATTATCAAGACATACAAGATTTTCTATTTTTTCTTATAGCAATCTTGTTCAATTACATTATTTTACATATAAATGAATTAGTGTATATTTTTTATTGATCTATTTCACGTGCTCAAATATTATGATTTCAAATGCTTTTTCAATAGATGTACTTGAAATAAAACAATATTAACAATGAATACAATTCCAAGCACACAACCACCTTAACTAAAATTAAATAGGCTAAAAAGTAACCAAACCACATGAGGCTTCCATACAATTCAACTAATCTCAATAATCTAACAATGTAATTCCTCACTTAAACAAACATCAATTAAAAACACACTCCACAATTGTGATGGAAAATACTTCACTTTCAACTCATTAAAATGTAAGTATATTTAAATTTTTACTAACAAGTAGAATGTTTAGTTAGGGAATTAAATTTGAGGGTATATTATCTACATCAACTCATTGATACATCATAATAAATGAGTAAAGTTTAAAAACCAAAAATAAGTAGTGACATCAGGTTAAATGGTAATTAAAGCCAAATTTTCAACTTTAAAGGAAATCAATAAAGAAAAATACGGTGCAGAGTTCAGAAATATAAAGGATGATAAATTCTAGTAAAAATTACAACATATTTATGTATATTTTAATTTATTACATAGTTGTACAAAAATGCAACAATTTACATAATCAATTCATGCTTTTATTATTTCCCTTAACATGCTCCATGACAAAAACAATCTTGAGAAACTAAAAAAAAATCTAAAACAAACCTATAAATTGAGTTTTTCAAGGGGATACACATTTTTTTTCACAAAAAAATCATTTCATTCATTCCTCTATGGTGTTCAAATTAGGCACAATTGTTCATACTCAATGAGAAACAATGATTAAGTCTGAAATTTGAATAACATAACCAATTCACACTTAGACTCCTTCTAGAAATGGCAAAAAAAAGGGTAAGATTTTTTTTGATATTATAATTTGATTAATAATAGTCATACTAATGTGTTTTAATAGTAAAAAAAGCCATTAAAAATACACACATTTCATACTTAATAGACAATAATGAATCACCCAAGGGCATTTCTAAAATACTATGATTTTTTTATAGCATTTTTTATAATATTAAACAAACCACATAATCTATTTACTACAAAATGAATATTAAAAAAAAAAATGAGTTGTTTAATTACATTTATTAAATTAAAAATTAGATATTGATTTGTTAAAATAATGGGGTGCAGATGAATATTGAGTTGTTGATATGATAAGTTACAAGTGAATAAGTTATGAGTAAATGAGTAGAGGTGAGGGAAAATATTCACACTTATGACCATAACCCTAAATAGTAATTTTTTATTTTATGGGTTACATGTGTACCCCCTAAAACTGTAAGGTTCATGGTTACACCCATAACCCCCCTTTTCATGTAGGTAGAATGATTAAAATCATAACCTTTACGGTCATACCATCATGTGTTGGTGTAGGTTACAGCCCAGGGTCTCAAAGAAGGGACACCAAAACACATAGCCTCAAACCTTATCTCCTACAACATTATCTCTTAGCTATGACCTCCAAAAATTCCTAGTAACATCAACCACCAATAAACAATGATTATCAATAAACTATAAAGGGATATAAATCCATGTTTTTGTAGTTGTTGTGACTCGATTTCCAGCATGCTTAGTCCAAAGACTGATAATTATTACCAAGTAGGATTCATGCTCAAATTTGAAGGCCTATGTTAGGATAACCTAGGATTATTTAAACCTAAATTATTTTGGTTATAATAATATTTAAATCATACTTTGCCTCATAAATCTTGTTATCATTTACCATCATATAAATTTCATCTCTACTAGATGTCTTCCTTTAGAAATGGTTGATTATCCAATTGTATTTTCTTGTCTTAGGCTCTATTTCTATTGCCTTATACCTTGATTTTGTGCTCCCTTATTATAGGTGTTCCTTATTTGTGTTCACTATTCACTTTTCTCAATTCCTCAAAATTTTAAGCTAAATTTCCTTTGTTTTACGTGTCATCCATGCACACTTCCCAACTTATTCCTATATGTTTCATCAACTACTTATTTTACGATGTCATCTAGTATCCAATTCTTTGTTAGAGGTAAACTCATTGAGGAGGGGGGGAATCAATGAGCCTAGATATTTTAATCTCAATTCCAATCCTTTCAAACTATTCAAACAATCATCATATATCAACTTGATCAAGCAACATTAACAAGAGAGATCATTCATTCAATGCATACACAAGATCAAACACATCACACATAGTTCCTATGGGAAACCCTCATGGGGAATAAAAAACACTCTCAATCCTATAACACATGGACTAATTTTCCTATAATAAATTACAAACAAGAGATTAGTCAACTCCTTTAGACCAAAAAACCTTGATCATATCCTCCTGACCAAAGGCCTTTAGTGAAACACCTATTTCACAAGGAATAAGTGCCCTTAAGGAAAATCAAGTCCTTTAAACCCTCATTTTAACATCTCCACATTAGAACTGATGTATTAAACACTTGATGATGGATCTTTGATTATCTAACCCCTGTATAAACTCACTCTATCTCATACAGGCCTCTCACATAGGCATACCACAATCTCTCTCCTTCTTCACTTAATCTGTCCTTATATACACACTCAGACCTCTTCTCATATCCTTAAAATATAAGATAACTATTTGGACATTATAAATATGACCTACAAGTTATACACATAGTATTCAATATGCTCTACTCATTAACTCATCAACTAGGCACTCTACCTCTCCTTCGCTTCACAACTCTCACATACACCTTACACTAGACTCCCTCACAAGTCTAAAAACCAACACATTTGGTTTCATCATTTATATATCTATCATGATTATCAAGATCACAATATTTCCTATCAGCCAAAACACATGCCTTCATCCTTAAGGCATCTTACATGGGTCACACTTAAGCACAACTTTCTTTCATATAGGCCTAAGTCACCTTTCAGGTCCTATGGAGACCCATTCACCTCTTAGACACTTTTTCAAGCAAACTAAGAACACATGAACACTTTAAAATGCATGGAACCATTAAAAATGATATATAGTTCCTTAAGTGATAATAACCATCATAGTACCCTTCTTCTTAAGCACAATTTGCTCAAACAACATTATGTACACACAATCACTATGAACGAACACACAGTCACCTTCTAAACCTTTGTTCATACTACATATGATTGGTCAAAAATTCATAATGCACATAGAGAATAATTATGGAGTATTCAACATTATAAAATATCTAATTCATAATTAAACATAAAAACAAGCTCAATTACCCTTCTTGGGTTACTTGTAGAACATAATCAAACACACAGTCAACTTTGGAGCTTAATATCTTTGACTATACATATATTCAAACCTTCAAATTTATAATTCAGATGTGCCTTGGAGTCCTATACAAATTAAATTTTTACACTATGGTCAAATTATGCATAGATCAAAATTTATGGCTCAAAAATATGCACTAGTCTTTCCTTTGTTAAATTCAAATATTTGAATTCAAACGGTGACAGTTTAACCTCAAACACCATGTTATCATCTCGAGTCCTCACTGATTAGATTAAATATGCACCATAAATATTATTTTATGAATCTCAACCTTTAACACATATTACACCAATTATAAATGTTAAACCTTGAACATGTTGACCTCATCTCATACACTCTTACAATATTGACTTAACATACACCGCCGATCTTTGCAGATCAGTCAGGTATTTATCTTATAGTGCTCACCATTCAATCTTACTAAAAACCCCCATGATCATGATACTTAGCAACCTCACATGTATTTTGATCACTTATACTATTAAGCATCATGCGATTCTTACCATCTCGCTCAACATGCACTATTAGATCAAAGATTATATGAATGATTGTGCACTATTGGATCTTAGAAGAAGCTCGATCTTTATCTCCATTAACCAATGAACAATTTGAACTCTTTAACTTGATGTAAATCATATATATTCACTATATGATCAATATCAAGCCATTATATCTCCATTTGGTCCTGATCTTTAACATCGTGCAAAATAGACTAAGTATGGGGACCATTGCTATCTTCTTGGAAGGCCAACTTTGCACCTCCATATCTTTTTCTTTACTCAAGTGCATGTTCTAAATTTTGGACCATATAAAATACTCATAGTAAAATACAACCATTTTTTAATATTCTCTTGTAAACCTCACACATGTGAGATATAATGACATTAAAATTGCTCCTTAGATTTATCTATTCATAGAGCCAACTATGTCAAGAATTATCTGGAAAGACCAACTTTGCATATGCATAGATTTTATCACGCTTCAGTGCTTGACTTAAAAGTTAGAAAAAATCAACTAGGCAAAAAAATGAAAAAAATCCATATGATCACCTTCTCCTAAAATGTCTACATGTGCAATATATGTCACCATCAAAATGCCTACTCAAATTTTTGACACATTGCAAATTTGGCTAAGTATGGGAAAATATTATCAAAATGCCTGAGAGTCCAACTTTGCACTTGAATTTATTTTATTTTATTTCACTTCATAACTAGACTTAATAATTTTCACATAATAACTAGGGACTAATGTGATAAAAAAAATGATCAACTCCCCCTGACTCATCCACACGTGGCAATGGTGACATTAGTAAATTGCCTACTTATCTACCACTAGAACCAAAATGTCTAGATGAAAACAATGATCAACCAAATAAAATCCACTCATTAAAACAATAATTCAAAGCATATGAAACCTATTATAATACCCCTAACATATTCTCAATACTCCATAATCATCCATGTAGATCTCTAACCATGCCAAAACTAAAGATCAACCAAGCCAACTTCAAGCATACTAGGACAAACACATTGCACACTTTGTCATTATCTTTTAGGATATTAAAGCACTTCATCCACTCACCAGGACACTTCCATGACATAATTGAAAACTATCCAACATTATTATGTTTACCCATACATTCTTCCCATATTATTTCTTTATGTGCTTCATCAGAAAATTCTTATATATTATCCTCTTGTGCTCAGTTATTTTATTTACACATGCATTTCAAAACATTGATGCAAGATTTTCATTATGCATAGGATGATTATGAATTATAATCCCTAGGTAATTTAAAACTTTAAGCCTCTGATTACATGTGGGACTAAGTTATGGAATCACTTTTTTGGTTGACTGCCCAGACCATGGTGCTCCCTTTCCACCTCTATTTTGACTAAGCATGTTTGCTCTATGTTCTTTTCCCTTTGGGTCCTTTTTGGTTTGTCTTATTCAATATTCCTCTTAATGTTCTTACCCTTAATTATTCTCCTCCTTTTCTCTTCTCCTTACTCCTTTCGTGGATCTTCACCCACTTCTACTTTCACCAAGTTTATCCAACCTCTCCTTGTACACACCTTACAAGGTTTTCCTATGCATCCCTCACATCATCTTCTCTTCTCTTCACTCATATATATCTAAATCCATATGGATTTGTATATATTCCATGTATCTTCAAAAAATTTCTCTTATTACATGCCTAATGTCTCATTTGTGCATCTCTATTTGCTTCCCTTTCCTGGCTTCTTTGGGCTTATGCCCACCCATTTCCATCTACTTTTTCTAAGGGTTTTTTCATCCCTTATTGTTTGCCTATGTGTATTCTTCCCAATTGCACACTTTTTTTCTTATTTTGTTCTTCTTACCCCTTATGGACTTTATGTATGATGTATTTTTAATACTATTATCATGCACCTTTCTCCTCTTACTTCGTATGCATGCTCTACCCATACTTAGACTGATTTACCCATCAACCACCTCTTATCATGTTTAGGCTAATATGTCTCTACTTACTCTTTAAAATTCTCGGTACCATATGAAAATATCATTATGTGCTCATTATAAGCTCCTTGTAGATTCTAACTCACTCCTCTACCTAATTATAGTAGTTTCTTGGTGTCCTATACATTGAACATTGCACCTCTTTGGTGGGATACAATCCAAATCCTTATCACCTACTTTAACACTCATGTAAGTGTTTTCTATGTATCTCACACTTTATCACATGCATCTCCACCCTTTACCTTCAAGGAAAATTTTGTCTTCTTCTCATTCCATCCCTTGCTCACTACTGCAGTTGGAATTTTGTTCATTCCTTCCCTTTTTGCCTCAATGAAACAATATTTAGCTCTATAGGAATGTTTTCTTTTCATATTACTCTTATTCTATCCTATCTATGTGCATCATTATCTATTTAGTCTTCCCTTGTGCTATTTTTTATTCCCTTATTTACACACTTCAACTTCTTGGTGAAATTCCCTTGTTGCAATTTTAATATATTAGGCTTAGCTATGGTTGATACCCTATATTCACCTTAATTTTGAGGTTTCAACATGGGCCTCACACAATCCAAACCTTGTGCTCTTACATACATCTAAATACTTCTTGATACACATGCTCCACTTGATCTTATGGTACTACTTGAGATATTCTCCCATGCATCACTCCCCTTCTCAATTGGTGCTTTTTCTAGCCTTCTTCCCCCTTCATGCATCTCCATACTTTCATCTTTTACCAGGTGCCTCATGTTTGGTACTCTTCCATCCTCCAGTTAATTTCCTCATAATTCTTCTTCTCCATGCTCTACATCTCTTGGGGTGTTCCAAACTTTTGTGCCTCTTTCTAGATGCCTTAATGTTCAATGATTTTCTAGCCTTAATGTTTTTTTGGGAAAATATTATTTCTTCCTTTAGTGCATCCTTAGACTTGCACTCTTGCTAGTTGCATCAATTTTGGTGCTTATCTAGCCTTAATTACTAAAAACTAAACTCTATATCTTCATGACTCTTTTTCTACTTGCCTCAAATTTGGCACTTTTTAAGACTTTATCTACACTCAACCCAATTATACTTCTTCCTCACTTGGTGTGTCTTTCGATAACTGTGCCATTATACTAGCTACCTCAAGTTTAATGCTCTAGTATCCTTTATTACTTTTAGGGTAACTCCTTCTATCATCACCCTAGGTTGCTTCCTCCATCCATGTTTATCTTCATAATAAGTGCATCTCTATTAGTCCCTTACAATAAGTAACTATGTTTGTACATTATTTCATAGCTCATTCTAACTCTTGGTCTCAGTTCACATCCTATTGATCTCTCTTATGTCCTACGATTATGACATTTATTTCATGAACTTGGAAACTTATCCATTTTAATCGAACTCTCCTCATTGACTCTCAACTTCTTATTGTATATCTTGTATAATTTCTTGCTGAGTTTTATCCTTCAAAACACACATCCCCACTTTCTTTATCCTTTCATACTTTGCATCCTTATATATTGCTCAATTGTTTTTAAGATAAATTTAGGATCATCTATAGTCTAACCTATTCACCTCCCTCTTCTTGGCTTCATCTGATCATCCTAAGATGTATGGATTTCACCCTAGTGCATGTTGTGTTTGTTAGCTTTGTTTTGCTCTCAGATAATTTTCCTCAGTGCACCTTCCATGTCATGCACAAGAACACTTGTGTTTTTTTTTCCTCCTTGCATCTGTATGCCAGGTGTAAGTTTCTTATCTCTACTTAGCACATTATTTCATGAAGATGGCTCAATGGGGTGACATCCTGGTTTCTCCTATTGCACTCCACACATGTAAATATCTTCATAACCCTTATTTAATGTTAACCCCTACAATTTGTTCCTCTTCCCAAGGTTTTCACTCTTAGATTTTTTGAGGAATATAATATTTTTTCCAATAAAAAGTGGTTTTCGTTACTTCCTTCCAATTCAAGGCATCTCTATGAGTACACTACTTAGTCTAGTAATGTGGAAACCACATGTTTCCATATTATCACCCTTTATTTACCTCACCATCCATTCTTATCCTCTAAGTCTCCCCAACTTCTTGTTGCATCACTCCACAACATTTTCTACATAAACCTCACTCTTGAAAAGTCCCTTACATTTTTCAATGTGACATTACACTCAACATCCATGATCCATTACATCTCCTCATTTAGGCCTTATCCAATAAAGAACCTTCATGCATCATATCCTAACCAATCTCACATTTACATCTAAATCCTTTAGTGTTCTCTCCTGTAGGTATCTTCTTTCTCTTTTAAAAAATCTTTATTTCAATCCCAATCTTCTTATCTTCACGATTCTATTTTGAAGCTCCATATTTATTTTTAGTCTTCATTCTCTACCCATCCATGTTTGATGGAATTTTTTTATTCATCAAATTATACCTAATAATTTTATTGGACAATGATTTTTCACCCTAACTACCTCAAATATATGATTTTTTTCACACCATTTATCAAGTCACTTCTATGTTGGCTGCCTCTAATTGATGATTTGATTATGCTCTATTTTATATCTATGCTATGACTGCCTATGATATTTGATTTTTCCCATGATTACTCTATTTATTTATTGTAATTAACTTCCTCTAATCCACGTTCTTGTTCTATTTCACTCAACTACCTCAAGGTCAACATTTAGTTAGTGCCCTTATACTCTTCATTTTATGCTCAACTACCTCATGGCCGATGAATTTATGCTCAATATTTTGAGCTAATAATTGTTGTAATTCATTGGTGCAATCCTACATAGGCACATTAGGGATATTTAATCACTATCTCAAATCCATTTTATGATCATATTCATCTCATACACTCTTTGTTGGTTTCCTCAGTAAATAATTGACTAATAATTGCCTTCAACACTCTCCACTATATGCCTCATGGTTGGTGATCTACTTGTCCTCCTCTCTCGATACTCCTATTTCGATAGATACCTCATGGTCAAAATTTTATTAGCCTTCAATTCTACATCACTTCACTATAATATTATATTTATATACACTTCTCAACCTACATTTCCCCAAGTTTCTCAACTTTGCTTTGATAACACATGGTACAGGTCATTACTTGGGTTCCCAGTGAATGGACATGAAACCAAAAAAACATCAAAGTGATCAATAGGTTTTAAAACTCATTTTATTTTTCATAAATATCTTAAAAAATAATTTTATCTTCATAAATTTACATAGGTTCCCTCATATCCCTTATAAGATCTCTCTACTCTCTCTCATTCACTCTCTCAAAAATACATCTGGACAAAGTTTAGGCCCTTAGGCATCAACTTTTCTCTCCTACAACTGCACCTCTCAACCATGACCTTCATCAAATCTTAGTAACACCAAACACTAACAACCAATTAATCTCAACAACTTCTAATGGTATTTTAATTCCCCATTTTATAGTTGTTTTGTCCTAGTTACCAACATGTCTGATCTAGAGATTGATAGTTGTCTCTAAGTAAGATTGGTTCCCAAATTTGAAATCCTATGTTAGGGTAGCCTAGGATTAGTCAAACTTAAATATTTTTGGTTATGATAGTATTTAAATCACATTTTACCTCATATATTTTATTTTACTTTTCTATCATATCAATTTCAACTCTATTAGGGGTCACCCTTTATAGTTGGCTATTTATCCAGCTGCCTTTTCTTGTCTTGGGTTATATGTATGTTTACTTGAACCTTTATTTTTTTATCCCATTTTAAAGGTGTCCATTTTTTACACACATAATAATTTCAAACTTTATCAATTACTGATGCTTTCTCTTTTGTAGGAACCCATCGAGTCTCAATATCTCTGAGTTCATGTCTTAATGGGTACATCGAGAAAGGGGTGGGAAAACCATTGGTGATTTATTAGATTATTGTCCCCTTAATACCAATTTTTATCTACATAACCATATCTTAAAAACATTCCCCTAAGCTTTACCTCTTCTTTTGTACCCTCCTCTACTCATTTTCTACCTTCATTAGCCCTTCCCTAACTGAAAATACTTTTTGATGGTTTATGACACAATGTTGGCCCCATCAACCCTATAATATAATTAACAAAACTCATTTAGAGTATATGTCAGCCCCTGGCTGACCTAGATTAGAACCTAATTTAATTTTGTTAATAATGATATAGAGTCGATTGGGTTGACCCTATCGGCTAAACTTTTGAAAAAGACTAGGGTTAGATTTAGCTATATAAACACATTCATTTTGTCATTTATTAAGAGAAGAGAAAGAGAATAAGAAAATATATATTGTGCATATAATTATCCACCATTATACTTGAGGAACATAACTTAGGGTTTTATACTTTCTTTGGAGATTCAGATCTTGTCTTGTGGAAAAGTCTTTAGGATGCATAGATAGGTTGTGTAGCCTAGAGAAGATTTATCCTTATCATCCTGATATACCACAACATCCTCTTGTGAAGCACCTTGGCCATGGGAGAGATTGAGGCTCGATGGGTTCATCTTCAAAGGTAAGAATTCATAGCTTTGTTCCTCCTTTGTAAGAGTAGATAGATATGTATTTATACTTCTGTCCCATACATTAGGATTATGTATACATTGACATGAGTATATGTATTCTATGCATGTTTAATTTTTATGTTTATTACCCACACTTTGTGACATAAGATTTGGTGAGAACTAGATTAGACTTTTACTTTAATTTTATCATGTATACATTAGTGAACATAAAAACATAAGACCTAGTTAGGGTTATTGCATAGTTTTGATTGACTAGAGGCTTTGGAACACTCCCTAGTGATTTTATTATGGTAAGAGATCTCTTGGATAGTTCTAGTACATACATCTTGGTCATGACCTAGAATATATAATGTATCAAAAATCAGAAGTGTAAGTAGGATTTATATTATTTGAGCTAGGATTGATTTATGGATCAATTGCATTTCCCTTTGCATACATTATGGTGAACCTAACATGAATCTAACCCTTGCAAGTTTTCTTTCACACCATCATTTTCATAATTATATTATATTTTTATATATTTGAAGTACTATATCAAGCCATTCAATATAGTTCTAACTTTATGTGAGCACGTTTAACACATAGTTGCTTCAAAATGACTCTATTTTATTTAAATAGGTATTTATCAATTACATGTTACTAGATCGAGTAGTTTGATATAGTATTTTTATTTAGTTCTAGATTATCATACACTATCGAGTAGGTCAACTCTATCCGCTATTTTCTTCTTTCAACATACAAGTCAAAAAACACTATTAAACATGTCGATGATATTTGTTAGTAATTATTCAGTATAAAAAGTTTTGCATAACCTAGTTGAATCAATCAACCTAGCTAGAAGAATTTGAAAGTAGAAATTAAATACTACCTCATTTATATTTTTAATCTAAATCATCTTCAAGTCAACCAAAGTTACTTTCATTTCTCTCTTTGTCATTCTAGTTCTTCCTTTAGTTTTATTTTTCAAAAGTTGGCATCTTTAAAATTTTAACCCTACATCTAACTAGGTCAACCTGATCGACTTAATTGTATAGTCTGCCTTCTGTCTAAGAGACATATTTGACTCTATTCTTAAATACCTTGCTTCTACAAAATAGTAGCAACCTAGTGGACTATATTATCTACTATTTGCATATAGTTTTACCTTAAATGACTCTATACTATTATCAATCAAGGAATTAACATCTATTTTCTAGTAATTAATTCACATTTCCTTTTTAGTTGTTTGCATGCTCAGAGTAACTCGCATAGTCTAAATAGGTGGGTTTTGAAATTATTATTTTAGTTACACTATTTTACTCTTTTTCATACACTACCAAATCACTTGACATTCAAAAAACATTATACATTTGTATTCCCAAGGCCTACCTACTTTGATTTCATCACCAAGGGGGAATTTATCTTGGTTTTTTGGCCAAGTATAAATACATGGTTAATGGTATATATTGGCAAAACACCCAACACTCTTACTACTACAAGATTGTGAAGTGAGGGGGTAAGCCCCAATACTAAGCCAATACCATTACTGACACAAATCCATTTTAGCCCAAACATCTTGAAACCAACTTTAGATTGCTTTCTAGTTCCCTATTTCAGCCAACTTTCCTATCACACTAAAATTACACTCTATTATAAATCTAGTAACACTTAGGGTGACCAATTAGTTATCATTTTATTTATATTTGATTACTTTCCCTTTGATCATTATGTGTTGTATTTTAAAATTTGAATTGGTAAATGTTGACACAAGGTTTATGTTGTGTGCCCTAATTGGATCAGTCACATTGATTTAATTATTTGTGTGTTTTCTTTTATTCTTGCTTTAAATTATCTTGTAAAAATTTCCCCTATTTTAGAACACTATTGTTTTAATCAATACAGTGTCTTATAGATTATTCTTCTTCCTATCAACAGTACATAGTCAACCTACATGATTATGTCTTCTTATCCCCTATTAAGTTCTCTATTTAGTAATACACAGTTGACCTACATGACTATGTTTCCTTATCAACTTATTTAGCCTTCCTATCTATAATATAGAGTCAACCTATATGACTATGTATCCTTATCTTTCTATTCTAGTTCATTAGGTTATAGAACATAGTCAACCCATTTGACTCTATATCTTCCTTTCTAATTTTGTCTTTGCAGGATCATCCCTTTTAACCTTTCTCTTTCATCATGAAATTCTACTTTGAGGACAACACAAAGTTGAACTCAATAGATATGATGAAATCTAGCAATCCTAATAGGTTTCCCTGTAAATAGCTTACGGCTTCCACTTTATATGAAATTAATGTGCATCTGGCCACTCACACTACAAATTAAAGGAATCCTCCTCATTCTTCTTCAACTCATAACCCTATTTTATCCTTAGAAGATCAACCTAAATTAGAGTATACTCCAAAAATGCTTTTCTTCATTAATGAGTTTTTTCAACATCAAGGAAAAGGCCCTTCCACTATTTATAACCTTATGATACGTGTTTAAGAATAAGAACCCCCTTTGCCTTCCCCCAAATTATCTCATGAATTTGGGGGTGATAGCTTCTTTTGTTCTCAACCTATTCCTTATCTCTTGGCTCTTTCTCATTTTATTACCTCATCTTCCTTGATTTCTTCTACCTCTATGCCAAGTATTTCTACTAACATGATAGGTTAAACATCTAGTGGGCCTTTTCCAAGACCCACCCTCCTCAATCACTCAACTGGTACATCATTTGCTACCTATGGTAATCATTCCACTAGTGATTATTTTTATTTTAATACTTATACTCGTGCATATTTTTATACACATGATAGTCGTGCCATTAGTGCCTCTTTTTCTACCAATGCCTCTCAAGCCACTAGTGCCACACATGCCACTACTCATAGTGGCTCCTAAGCCACTAATACCAATGCTACTACTTCACATGTTGCACAAACTAATCAAAACACCACTCAAAACCATCAAAATTTGTTGCAAACTCTTAACCAAATGAATGCTTTCTAGGATAATAATGTCAATCAAATGATGGAAATGTAGAATCACATTATTCAAATCCAAAATCAACCTCAACAGGTTCCATGGGGAGTGCAAAATCAAAATGTCCCCCACCCCGCTTAAGAATTCCCATAGAAACCTTATTCCCCAACCACCTCTTGTTAACAAAATGATTAAACATCTTCAAAATGAACCTCTTACACCTCAAATCAATAACATAGATATAGGAGGTATCACACCTACCATTAGCTATATTGGGTCAATTGATCCTACCTTACATTTAAAAATGTTAGGCAATCTCTATAAATGTTGGGTCAAGTTAAACACTTTTATCGTTACCAAGATGTTATATAAAACCCTCTCTAAAGATGTTTTATATTGGTATAATAAACTAAAGTCCCATTCTATCAATAGTTTGGAAGATCTAGTTAATGCTTTAGTAAAACAGTTTCAAACTAGTGACCTCCTTGAGAATATATTGGCTCATTTTATCAATTACAAGCAACATGAGACCAAAACCACACAAGATTTCATCAAACAATGAAAGACCTTGTCTAATAATGTGAGCATAACATGGTAAATGATAAACTCTTTCATCTCTTCACTAATTCTCTCTATCCTAAGTTGTAATATTGGGTTAAGACTCTCTTTCCACAAACCTTCAAATAGACCCTTGACCAAGCCAAAGGATAGTATTTTCTCATGCATTAGTTTGAGCCATCCAAACCTTCTATGGTCACTCACATGCTCATAAAAAAGAAATTCACACTACCAACGATGGTGTCACATATTCCTATGTACCATTCATAATATTCAATCTATTATTTTTGATCCTATTCTAGAACAAGATTCCCCTTTTAACCACACCCCTAATCTTGAGTTTTATCACATAAACAACATAAATGTTCATAAGACATTATCCTTATCAAAAATCCAACAACATCTGCCAAGGCCTCTTCTAAGAGAGCTTAATCCCAATCACCCTATGAAATCATGGTATGATCTAAATAAATTTTGTTGGTTTCATGATAGTTGGGGTCACTCTCATGAGACTTACAAGAAATTGTATAACCTAGCTATGATTTCCTCCTTGGTCCAAATTTTGATCATGATTCTCTCATTCATAAATGTCAACAAGCCCATGAAATTGCCTTCAAAGCTCATGAAAAACAAAATAAAAATCAAGCTTTGAACCAGGCTAATGCTCATCAGGCCATCTACAAAGACCCTCTTCCTAATTACTAAGATAATAATGATAAGCCTACTCCTTCCACCAATAAATTTTAAATTATTATAGACCAAAATCCCAAAAAAAATGTGATAAATATGACCAATATGCAAAGGGTAGTTTCTTTCATTAATTCTAATCCTCAAAACACACACCCATCATCTCAAAATTTGTATGTTATCCAAGATTCTTCCCCAACTCACCTAATTGATTTGGGGAAAGAGGACCTTATCTCTTTAAAAGAATAAATTATAACACCTCCATTGGATAACACCTCTCCATACTATTTATACAATTTCCCCAACCTCTCTACCCATTGAAAATGTCATTTAACCTTTTAATACCACTTCTTCAAATCAATAACAATACAAACCTAAATCAACTACCCCATCCTCTCAAGATAATAAACCAATTTATCCACAAACTAAACCGACCATGTCATATCATCAAAATTTTACATTAACTTCTAATCCTCCTTCCCAAGAGCTCTTCCAACATTAAACACCTCTATCCAGTAATCCACTCATGGGTTATGATGAATGTGACCCTATTGTAAAGATTACTAATCTCCCATTTCAAATTCCCTTTCTCAAACTCATGTGAACTTCTATGTGTCATCACAACCACTTTATGAAAATGTTATTTGAAATGAACATCCCATATCCTCCCCTAACAGGATGTGAAGCTACCTTATTTAGGTTAGAAGATAATATATTATAATAATGTGAAGAGATGTGTATACACATTTATAAAATAATGGACATTTCTCTTTCTCTCAAATTTCTTATTTCTTCTATGATCCCAGATGAGATTATTCTTCATTTAGATGATACTCCCTTATTTATAAACATCCAAATAAGTGATATCCAATTCAAACATGATTTGATTGATGAGGGTTCAAGTACTTGTGTTACCTCTCTCAACTTCATTAAAACCCTAGATACTCTGATTGTAATATTAAGTGGAAATGCAACACATGTCAAGGTTATGATCAAATTCAAATGACTCCTTTAGGTTGTGTGTGGCTCCTTATTACCATCCCACCTATCATTTTTTGAGTGAAGGTTATGATATTTAATTTTCTCTTTTACTAAAATATATTACTTGGCAGGCCATAGAATCATTTCATGAGGGTTGTCACCTCTTTTACCTACCAATGTGCCAAGTTTTCTCATAATGGTGACATCCCTAAGATTCAAGGTGACACTAACCCTTAGAATTTTTAATAATTCCAAAACCATGGTTTTTTCAAAATTATAACCCTTGACAAGTGTTCCATTCTCAAAAGCTCAATGTTTTAACTTCCTCATCAACTCTACATGAGGTTATCATGTTCACCCCAAACTCATCATGAACATATCACCTAACCTCTAAGATTTTGATGATGATGAGTTAGATGAGATCAACCTAAAAATCAAAACTTCATATCTCTCTCCTCATCTCATTTATTAGCTTCCACCATCTTTGAAGCCACATTCCCGTCAGCCACATAGTGAAGATATACTTGTGGTCTCAACTAAGACTCGATACTATATTCATCATGCAACCTCTAATTAAAAGGTCATACCTACTTATTCCATTAACATTCATACACTTGACTATGATGATGGTTATACTTTAGATGATCCATTTATATGAGGTCTCATTCAAGCTAAAGATGATGAGATCCTTCATTATCATTCTTCTTTATTTTATTCTTTCCATTCATCTTATCACATTCCATCCTATATAGTTCCTAAATTTAGAGTTATTCCTCTAAATTTCAGGGTAGATATGGCACATTCACATAACACACCTCTAGTTTCTAAAGAACCACTTAGGATCATGCTTATAGATCATGTTATGATTGGTCATTATTGCTTCACTAAATACTAAGATACCTAAAGTTTGATTCCCCCTAAGATGTTTACTACCATCTGTACACCTTTTACACATGTTGATCCTCCCTTAGCTGAGCCTAGTCTAGATCCTATTCCCACTCTACCTTTAGTTGAGTCTCTTCCTGCTTTTGATTCTATTTCTCCTTTAGATGAGGCTCACTTAGTCTCTCCACTAGCCTCACCTCCCCTTGGTGATGTCCTACTTTATTTATCACAGTTTGATCCCTTGTTCACCCAATGGGCTGACCAGCCATACTATGTCATTCATAAATTTGCCAGTCATTGGACTAGAGACTATAAATTATACTAGCCTTCCCTAGCTTTTGATTTTACTCTTTCTATTAGTAAACCTATAAAGTCTACTAACAAGCATATTTGTTGCTTCTATAGCATAAATTATCATTCCTCCACTCATTACTTAAAGCTATAAAAATATATCAGCACATTGTATCCTACTCTTCTTCCACCTACAAATAATGTTATACCTCATCCTAAGTTATTACTTGATTATATTCCAAAATATGAAGAGGTATATTTTATATGGCACCAATGTAGTACCCATCATACCAATTGTTGCCACATCCTCTAGGAGCATATTTAGGATCACCTTATGACCATTCCTACACTTTTTATTCCTCCTCCCATAGGTCACCCATGTAATAAGGCTCCCCCTTCTTCCCTATGGTCCCTTTTCCTACGGTACCCTCTTCACCTGTGGTCCCTCCACTTGTGGATATTACTTCACCTGTGATCCCTTATCCATCAGTGGCTCCTTCCTATCCCATAGATTCTACTTCTATTCCTTATCCTAAGTATTATATGCATGATGGCCCTCATGAACATGATATTTTAGCTATACCTACATTTTATTTAGAGGAGATTTGATGAGATGTATTTTCATATCTTCCATTGAAGATTGATGAGACCCTCACTACAATTAGGATCCACCTTAACAAATATTTATCAGATGTTATGGATAATGTTTATGGATATATTTATTAGTATTTACGAACACAACATGGTGTTCATTCACTTTCTTCTTCATTATGGATTTGGATTGGACCTATGTTCCACTTTATTTATATAAATCTAATTTATATCATTTGAATTTGTGTCAAATTTTGCTTCATTATTTTATCTTACATGGATCCTTATATTTCACATTATGTGTTGTCTATCATGTCATTTTATTTCCTTATTATCTCTTATGAATTATTTTCATGATTACATGATTCTCTTTATGAGTTCATTTATTCCCATGGATGCCTTTTTATTTTTTCATATTTGTTTGCTACCTTATCTCATCCACATAGATAATTATTATTATGACTTGGTTATATAAACCTTGCTCCCCTTAATAATCCTTATTTTCCATGTGATTATTTAATAAACAAATCATCTCATTGTCATTCTCTATTTTACCAATCCAATTTGGATCTCCCTTTATTCCCCTTATCTCCTTTCACAAACTAAGCATACACATGGTTGAAACTTGAGATAACATACTAGTTCATAGGAAAGCCTAAGTGTTTTAGTTAGTCATGTCTTTGGGCACTTAGATTCCTTTAGCCAAAGTTTGAAACTCATTAGTGTGTATAAATTTTATCCCTCATGTTGTTTATTCCAAGTCTGTATGGAGGAGGAATCTTAAAAGCCATAAAAATTAAAAAGACAAATCATTTAAACAAAAGACAATGATACAAAAGGCAACATTCAAAATTTCAAAAGTAAAATCATATGAAAAGATGTGATTAAAAGCACATCTCATTTTTATAATTTAATATCAAACTCCATAGTTGACCTCATGATAGAATTGAGGCCTATTGGGGTGTGGTAATCCAGTAAGCCAATAGAGAATAAAAAATCTTCTAGTGCTACCTACTTTCTAACACAAGTACCCAATCTTAATAGTAGATTGAAAACCTTGTAAGAGGTCCTAAGGAATGGGGAACATGTTATGGGAAGGTAGGTCTATTTTAATTTTGTTTTTCATCCAACTAACATGATTTGATCTTAATATCTCACTTATTTGTATATACATATTTGTGCTTATTGAGAATGTGTATCATTTGTATATTGATGGTCAATAGCCACATAGTGTCTTTTCCATATCTTTAGTGTGACTCATGTTTCATAAAGTATTATCATATATGCCTACATTGTGTTTGTTACATTCCCTCTTTCATTTACACCACTCCTAATATTTCCCCTTGAGAAATATTATTTGTTAATTGATCATCCCCTAGGGATTCTATTTGTGAGTTACATTGTAAGACCATGGGTAGGACCAAGCCTTCCTAAAAAATTACCACATTACAAACATTCTTTAAAAAAATAATTCTTATCGATTTGTGAGTTGTAGTGTAAGACCATGGATAGGACTAGACCTTCCTCACAAAATATTCCAATACACAAGTCACAATGAAATTGCATGTGTCAAATTTAAGATAGGTGGTGAATTGATTATGAGTTACACATCATTTACATGCTTCCCATATTGATATAGTATGTTTTATGCTTACTTCATTGACCTTTCACTTTTATCTTCTTATTTTTTGAGTGCATATAAGATTACAATCATTTTTCTTTAATTTTTTAGATTTCCCAGGTTGAATTAGTATGATTAATTTAAATTCTTTTTTCCAATTTTGTTTCTCTTTTATACTTCCCAATATGATTTAGTATGATTGATTGAATTAAGTGTTTTGTTTTTATACCATTTGCATTTCATGTGCCTTCCATTTTATTGCATTATTTTCATACTTTCCAATGTGATATAGTGTGATTTTACTTGTTCTAGTTTGGTGCAAATCTTTTAAATGGTTTAAAAACATTTTGTTACCTCTTTTACCATCTTTTGATTTATTATATTTAGTCATATTTTTTTATTACACATTTACCATTGGGATATAGTGTGTAGTAAATTTATTTTTGATTAATTATACTTTTCCAAGTCATTTTTGCCTTTTTATTTTTAACCATGCATGTGTATCATATAATGCTAGAAAATAAAAGACTCCATATATATTTACCATAACATATATAATAAAAGATAAATACATGTGTTATAAATAAATATATCCATGCATCAATATCCACAACCAAATATAACTCATGAGATCAAATCTAACTGTCAAAATCAATATCTATATATATCATGTGTTTTATACAATACAAGGTAAAAAATACAAAAGAGATCTAGCTCTAAGGCTGAGCTCAATCATGCCTATCATATGGCCTAGCCATGCTACCCATAAATGCATGAGACTATCCCCTCTAAATGGTATAATGTAATGAGACAATATGGTATCTCAAACCTGCTACTTGTCCCTATAGATTGGCCACCTACACCTGCACTTATCCAAGCTGAATTAAATGAAGCCATATGTCTTGCTCTCTCTTGAGCCAAAGCCTTTCAGGAATTTTTATCTCCATCTCCCAACCATAATAGTGGCTATAATACATCCTCACATGCTTGTAACTACCTCACAACCTCCCCCACCAGTCTAAACCAGTCTACCTAGGTTGGGGAAAATGGTACCACAAGATCATCTAGTGTGGTGGAGTTGCATGGAGCCAACACCCCATACAAAATGTCATGGTGCACAACCATAAATAGATATCCCCATATGATATCCTCCATCATAAGATCTAAAATATTAAAACAAAATAGATATTAGATCACATATATCTCTCAAAATCCATCCATCTACTATAATCACATATAACTAGTGTCTTATATCGAAGCTTAAATCAAAATTATAACATTTCTCACTAGTGCTAGTGTCACCAACCACTTCTCCCCATATAATCATCCACCAAGCATGGTCTCTCCATTATCTCTCTCATCAAGTGCCTCTTTAGTAGGTCATCTATGCACTAATACAAATCTAGGAGTCACTACTCATGCATATCATGACCCTCTTTTAATAGGTGTCTCTATGGACTAGCTATGTCTTAGAGTGGCTATTGGGTCATCTTGTGCCATAGCACTTATTTTTTCCTACTCTCTCCAGTAGTTCTTCCATTTACAGTATGGATGGGGTGGTCACTATTGATGTTTTTGTTATGGTGCCTGTTGTGGTACCTACATCCACATCTATGTCATCCCCTACCATTGTGGGAGTTCAAAGTACCCTTGTAAGTGTGCTACCATATACAACTCTACCCATGAGGTATAGTGGCTTTTGATCTGTACCCATGCTATCTTGTGATAATGGTCAACCATCTAATCCATATAGTAGTAATGTATTCATAAGCATACCACATGATCTCCCCTCATGTGATGGTTTACAACATTGGCACATGGGGCACAACTTGAGCTACATGGTCCTGCCTCCATCTCACAAATTGAGGTAACCTGTCATCAACCACATGCGGTAACCCAACTAGTCGATACATAGGGAATCTATCATATATCCAACCACTCATCAAAATAATAGTCCCCATGGTATTATGCCCTCTAGACAACATCCCATACATATAATGAATGATCTGGACCTAAATGATAGCCCCAAAGTCATAGAGTGTTCCTTGATCCAAAATGAACTAACACAAGGCTATCGCATATAGTGGTACCTTGCCATTTAAGTTGTAACAACAACACTCATGTTGTCACAAGTTTGATCATGGCCTTTCATATGTCTAAAATCTCTAAAATATATACATTAAATAAAATCACCCTTAATCCAAGGTATATCCTATTTAATTACATCACCCACTGAGTTAGTGCTCACCTCTCCTCTAAATCATCCAGTGTCATAATAATCATTGATGTCCCTCCTATCAGTAGTCATAATAATGTGTGGACATCTTTTAGTGTGATACCCATCTCAATGTTATCCCCATCCACCACCCATTGAAAAGTGTTGGTCAATCATTCCCATACTTCAAGTAACATGACAACGAGATCAACACTAAGTGATATAAACTTCATCTCCATGATTCCTTTGAAGCCCAGTGTGACCAATCATGCTCTGTGCACATCAATAAATTGATCTAGTAGATATGGTAGCCATAATGCATCTATTAGGGACCAATACCTATGATAGCTATAAAAAATATCATACAACAAAGGATGTATCAAATCTTCATATCATAAATAATCAAAATGCATTTTTAAAATTTCAATAATTAGCCACTTAAATTAGGTGGTTTGATTTAGTTTCTCAATTTTCTATAGAATCGACCTAATTAATACTAAATCAGCCTTGTATTTTATTTGTGATACTAAATCAGCCCTCTCAATTTTCATACTAGATTGACCACATCAATACTAGATCGACCATCTTCTTGCCTTACAACACTATATCAACCCTATTATATACAGTTGACTTCTTTTAGAGATACTACATCATCCCTCTTCAACCAACTATGTCAACCCTATTATATGCCATAAACCTTTTACGCATTACCAACTGAGTCAATCTACTGCTATCCAGTCAACCACCTTATTAGCATACTATATCACGCAATTGTTATGCAATCATCCCTTTTCTTCTAGCTTGCCTTACTGATTAAGTCAAATAGGTTAACTCTATTCATCCATAATGGTGATTTTTCACCCATTTTATGATAAATGCCTTAGGCATTTATTGGTCCAACTTCTTCCTACCCAATACCCTATTTTACCCCTAATTTACCTAAACATCTCCTATGCTACATTTTGATGCCTAGATTTTTCATTCTAGTCAAATTTCTATTTTTATCTTAATTTCAAATAAAAATATTCAAACATTTGAAATCTACAATTGCTTATCTATGTTGTACTTGTTGTAGCCGCTATGCACCCTCCCCATCTCAGTTATCATCTCCTCACCATGATAGCTCTCTAATTTCCAACTAGGTCTCTTAGAGCTCTATTTTCTTAGAATAGTAAAAATAATAAATGAATTATTTTTCACCATATTTATATTTACTATTCAAAATTATTTACCTTTCAAATATTTACTTCCAGATTCCATCTTTTGATCATATCTTTATTTCTACTAGCTCTTTTTCCTGATATTGTAGAGAATATTTTTACCATAAAATGCTAACTTCTAGGATTCCTGATCTCCTTTTTTATTTATATTACTAGAGAATATTTTTACCTATTATATGCATATGTTGCTAAAAATGAGATTTTGGGGCATATATATACACATACTATTTTCAAACTTTTTTACTCTTTTTAGGAACATGTTGCTAACTTCTATAGGTTCACTACATAAATGTTCCCTACATTGGACACCTTCACATTTCTTTCATCTCCAGTTTACGATTTTTATTTATAGTTGAAAAAACTATTTAAAGTAAGTAAAGGTATGTGTTTTTTAATTCTATCCTTTCATTTCATCATTTATTAAGAGAAGAGAAAGAGAAGAAGAATGTGTGTGTGTGTGTGTGTGTGTGTGTGTGTGTGTGTGTGTGTGTGTGTGTGTGTGTGTATATATATATATATATATATATATTTTTACATATATACTCCTTACTACAATTCATTTAGCTTCAATATTGTGTGTTTCTATGTTCTTTTCCTAAAGCACCATTGGGCACATGTTTCACATTTATTAAGAGAAGAAGAATTATATATATATATATATATATAAGTGACACGTGATGAGATTTGAGTGGGGCTTAATAAATGATGAAATGAATATATATATCTAACATACTATTTTCAAACTCTATCAATTACTAAGGTTGATGCTTTCTCTCTTGCAGGAACATAGCTTGTTGAGTCTCTTTTGAATCTCTCTAAGTTCATGCCTTAAGGGGTGTAGGTTTGTCTTCATAAGTGGGAAAGGGATGGGTAATTCTCTCCCATATATTAAGATTCTATATACATTGGTGCTACATAATTTTTATTACCCCCACTTTGTCCTTTGGTGAGCACTTTA
This sequence comes from Torreya grandis, assembly GCA_037957365.1. Lineage (NCBI taxonomy): Eukaryota > Viridiplantae > Streptophyta > Pinopsida > Cupressales > Taxaceae > Torreya > Torreya grandis. Next base: position 1,064,353 of record JARHVA010000450.1, read on the forward strand.
ATACCACTTGATATCTACACAACCATCTCCTAAAAACATTGACCCCCCTAATCTTTGACTTTTTTTTTGCACCCTCTTCTAGTCATTTTCTACCTTCATTATCCGTGTGTGCTTCCCTTCCCTAACCTAAAATGGAACTTTTTTAGATTGGCAAAGAGGTTTACATAATCTATACAATGTTATCCCCATTGACCCTATACTCTAGTAGGGTTGAAAAAAAAACTCATTTAAGGTCTAGGTTAACCCTTGGCCAACAATTTAAAAATGGCACTAGACCATGAATTTTCTCTTCTTTGACCTAATTTGATTTTTTCAATAACGATACAAAGTTAATTGGGCTAACCTTGTTAGCTAAATTTTTTGAAAAGGACTCAAGCAACATTTTAAGGTTAGATTCAACTATATAAACACATTCATTGCATCATTTATTAAGAGAAGAGAAAGAGAAGAAGAATTTTTTTTGTTGTTGTATTTTTCAAACGATCTTCATCCTAACACTTTATTCAATCATATTTTGTTATTTTTTTAAAGCTAATTATTAATAAATAATATGAAGACATGTAAAATTTTGTAAAAATAAGATTTATAAGAAAAATAATACACATTAATTTAGGTATAGCTTTACATAAATAAATCACCCATGCCTCATGCAATATCTATAATCCTTATAATGTATTTTGTATTGTAAAATTGAAAATTAGTAAAGAATATATGATAGATAACCTCATGATAGATAACCTCAATATGATTACCCATAGTTATATGTAATGTTTATGTAAACATATTAATAAAAAAGTACAAGAAATATATATAACAAAATATAAATTTTTATCATTCAGTTAATAATTTATGAAAAATATACCTTTGATTATAAAGTGAAACTCACTTTTCTTAAAGTAAAAGATTCAAATGACTCTCTTCTCTTGTATTGTGTATACATGACTTCTATTCTATTTATCCACACCCTCTCACCCTTATAGAGATAATAACATTTTGATGTACAGAGAAGTCCATGAGTTATAATTATTTGAATGCTCAGTTTAGACAATGGTATAATTTGATGATGTTCACAAATTATGAGATTTTAAAAAAAAAAATCTTATTATTCTAGAATGATCTCCAATAATAAGATATAAATAATTTTGAAAAATGAAGTGCATTTTAGACCATTAAAAGTAAGATTCTTATTATTTTGGAATGGTCTCCAATAATAAAATATAAATAATTTTAAAAATAAAGTACATCATCAACCATATAGAAACATGTGCTTAAATATATAAATAAATATCTAGTGCAAAGTCATCAAATATAGAATGGTTTATTCTAATCTTATGATTTTTATTTGCATACTCATATTTTTCATCTTAAAAATCCTCCTCATAAAAATCAATGAGTCTTATTTATATACACCCAGGCCTCTAACTCAGTTTTATCATTTCCATACAACTAATTCAGATTTTTCATAGTTTATTATTTTGAGATCAAAATAACTAATCTGAAGTAGATATATCAAACTTATTTTTCCATCCATATGGATTCCTATACTATTCTTACACAACCTCTTACACAATTTTTTGTACTCTCCATTCCTTAATCCAATCATTATTATAATTAAATTCAATATCAGGAAGCTTCGATGTTTTCTAGATTTAAAAACATGTAAAACATATAAATCATTTCCTCCCATTACCAGCATACATCCAATATAATTTTGAAAACTAGTGGAGAATTCATAAGTTATTTTTATTCCTCATAACTAAGGCATGGCTTCTTTATCACTCCTTACGGTGTGTCTTTGGCAATTTTTATTAGTTTTTGTAGATATAATTCTTCCTCAAAATGGAGTTCATAAACCCTTTGTGTTGATTAATGTTCACAAAAATGTTCTAATTTTATGTGTATATGTAGTGATGGACATATTTGAAGGCAACTAGAAGTGCATGAGAACTATTTTTATTTTTGTTGGCAATATCCCTTTGTGTTTTGTTAATATTTTCAATGAATTTCCCCTTGAACAGGGAAGTGTTGGAATGTTTTAGTAGTGTAAATGTGATGCTCACATATAAATATATATTTTTATTTTCATGTTTTAATGTCATTTTGTGGGACAATGAGGGTGGGATATGCATCTCATGGTTTATGTTCACATCATCTTTAAAAATCAACTAAGTCCATGAAATAGTAAACCTATCAAAGTTGATGGAGTAACATATCATGGTTCAAGAAGTTTAGTCAAAAATCAGATTCTTATTTCTTCTTAATTGAATAAATTGATATTTTTTAAATATGTATGACATTGCATAATCTCGATAGACAATATTTATTGTACACGAATACATTCAAAATCTATGTTCAAACTTATTTCTAAAATTGCATACATGTGTATAATGTACAACACAAATTTCACTCAAATAAATTATTAAGACTAACCATTTTGACTAATAAATCTTTATATAGGTATGGATAAAAAAGTTCTTTTCAAATGTCCTTGGAATATAAAAAAATAGAAGATAGTTTAAAAAGTTCCATTTTAGTGCTCTCATGTTTTGCATACATGTTTATGAAGGTGCACACATCCTGAACAATTTTTGATGATCTTTATGTCATATTAAAAATCCCAACTTAGGATTACAACAACATAACACTAACCTAGGTTGTTGAATTTGGCTTTAAACCTTGCACTTGCATTTGCTTGAACATACTAAACTACTTTTCAACAAGGTCATTTAATGCATACTAAGTATTGTAGTGCATGTGAGGAATATTTCAAAATAAATTATCTTTCCTTTCATGATTTTTTAAGCATAAATATTTATAACAAATGTCTGTTTTATGTGCATGGTCGCATTTTTTCTATAGGCTTACCTTTTTCAGAGGTTAAGGATATTATTTATTCCTACGCTAGTGATTACAGTGCGATGAGTTAAAAACTATATGATGAACAAAAAAGATTATAAGGAATATTCAATTCAAACATCCCAAAGACTAATTTATGCATGAACTTGTAGATCCATTGAGAATGACCCATAACAACAAACTAAACACTAAAAAATAATTAAACCAAAACATATACAAATGCCATAGTTATTGGTCTTTGTTTAAATATGGTTACATGATATTAAAGTTTTTAGTGTAAAATCATACGGGTTTTTAGGCCTTCTCAAAATATTTATGACTAAACTATGGCCCTTATTAAAAAATGAAAGAAATACCCATCATTATTTTTATATTAATAAATTTTAATCTTCAAAAAATCAATATATAAAGATTTTTTTTTAGTGCAGAATGTTGAATCAGATATTAGGATAACCTTAAAAAACAATGATATACACCAAACTAAAATATAAATAGAATTTAGGGTAAAAACTAGTCTCATTCTATCTATTTTCTTCAAACATTGTCTTCACAGGAACATGGATAAGGAAAGTAAATCTCACTTATATTTTAACATGAAATTAGATTAAAATAAAATTAATTAAGATATAAGATTTTTTTTTTTATTTGATCATTTATATATTTGAATCTCTCCCTTAAAAATAAATAATGTATCAATGTCATCTATAATCAAATTTTTTTAATCCTTACACATCTTCACTAGTCCCAAATGACACTTGGTTACTTAAGCCACTTATTTATAGCAATTAAATTTGTAGAAACTTTTTGTTAATTTATTACCAACTGGTAAATTACCAAATTAAGAGAGCATCCCTTGATATAAGCTATGTCCACCAACCAATGTTTTTGAAGTCATTTCTCTACTTCCTAAAGGGCCATATTGATATCTAGGAGTGTTCATGCAATGCCTCCTCGTAATGCACATGTACATTACAATTTTTTAGAAAAAGAAATGATGTAGCTCTCTTTCTCATATTATTGGATCTATAGCCAAGTAACAACTTCAACTTTTGATAGTATCCAACATCTTTTCTACCATGCCCTTGAATATTTCTTGGGCTATCCACATTCTATTTTCCTCTACAAATTAAGAATGAGAAACAAAGGAAAAAACTCCTAGGTCTTAGTTTCAAAGGACTCAAGTGTCTCAATCATTTATTCAAATTTTATTATTATTCCCTCCAAAACCTCTGAATAATGAGTTAAATAGATAATAACTATTTGTGATTCATTTTTTGAATTAGACTAAAGTGATCGTTCTTCACATTGTATCAATAAATTCAATCATTTCCCCAACTTGCAACAATTTATTCTTGTTTCTTTCCAATATTTTATTTATTGACATGACTTGGGATAAATAATCTTGTAAATTTAGAAAAACTAAGAATAATTCAACTAGGGTAAGCTTTGTGTCATAAAATACTTTCCATATAGTTCTTTACACTATAACTAAGTCTTCTAAACTTCCCTTAATTTATCTCAACTCTTCTTCTAAATCATAATTTTTTTCTTGTACTAATCATAGTCCTAAGCAACTCTATCAAAAACCACATCATTAAAGGTTTAAAACATGGAAACTGTTGTGGGATTTCTTTTTGTAGACAAATCCACAAAAAACTATGTTTGTTTAGTTATAATTTCTTCATTCCCTCTTTTCCTTTTACTCCTTGTGTCTAACTTTATATTTTTAATCTTAAATTTTATCTTTATTTCGTATTCCTCATTAATAACCATGTATACATTATCTATTATATTTCATTAAAATTTAAACCTTTGTTTCTAAATTTGATAATAAAGCCTAAGAATACATTCTTAAACACTTTGGAGATCAATTAGATTCCTAATCACATTTCTAGGAATAATGGGTGATGAAACAAGGTTATGAGAATGGTTTAGATGAACTAGGAGAAAAATTATGAGATATAACATTAAAATAATGGGACATGACACAATAAACTAAATTAATCAAATTAATAACAAGAAAAAGGGTTGACACAACTATATTAGAAATAACATGGGTAATAGTAAACATGGTAGGGGATATAGGTTTGTCAAAAAGTTCAATTACATTATTTTCAAAAACCTTGTGTAAGTGGAACTTGATTCAAAACATTACCCGATGGGGAGCCATAAAAAATTGGCATGGATACTTGAGACATTTTAGGGGAAAAAGGAACAATAATTTATATGGGAATCAAATCTAGGATTGGACCACTCTACTCTATCAATAACTTCAGGTGATGCAATAACTTGAGTTTATTTTAACTTCAATTTCTCTGCTTCCATAAAATATTTTTTATAGCTTCCTCTACAAACTTCAACCAACATAATTATGTATTCTTGGCTATCAAACACATCTATAAAAACATCATGCTCTGGATGGGAATGATGTTTATATTTAATATTTTCCTCATGTTTGATTGAATTGAAATAACTTTCAACTTTTTTATGTGGATGCAAGGCCAATAATCCATATTTATGAAATAATATGGAAAAAATTCATCCCATTTGATTTTTCATATAATAAAATTCCAGAAAACATCTCCTAAATACATGGATAATTTAGGTATTATGACTTGGTTCTTTTATTTCAAAAGAAAATAATCTCATATTGATAACTGGTGTGAAATTTCCATTACAAACAAGTGGTATGGCACATACATGAGTAAAATATGAGGTAGTTATAGGGCTCATATTATTAACACCTTTTTCTTATGAAAATAGAATTGGAGTTTCCATACCTACAGATTGTTTCCCTCATGATTGCACAAATTTTGAGGCAACTTAGTGTCATAGATGGATTCATGAACAATAGATAGGAATTCATTGAAAGTTAAGGGATAGTTATGGCAATGTGAATGCTTATACATAGTGATACAAGTAACATGAATCATATTCTTCTCCAAGGGAGACCAAGGAATGCATAAACTTGGACTAAATGATAATTTATAACATAGAAAATAAATCAAATATGAGGCCACATAGAAATTCTTGCCTTCTTTGCATTCTATGAATGATTTAATGAGATAAAAAAATAAATTAGCCACACCAATTGGAAAGCTTCCATTCCATAAGAAATTTTTGGAGAAGAGGTGCCCAAACAACATTGACATGGTGATGAGTTAATAAATCAACCATTGAATGACCTCCTAGAACCTCTTTTGTTGATTCCTTTATGGTAATCCTAAGTACTTAAATTTTTATCTTTTACTCTTTTCTATCAATAATAATAAATAGTTATGATGTACATATCTTTGATGTTTTATGTCTAATTTTTTTATTTTATGAGTAAGTTTGCATGATGAACTTTCTTTACTATGTTGTATATACTACTAATTCACTACATACAGATCTTAAGGATGATTTAAAAATTAGTAGGAATGAATAACTAACCTATAAAAATTGGGCAAGCTAACTCATAACAATAGGGTGGCAAGCTCTCATAAATTAGGTAGTCAAACTGTAGAAATAATAGATTGTTATTATAACACATAAAAATTATAGAGACATCAATTTTATCTTGTATCAACTATAAAAACATCAGGTGTAACGCGTAGAAACTACAAAAACTTATAGTGTAACCCATAGTAATTGTAGAAGATAACTATTACAACCCATAACAACTATATCACAGCTGCTCCGAATTTAAGCATAGCTATAATGCTTAAATGTAGTTATTTGTTATTATAGTTTATGAGTTGTAACAATTATAAAAACATGGAGGATGGATCCTAAATCTAGGAGAGGTGAATCAATGTATAAATATATTTCAACAATTTTTTATTTATGGGTTGTTCCTCCTAACCATTGTAACAATGTAACAATTATTTTTGTTCTCTATTGTATTTGAATGGTAATTGATTGATCTATCATATAACATGCATAGGTTTTTTTCATAAATTCTAATTTAAATAGATAATATGTTCAAGTAAGAACCTAACTTCTTTATTAAAGAGGAGATAATGATACATATAGATTAATGAAGTTTTGAATATTGAAGTGCATAGAAGATATAGAAACATAGTCTGAAGCTTTTTTAATATTTTGTTATAACATTAGTCATATTTCTACAGGTTCATTAATGCAAGAAGAATTGATTTGAATAAAAACAATGATACTCAAGGGAAGTATTGGAACTTAAGTCTAACTGAAAAGGGCCTCCTCTTAAGGAATTTTGGTGTATATTTGAACATATTAATTAGTTATTATTTATGTTGTGTGATCATTTATAGTTTCAATTCTATCATTGTGTTTCCATCATTTCATAAGATTCATTAATTATAATCAATTGGTATTTTATGAGCATTTTTAGTTATGTATTAGGAAACTTTCAAAACATAAATTAAAAAATCAATTCCTTTTATCAATTCCAATCTTGCAAGCATGATTTCATTTTTGGTACTTTCATTTCACACAATTGACTCTATGAAAGTGTGCTTCCTATACACAAATTAAAGCTTCTCAATATTATAAATAACTAGTTTTAAACATACAATGTTGACATATTTACAAATGCATGTCCTAGGTTGAAAATTAGTGAAAATAGCAGGATTGATAAACCAAGTGGTTACCTTGTCCCATCATTGATCAATAAGTTTTTATGTAAGAATTGATCAACACCGCTAGGTTTGATTAGTGGTTTAAATCTAATCATAATTTAACTATAGCTACTATGGATAGGTATCAAGGATTATATCTCAATAAAGTTGGGTTAGATTTCACACTTTCTTGGCTTAAAATTTCTTATTTTCTAACTTAAAATTCCTATTTTCTTAGCTTAAATTTTTCTTGCTTTTCGACATAAGAATTTTATGCTTTCATAGAGTAAATTTCCATATTTTTAATTCAATAAATTAAATTTATAAAATTAAAAGTAATAAAATCAAGACAAATCCCATTTCAAATTAACTATATGTAAGATAGGACATGCATAATCACAGAGAAGATTTGATGATTTGTATGCATCAAGAGCAAGACTATTCAGGTAAATCTTGCATAGGCTATATTTTTCTATGGGGTAATAACTACCACCTAAAAAAATCACAATTTAAGAAATAATGTTGTTATCCAGTTCATGGTTGTCATCTAAGAAGCTATAAGAGATAGCAGTTAAGGAATCCTTGGCTGAGTAAGTAAAACAATCCAAGAACATCGAAAATGAAGCTCTTCATGCATTTGAGGAAATATTTTCACCAATCTAAATAGTATTTATCTGGCCACCCTACACCTAGGGATCCAATATTTAGCTCCCTTTACCCTTGCCCAAAGTCCTCTCTAAAATAACACTTTGAGCCCTTATAGGCTCAATAATAAAAGTTAGAACTGCAAAACTTCTTGAACCCACTAAACCAACTAAATAAGACATGTTATTGTTGAAATTATAGAAGATTTTCTAAGAAGTCCCACCCTATCACCCATAGTCAAAATATTCTCCTCTCCCTTAAGGAAGACAAATTCCACCATTCCGTTGGAAATATTGTCATTGATGTCAAATTAGCATTTAATGTCTAAAGGTGTTTTTAATGTTTATATCTTGGCTAAAAGTATGTTAATATTAATTAAATATTAACGAATATATTTTTGGATCTCTCTCTCTCTCTCTCTCTCTCTCTCTCTCTCTCTCTCTCTCTCTCTCTCTCTCTCTCTCTCTCTCTCTCTCTCCTCATTGCATAAAGACAAAAGTGGGCCCAGGATGAAGTCGAAGAGTCATCACTAAAGACAAAAGAGAAAAAGGGTGCATTTCTTCATGAAGGGTCACCTTGAGGAATATGAAGAGTCATCACTAAAGGTAAAAGAGGAAAAGGATGCATTTCTCCATGAAGGGTCACCTTGAAGAATTTGAAGAATCACTAGGTAAAGACAAAGAAAGAATTCAAAGGATCGTGCAAGGGTGAATTCTAAAGGTCATTTGGAAAGCTATAAAAGGAGGCTTGGGAAGCCATTTTGTATTATGGAAGTGAATGATTTTATCTAGCTAAGAAGAGTAGAGGAAAGTAGAGAAAAGAGAAGAGATATTGTAGAGTTCTATCATTTGTTGAGAAATCAACATTGAGAGATATTTGTGTGGTATACATAATAGGGGTTGGTGCTAAAGTGGGTGGGTGCTCACAAATCATTATTGTGTTGGTGCTCAATATAGGGGTTGGTGCTCCTACAAGTTGGTGCTCATTTATATACTCGAGATTATTCTTCATGGTTTTTCTCACTTTGGGTTGAGATTATTCTTCATGGTTTTTCTCACTTTGGGTTTCCACATAAAATTTGATCTCTCTCTCTCTCTCTCTCTCTCTCTCTCTCTCTCTCTCTCTCTCTCTCTCTCTCTCTCTCTCTCTCTCTCTCTCTCTCTCTCTCTCTCTCTCTCTCTCTCTCTCTCTCTCTCTCTCTCAGTGGTTTTATTGCATATCTTGAATGTATGATTAAGTGGTTAAAGTAAAAGGAATTTGATTAAGTAAAAGATATATCCTATTCTTAACACATTCATTATGTACCTTGGGCTAAAATTGACAAAGGCTTTGAAGAGTGGGATGTAGATATATCTATTTTACAAGTAATTTAGAAGACTGTGGGGGACATTTAAGGAGAAAAAATTATCAATGAAGATAAAACCTTCAAGTTTCCCTTCAATAAACCTATGGGTAAATGCACCCATGAAAGATATTCCTCTCTATTTTTTTCAATTCTATAGGAATGTATACTAAGGATCCTAATACATTCCTCTTTGATTTTGATGTCCCATGTTGTAGCTACGACTACAAATAGGATGCTCAAAATTTAAAATTATTTCTAGACACTCTCAAGGACAAAAGCTTCAAATGGTTTATGGGTTTGGGGAGAGATGTAATCTCAATTTTTTTATGACCAACATGTCCCTTATCTTGAAATAAAAAGGGACCCCTTATCACTAAAATAGGTGTGAAAAATTCCATAATTGATCCCTCCAAAATTATGTATTAATATTCAAAATAGGGCCTACTCCTAACAAACATCATTTGATCGAGTTTAAATCCACATATGTTTGTGAAAACCTTTTGTGATCCCTCTTGATTAATGTTTTTTATATGATTTTTTGGGTCCCTTTATATCTTAAAGGTATCCCCTTTGCACTTTTAAATGTTTTTTTTTACTTATTTTTTAATTGGGTACTAAATTTTCCTTTTGGAAAAGTCAATGTTGTTTTGGCAAGTCCCACAAATCATGAAATACCGGAGCTGCACTCCCAAAGTCTCATTGACCATTTCTTAGAGCTAATTCATGACAGGTATGCATACCTTTTAATTCAAAAGGATCTAACTAATTTATAATTTTATACTTTGTTCAAGTCCCCATGATATAAATTCATATCATATGGGAACTCATACCTAATTAAAACATGTTGCTTGTCCAATTTTATACTTGGAAAACATTGATGTAGATATCTCTTGAGATGGTAGTAAATTTATAATGTAAAAGAAGAGTTAGATATTTAGAGAAGACCACATGTTCCATTCATGCTCCTAGAGGATTTTACCAACTAATACAGTTGTATGGTCTTGAGACCCATAAGCTTATCATAAGAGTCCTCATGTTTCCATCAACACTTTGGAAACAACATGAAGGTATGACATGGGAGACCCAACCAATTAACATTGGCCACATGTCATACCATACACTTGAAACATTGTTATGTTTTAGATAATCATATGATCCAAGACCCTTCACAAAATTATATAATTTCATGTGACATCTATACACCACCTAAAATGTTAGAGAATAGTATGGTATTGGATGTTTCCACCAACCAGTTCACGTCACGTGTCCCATCCATACACCAATATTTTTATATGATTAAAACAATGTCTCTAATACAATGTCACTCGAGTAGAGGGATTCTTGATTCCCACTTCAACACCAAATGACACTTGGTAGACTTTGCAAGCTCTTTGAGAGCCAAGAATGCAAAATCTAGGTGCCTTCCAAACACACTCTAAACACCTAATAAATCAACTAGGTGCCACTATCAAAATATTTGGAAGGTTCAGGGATTGTCACCTGAGTAAGTCACATCATTGAAAAGATATTTAAATATGAATAGGATCTCTAAAAATTGATTAAAAATGGAAAAGGGTGGCTAATTTTAAAAGTAACACAAACTCAAAGTAAGTATAAATGCTATGAATTTACATTGGCATTACTACAAGCTGAGTTCAAAAACTACAAGGTCCCATCTGATCATAGTTCATAGTTTTTATTATGGGAGATCAAATCCAGCATAACTCTTGACATTTTTTAATCAAATAAAGATGTCCCTCCTTAGTGATAGTTTAAATATTTATCTATGCTTGAAAACCAACGATAACAACCTCATCTTCAAACCTTAAACCCATAAAAGATTTCATAAATACCACATTTATTCAATGGATTGTTAGCTTCAATAATTACAATGAGGTTTTTAAGTTAATTGATAAAATTTGGAATCCATCAAACAATTATAGAGACACTAATGATGAGATTTAGTTATTAGATGACTTAGCACCCATCCACCATTTAGGACTCCATAATATCATTACAAAACTAGATGTTTTTACTTGTGAGGACCTATTCTAAAATATTCTCATGCTTTTTACATGTAGGAATGATTTGGTCTAGAAAGATAATGGCAAACATCAAATAGATAATATCTCAAAGATTATCTTCAATAAATACTACCATCTCTTAAATATTGACATCACTTATGATACATACATCATAGTTGAGTGGATGTAGAATCATGATGTTTTGGAGACCCTAAAGGATTGGGAAAAATACTTAGATCAGTAGGTTAATAAAAAAGATATAGACACATGTATGATTAATACCATTAGAGAGGGAGTAAGGGTTGGTATGTTGCTCCTCAAATAATGATTTGGAGCCAATGACATAGTACATGTGAACAAATTCTGGATCCCCCTTCATAACATACTTCTTAATAGAAATTAAGTTGTAGCTTTGAGATGAGTGATCACATTTAACATCGGTCAACAAGTGGACTAAGTATGATCTAGAGGTAATTTATACAATATGTACTATCTTTTGTACATATTTTTCACTATCACAACCTTCACGCATGCATCTTTCCCACCTTAGACACCTTCCAACCAACTAGTGCATGTAGTCTACTCTAAATTATACAATCATCAACATAAATCTCAAATTCAAGATATTTTTAATCACTTTTATCCCCTATTCTATAATGTTATCAATGAGAAGAATATACCCATGATAGTTAATGTGATGAGAGATTCTATCACAGCCTTTAGAGCTTATTAGTATTACCAAGATTTCACATACATAAGAGTAGACTGAATATGGCCCCCCTTTAAGCTACCTTGATATGTGCCTAATAAATTATCTAAGCAAGAAATTTACTACCAATATACCAATGATGTTGTTGCTAACTAGAGTACTAAGAGGAAAAAGGCATACCCTTTTTTGAATCTTTTCATCATCCATCATGAGTATAATAATTTTTTAGTAGTGATAGCTATGGTTATGTACAAATCACACTTTAACCTTCCCTTTCATGATGACAAGTAATATAACCCATGATAATGTTCATAAACATGTGGAGGCACTTAAGGCAAGGCTAAACATAACCTATCATCACAAAACTCATGAGGATGATTTTTATCACCTAAACCCATTTAAGGATGATGAGGTGATTAGAAATTTGAACACTACAAAATCACTTTAGGAACAAAAATTATGGAAAGTGGATCTTGGAGGAGAGACCTAGTGAACCCCAACCTTTAGATGACATCCCAAGGATAAGTGGCATGCTCGATTAATGATTTTTATATAATTTTTATGGTTCCCTTTGTATTTTAAAGTTATCTCTTTTGTGATTTTAAATGTTTTTTTTTAATTAGGTTTTTTTGGGCACTAACATTTCCTTTGGGAAAGTCATTGTTGACATGACCTATCTCAAAAAAGAAGAAATATTGAAGTTGCACTTCTAGAGTCCTACTAACCATCTACTGGAGCTCATTCATGACATGTATGCATACCTTTTGGTTCATAAAGATCCAACTGACTTTACATTTTTATACTTCATGTAGGTCCTATATATGTCAAAAATTTGTATAGTTTGGGACCTTGTGCCCAATTGCAGTGTGCCATTTGTCTAATTATACACCTAAAAAACTATGACATAGATCATGGGATGGTAGTACATTTATGTGACATAGTAAAAATAGGCCACTTACAAAAGGTCACATGTTCTACTCTTTCTCTTTAGAGGATTTCACCACCCAATAAATTTGTACAGTCCTAAGACCCATAATCTTATCAGAGGAGTCCATGTGGCATTTGATAGCACTCAAAGTAGTAACAAGAAGGTATAACATAAGAGGCACTACCTAATCAATGTTGGACATATGTCACGTCATATTCCCAAGACCCCATTATGTGTTAGATAATTTTAATGATCCTAGGACCCTTCAGCTAATTAGTAAAATTTGCATGGTGTCTATATGTCACCTAATATGTCAGAGAATAGTATGACACATGAGGTCTCCACCAACCAGTTTATGCCACATATCTCATCCATATATCCATATTTCCATATGACCAAAACCTGTTGATGATGAATTTTTTTATGTCAATGAATCAACCCTTTCACCTATTGTGAAGGTTAAGACAAAAACAGACCAGTTTAATTGTAAGGGGTTTAAGGAACAAGAATTGATCCTAAGATGTAGAGGGATTTTTAAATAATTCTTGGAATAAGTCAAAGAATCAAACAATGAATTATTTGTCATTATATTTCATAAATCAGATACTTCAATAATAAAATGAGAATCAGATTAGAAAGATATAATCTAACATATCTGATAGATTAAAGCCTATTAAAGAGGAAATCCTTTGAAGGAAAGATATTTGATCCGTATAATTTATTATAAATCTCTCTGTCTTATCAACCACTTAATGCCACAAGATATTAAAAAAACTAAAAGAAATTAAATGAAAGAAACCAAATGAAAAGTGAAAGAAATTGAAATGAAAACTAAAATGGTCATAGTAATTAATAAAATTATATTGAATTTAAATTAAGGTAATTAGAACAAGTAAATAAATAACGAAACCAACTAAGTAGTAAATAAATAAACAATAAACATGGAACAATAATATAATAAATAACTAATAAACTAAAGAAGTAATGAAAGTAAAACATAAAAATAAACAAATGCATAAATAAGTAATCGAAGCAAATAACTAAAAATAGAAACAAGATCTACTCTATAACATAAAGTAAATAAATAGAAACATAAAATAGCTTTATTATGAAATAAGCTATCTAATTAAGAAATATAAAATTACCTAATAACATAAAAAAATGAAGAAATAATAGAAACAATAAAATAAATAATTAACTCTACATATAAATAAGACAATTAATTTAAGAAATAAAATCTAACTAAAGAAAGAAATAATAAAAATAAGATCAAATAATATGACTAAAATAAAATAAAATGTGTGAGACTTGGAATAATAATTGAATTCAAGTAGATACATATGATTTTATTGAGAATAATGAATTATTTTGATTACAAAATGATCTTCAAGTGAAAATCAAATTGTAATCAATAGATCAATGATGATTTTAGGCAAACTTTGGACAGGCATAAAATAGAAACCTAAGTCATATACAATAATGAAAATAGCCATCACATGCCTATATAATTCCTATACTTTCACCTCAAATCCCTTAGATTGTAAATTATTGATGAACTTGTGGCATAGGATATAATGATCAGTCCTAAAATGCAACTTTTACATAGTAAAAAGATAGGTTCTTTGCATAAAATAGAATTTTTTGATTCTGGAACCTCCACTTAAAAATTCATCACACCTCATTATGTGAAATTTATATATGTTCTCATTTCCACGGCCTTGGAATCCATGTGAATACCCTTTTTTTGTAATAATTCTAGCCTTAAGCAACATTGACAAGAAATGTTGTCAAAATGTAAGTCATAATTGGAGATCTCTATATCTGAGGCATCATGGATAAAAAATAGCATTAATCCCACATCAAGGGTGGGGATTAATCTCAAGGACCATATTTTTAGAATCTAAGTACACCTGGTTAGGATATAGAGCACCTATTTTGATCTCAATATGACATTTCCCTAGATATAAGATACAAGCCATAGTTGGATATATCTATCTCTACGACCTCGTGCCTAAAAAATTATATTGAAACCATGTCTAGGGTGGATATTAATTTCTATGATTACATTCTTGGCATCCAAGTAGATCCAATTAGGAGACAAAGCACCCATTTTAGCCTTAAGAAGATATTTCCCAATAAAGCAAAATTATTTAAGGCAAACTTTGGATAGGTGTTAAAAAAAATAAAAAGTTATATCCATGAACCAAAAGAACCATTATGATCCTATTGAAGTCCTCTAATTTCACCCCATATCTCTTAGATTCTAAATCATTGAAAAACTTGTGGCATAAGATTCAGTGATTAGTCTTAAAATGTAACTTTTATGTAGTTAAGAGATAGGTTCTTTCCATCCAATAGACATTTCTAATTATGGGACCTCTAATTAAAAATACATCACTTAAAACACCTAATTATGTAAAAATTTCATATTTCTATCCTTAGGGACTCATGGCTAAAAATTGGCATCGTCAAAATATTAAGGGTGGTGATTAAACTATAATACCACATTATTGTCCTTTGAGTGTGACCAGTTAAGAGATGGAGCACCCGTTCTGGCCTCAAGACGACAATTCCCTGTAAGGCAAAATTGTTATTTTTAGAAAAACTTTGGACAAGCATAAAATGGAAACCATAAGTCATATCCATGAAATAAAAGATATGTCACATGCCTATAAAAATCCTAAACTTTTCTATCAAGTTTTAAGGAATTCTACTAAATAAATCAAAAGATATTCAACTTTTTGTGAAGAAACCCTAAGTTGTCCTGTCATAGAAGCAAACATAAAAAAATCATAAATTGAGCAAAACAATGTTTCAAGACCTGATTCAAAAGGAAAATTTATGTTTTGAGGTTATCCGAATTTTATTTTTTATTATTAATGGTAGATCTTGTACATATTTGCTTAGAATTTAAGGTTTGCTTAAATCTAGGTTCTAAGAACTCTATTTTTAGGGTTTCTAGAGCTTAGAACATGATAACAAGGAATGAGATTAAACAAAGTTGACAAATATATATATATATATATATATATATATATATATATATATATATATATATATATATATATATATATATATATATATATATATATGAGTCCAAATTCACCTGATAATCAAACAAGAACATAGATATTTATTCAAATATGTTTAAAAGGTAGATTAAAAGTTTGATACACCTTAAAAACTATCAACAACTATGTTGTTCAAACCATTCACTCCACAAACATGTATGCAATAACAAGTCAAGAACTTATCAAATATGGTTTAATCACACATATAAGAGCATGAACAAGATAATGGAAACCTAATTTTATTTATTTATTTATTGAAAACTACACAAACACCCTTGCAACCTCCTGACACACTATTTATTAATCCCACCAATTGAGTTTCTCCTTCATTTTATGTTCCTCTAAGCCTCCTCTAGGTTTGATTTGAAATCTGTCCTTCATAATTGATGTCTCAACTTAGGTTTAGTTACTTATTGAACCCACAAACCTCAAGATGACATTTTCCTAGACAAGGTAAAATGGTCAATTATCTAAATGAACCAAAAGCTTCTCTTAGCATTGAGAATATGGAATTATCTACTAACGGTGCTAACCACATGAAGGTGGAAGCTAATTTGGCACCACTAACCTAATAAATATTTTAATATGTAATTAAATTGAAATTTATATGTAATACCTAAGAAACAAATAAAATTTATTAAAATTAAACACAATTACATTTGAGAAGTCAACATACCTTAGGAGTTTAATCTAAGGAACCACTAGGATCAACTCTATTTTGTATAGTAGTAAGATTTGCTTCATGATTGGATTCATAAATATTCCATAGAGTCCTTTTTAATGGCCTATCCTAATATTTGTGTAATTGAACATTTGTTGCAAGAACTAAATATGAATAGTGGAGTATCTTCCTATTTACTTTTTAGTCTTGAAACAACCATACATTTGAATTTTTGATAGGATAGCATTGAAGCCAAGTTCTATTAACTACCATAGACCCAATGGGATAGTGAATGTTTTCCCCATATATGACCACATAAGTCAATTTTTATTTTTACTCTACACACTAACACAAGTAGTATTTTATTCCCTCCTAGTTATCCTCATCTACAATAACTTCATAAACATGTCGTACATCATAAAACAAAACATGATTTAATAACATGATCTACTTATATATTTATCAAATATAGTGCATGTATGAAAATGTGTTAAATATTTGGGCACATGAATTCACTAGATCAGATACATGGTCAAAGTCATGTGATGATGTCATCTCTATAAGTTGTAATGCTGATGGAAATTGACAAGCGTCAATTAGAACTAGAGGCCTATAACTCCATTCATCCACCCATTCTTGTGACTCACACTCATTCCAAATAATGTCAATGCATGTAGAATAAAAGCATGCCATGTGCCTCATATGAATAATATAAGAACTTGTGTTTGAGATAAAAATGATTGTAACTCACTTGATCCTATTACTATCATACAATCTTCATATCTTGCCAATTATTCATTTTCCATTAGCCAAAAATACGTAAGAATAATGGGCTTTTGTTGAGCACCATGGCCCATATTTTCATTACACCATTTAACTAAGTTTTTTGCATTTGTCAAATTAACGGTCTCTTCAAATTTCAACTCCTATCCTGCAAGTGCTCTTTTAACACATGCTCATGCACCATCATGGTCCCCTTTTTCATGGACTACTTTAATGAAATTATAGATCCTTTGTACATTATTGGTCACATGCATCTTACTTAGCTAGGAGAACATCCATGCATTATTAAATTGTGACATGCAATTATCTAACCAAATATAATATTAATTGAAAGTAATGTTATTTTCACTTAACTTACCATAAAACATCTGAAAACAACCTTGCACATACTCTAAAGAATGTCATCAATAATTATTTACATATAAGTGGTAATACCTTTAATATTTTTTGATCATGATTTATACTATCAGGTGAATGCATAAATGTTATATGCACAAAAAATGAAACTTATACTAAATTATAGTATCATGATTGAACCTCTCTTTGTGGTTTTAATGTGTAATTATTTTCAAATTCAACTACTAAAACAATAGTACCAAGTGGGAATGTGTCCTTAATTAACTTGAATTATTCATCTAGCCATTGACCTTTGTGTATGTGCCTTGTATACTCATATATAATTTCCTCCCTAAATTTATCCATAAATTTAGAAATAGGTATTTATTCTATAACAAGGTTGCACCTTTTAGATTCTTTTTCATCTTTTAAGTGATATGTCATAGATTTATATTTACTAAAACCAGCCAATTCATTGTTAAATTTTGTGTGTACTCTCCTCATGAGTACAATTTTTCAATTTTGGAAATCCACCACAAATGTTGTAAGTTCCATCCAAAATGCCTTGTTATAAAAAAATTGTCCATTTCATCTTTCACAAAAATTAGATGGAATAAATTCCCTTACTTATTTTGGTTGGGATTCCACTCCACACTTCTGAGAAATGTTTTCAGTATGCAAATTACAATGAACATGATGAAAAATATCATAATGGATTGAAAATTCAACATGTTGCCTACAATAACAAGTAGTGTGTGTGTGATTAATTTTCACATAGAAGAGTTTGGACATTTCAAAATATCTTTGACTAATTAAAATCTGTGGATAATTTTTTAACAAATTTAGAGTATAATTATGTTTTAGTCATATCTATAAAAAGGTTTAGGATGTGGTTCACTGTTACGAGAACCAACTCTTATTTTCACTACATCATTAATAGTAGACAATACCCTTGTGCTATCTTTACAAAAATTTGCGAGTAAATCTTTTAGGGCATTGTCTATAACCCTATGTTTCTATGGGAGTCTACTAGAGAATACCCACAAGTCATTGTTATCGACAATATCAAGTTTTTTACATATCCCAATTTATTTCATTAGTGTTTTTATGTTTATGTTCAATGCTCTACTTGATTTTCTAATCAATCATTTATTTATTTTTTAACAACTTACCAAATAAGTTGTAATAATGTGTCAATAAGCATTACCATCTTTGGTACATTTCTCCACATCTACTTGATGGTATGCATTATGAAAATTTTCAACAATTGCCTTGTTTACACTATCAAAATTAGATGTTCTTAGTCCTAAGGTGTGCATTTTAGGTCTCATCCTATGCACTTTCATCAATGTAACAAACAATCGGCATCTTTGATTTTTGTTTAATTTTTAAAAGTGCAAGTTTTAACTTTTCTTCTCAATGGCACTCAATTTTTTTCAGGCATTGGTTTCAAAATGTTTTCATTAATTTCAATTAAATACATGGCTCTTATTTTCAAAATATTAGGAGGTTTTCTTAGTGGTAAATTTGATTGATTTGGTGTTTCTATATTATTTTCTTCATTACTATTTTGTTCATTTGACGGTGTTCCCATATTATTTTCTTGATTGTTACTTTCACCAATCAGTGTTTCCATGCAATTTTTATCATCATGCATACTATCATCATCACCAAAATTAAAAACCTTAAAATTTGAATGTGGATTTGCATTATAATTTTCTATACTATCAAAATTGACAATTATACTTTTATAAATTGGTATATTGTCATTATTTTTTTCATCATTATTTGTTACCTTTGCTTTTCTCTCTACACTTCTAATTATTTTGGCATTTTATGTTTTAACTTCTTCTTGATATTACATGAAATCCATCACCCATGATTTCAAAAATTTATCAACTTTTGAGTGTGGGAAAAAAATATAACTATTAAAAAATAGACCTTCTTGATGTGTAGTACTAAATGGGGATAGTAGTCAAATCATTAAAAATAGACATGCACTCTTTAGTCAACCATGAGTACACATTTTTTTCTACTTTTGAGGGTGGGATTAGTGATCAAATCAGTAAAAAATAGACCTACAATACATGAAAAATGAAATAGATTAGAGTTCATAGGGACAAAACCCTTGATGGAAAAAAATGATGTTGACCATAATGTTTTTTAATTTTTCTAGTAGAATCAGAAATGCATACATGGTTTTACCACACACACATTTTTATCATGTACATGGTATTATGTGTATGCACAAACACCTCTAAACCTAAACCTTTAACACTACACCCTACACCCTAAATATTAAACCCTAAGCCATAAACCCTAAACCCAAATCCCTAACCCTAAACCTTATAACCTAAACCTATACACTAAACCTTAAACCATAATCACTAAAATTGAAGCCTATAAACCCTAAAACATAACTCATAAACTCTTAAAACCCTAAACTAATCATTTGATCCCCAATTACCATATTTAGACTAAGAATTAGGTTCGTAGGGATAAATTTGGCCCAATCATAACACTAACTTCCTTAATTAACTAATTCATTTGATCTATGATGACATGAGGGATAATGGAACCTAAAAACATAATTTATGATCACAAATAGGTTTAAGCAACTAAAATTATCCTTAATTTCCTTCATAGTTGGACCCTAAACTCTACACCCTAAACCCTAAACTATACACCCTAAATTGTAAACCTTAATCCCTAAACCCTAAACCTTAAACCAAAATCCTTGAACTCAAATCCTTAGAAACCCTAAACCATAAATTATTAACATTAAAATACTTAAATTAATCCTTTGATCCCTAATTATAATCATTTAAACTAAGAATTAGGTTCACAAGGATAAATTTGGCCCAAATTACATCATTAACTGCCCTAATTGACTAATTCACTTGATCGGTGATGACATGGGGGCTAATGGAACCCAAAAACATAATTTGTGTTCACAAATAGGCTTAAGAAACTCAAATTATGCTCAATTTCCTTCTTGGTTAGACCCTAAACCTTACACCCTATATCATAAACCTTAAACCTTAAGCCCTAAATAACAAACCCTAAACACTATACCTTAAATTATAAATCTTAAACCCTAAGCCCTAAGCCCTAAACCATATACCCTAGATACACTAAGTTTCTCAATCCCTAATCCTTAAAATTGAAGTCTTATAAATACTAAACTATAAATCATAAATTCAATTAAAACTCAAAATCAATTATTTGAGTCCTAATTACCATCATTTAGACTAAGAATTAGGTTCAAATGGATAAATTTATCCCAAATCATACCACTAAATACCCCAATTGACTAATTCACTTAATCTATAATGACATCTAGTGTTAATCAAACCCAAAAACACATTATGTGCTCATAAATAGGTTCAAACAACTCAAATTATCCTCAATTGCCTTGACAGTTAGACCCTAAACCCTTTAACACCTTATACCTTAAACCATAAACCAAGCCCTAAACTCTAAACCCTATACCCTAAATTATAAACCCTAATCCCTAAGCCTTAAACCCTATACCCTTTGTATCTTAAACCTTAAACCCTAATCCCTAAACCTTAAGCCATATAAACCCTAAACCCTAAATCATAAACTGTTAAAACCCTAAACTAATCATTTGATCCCTAATTACCATCATTTATACTAAAAATTAAGTTCACAAAAATAATTGGTCCAAATAGCACCACTAACTACCCCAATTGACTAATTTGCTCAATATTTGATGACATGGCATCTAATCGAACCTAAAAACATATTTTGTGCTCATAAATAGGTTCAAGAAACTCAAATTATCTTCATTTAGGTTTGTATTTGGACCTCAAACCCTACTAAACCTTAAACCCTAGCCCTAAACTATAAACCATAAACCTTAAACCCTAAATTGGAAACCCTAAGCCCTAAACCCTAGAACATAAACCCTATACCCTATACCTTAAACCTTAAACCCAAATCCATAAATAACAAGCCATATAGAAACCCTAAATCTTAAACTCTTAAAACCCTAAACTAATCATTTGAACCCTAATTACCAGTGAATTTAGACTAAGAATTAGTTTCTTATGGATCAATTTGGTCTAAATCACACCAAACTACCCCAATTGACTAATTCTCTCAATGTTTGATGACATGGGAGATAATCGAACCCAAAAACACATTTTATGGTCATAAATAGGTTCAAGTAACTTAAATTATCCTTAATTGCTTTTGTGATCAAACCCTAAACCCTAAATTTTAAACCCTAAACCAACTATTTTAGCCTTAATTAACATCCTTTCGAGTAAGAATTAGGTTCATAAGGCTTAATTTGTCCCAAATCATGTCACTCATTTCCCCAATTGACTAATTAGCTCAATATGTGATGATGTGGGGGCCAATTAAGTCCAAAATCACATTCTATAGTTAGACATAGGTTAAAAGAGCTCAATTTGGCCCTAATTACCTTCACAATTAAACCTCATACCCTAAAACCTAAATCAAGGATGTATACCCTAATCCATAAGCCATAAAAGCTAAACAATAAACCTTAAATTATAACCCTAAACCTTAAACCAATTGATTTAACCCCACTTAACATACTTTAGAGTAATAATCATGTTCATTTAAGACTCAATTCAGTGCAAATCACATTACTTATTGGTCTAATTGAGTGATTGGATCAATTTGTGATGATGTTGGGGCTAATTGTGTTTAAAATTACATTCTAGAGTCACAAATGAGTTCAAACAACTCAAATTATCTCAATTTCCTTTGCAATTAGATCCTAAACCCTAAATTGTAAACCTTAAAACCTAATCTAATTAATTAATCCCTAATTGATATCCTTTAGATTAAGAATTAGGTTCACATGGCTCAATTTGGCCCAAATCACATCACTTATTGTCCCAATTGACTAATTAGCTCAATTTGTGATGAGGTAGGGGCTAATTAAGCCCAAAACCATACTTTATAATCATAAATAAGTTAAGGAGATCAATTTAACCCTAATTTTCTTTGTGATTGGACCTTTTATACCCTAAAACATAAACCCCATACCCTAATCCCTAAACCTTATGCCCTAATCCCTAAAACCTAAGCCCTAAACCATAAACCTTAAACTTAAAATTTTAAAACTATAAACCAATCAACTTAGCCCCAATAAAACAACATTCAAACTAAGAAAATTAGTTTCACATTGCTTCATTTCCATGCATGTTAAATGCACATTATTTTGTGTACATGATAATTATGTATATACAATAGTTTCGTTACGTGGTTTGTATATTTCAAATTTTAGAGACATGCATGAAGGCTCAATAATGGCTTGGAATCTAAAGCCTGAGGCATGGACCTATAAACACATAGTTGAATGCATATTTTTGACTAAAAACAAAAAAATCCAACTTTGACCATTTTAAATGCTATAAATCTGATCAATTTTTTCTTGAAAATATTACTATAACATTAACTACACTTATATTTCTAAAGATATTTTTTTCAAATTTTTATTACATTAAGGTTGTTATCTATATTTATTTCTAAGTATGTCTTTTTTATCACTATATGCCATGATTATACATGTTCATATTTATTTATGTATCTTTTCATTTTTTGATTCAAACAAACAAAAATTTCATGGTTGTAAACTAGACCTAATTCTATACACAATAGTGTTTGTTGAAAAAAATCAAATTTTCAATATTTTTTGAGGTAGTTAGGGGGGGCATATGGTCCGCTATATAATATTGATCATATTTCAGGGTCTATTGACTTACGAAATGAGCAAAAAAATAAATATTTATTAATTAATTTTAAAAAATATAGGTTACAAACTAAATGATCTTATCTAACTTTCCACAAAAGGGTTTAAAAAAATATACGATGCTAAAAAATCATGTGCTACATATAAATATATATACTCTAATTTTTATTTAATATACTACTACCTCTTCAAATTTCTAATGTTTGACCTACTTAAACTTGACCATTTAAAAAAAAAATAGAAGTTTAGAAACTAGACTTGAAATGCTACAATTCATATTCCTATGACATCTTCAAATTTTGTTTTTTAAGTGTCTCAAATAATCCGTACAAGTTGAGGTTTCTTTTTTTAGGAAAAATATGTTCACTTAAGACCATATTTTGACCCTCTAATTCCATGTACTTAACCTAATCTCGAGACATAAATTTTTTTAATATTCTTTTTTATTTTACAATCAAATGCTAAGAATAAATAAACTATTGAAAAATGATATATATCTATAGAATATATGGATTTGAAAAGGAAATAAAATCATTTGTAAAATTTAAAATGAGTTAAAATAGTAAATTGACAAATAAATATGCAAACCTAGCTCAAACTATCTTTATATTGACCGTGCATGTTGATTGTTGATGGTGATTGAGTTTTGTTTTCAGTTCTTTGAAATTTGTCTATTTAACATTGGAAAATCATGCTATGAGGTATGCATGAGAATTAAATTTACAGGGTATGTTAAGCATGAAATATACTGAGAGTGGGGGGGGGGGGTGAATCAGTATATTATGTATCTTTTTAATTAATCAAATTGCTTTTCTTTAACCACTTAACCATACATTCAAGATATGCAATAAAACTAAAATAATAATATGCACCACATGTGTGTGTGTGTGTGTGTGTGTGTGTGTGTGTGTGTGTGTGTGAGAGAGAGAGAGAGAGAGAGAGAGAGAGAGAGAGAGAGAGAGAGAGCAGATTTTTATGTGGAAACCCAAAGTGGGAAAAGCCATGGAGAACAATCTCAAGTATATGAATGAGCACCAACTCAAATTACAAAGTTCACAAGAATCAACTTGCAAGAGCACCAACCCCTTTTTCGTGCACCAACACACAAGAGCACCAACCCTTTGCAAATATTTGTGAGTACCAACCTCTCTTTTATATAAAACACAACTATCTCTCAATGTTTCTTACTCAACAAATGATAGAGCTCTACAATATCTCCTGATTTTCTCTCTTTGAAAACAAATACAAACCATGCACTCTCTTGCATATTTCAAATGGCTTCTCAAGAATTTATTTATAGCTTTCCAAATTAACTTTGGCATTCACCCTTTGTGACCCTTCAATCCTCATGGAAAATTGTGCCAAACTTTCATGAGCCTTCATATCCTTAAATTTGAAAAGTCATATGGTGACCCTTCATAAGCAAATACATCCTTTCATCTTTTATCTTTATCTTGGTGACTTTTTTTATTTCTCAAATTGTCCCTTCATGGAGAAATACACCATACCCTCTTTTGTCTTCACATGGTGACTCTTGGAATTCTCAAGATGAGTCTTCATGAGAAAATTCATCCCATTCCTCTTTTGTCTTTACCCTATGAGTCTTTGAATTCTCCATGGGCCCTCTTTTGACTTATATGCAACCAAAAATATATTTGTTAATATTAAATAAATATTAACACACATTAGCCAAGATATGAACATTAAAAACATCATTAAATGCAATGGGACCTTTATCACCAATGTTAGACCTTTGACATCAATGATAATATTTTCAACAATCTCCCTCTTTGTCATTGATGGCAACCTCAAACTGGAACTACTACATCCTAAAACCTGCACATACTACCATTTGAAAAACATACAATAACTCCCCCTTACTGTAGCAACTTGTACATGTTCCCTATTCTTGTTCCATGTACCTATTTTTGCACTTGTACCTATACCTATAAATATTTCTATTATTCTCCCCCTTTAACATCAATGGTAAAGGGTCTACCTAGAGCTAACACTTAACCCCCCCTCAACTGATGTTGAACCTCAATGGTAGGAAATAAAAGAAATTACTCCCAATTTCTCCCATAAATACTCAAATGTGTCTTTTGGTAGTGTCTTTGTAAAGATATCTACAATCTACTTTGTAGTACTGATATATTCCATCTTAACCTATTGATATAAAACCTGCTCTCTCAAGAAGTGATATCTAATGGGAATATGTTTTATTCTTCAATGCATCACTGGATTCTTCAAAATATTAATAGTACTTATGTTGTCACAAAAAATAGAAATAGGTTCATCATATTTTACCTTGATATCATCCAAAGTTTGCTTCATCCAAATCACTTGAGTAAAACATAATACCACTACAATATATTCTACTTCATTTGTAAAAAGTGGTACTAAATTTTGCTTCTTTCTTAGCCATAATACTAAGCTATCACCAAGGAAGAAAGCTCCTCTACTTGTACTCTTTATATCATCCAAGCACTCTACCCAATCTAAATCTATATAAGAAACCAAAGTGAAATCTCTGCCTGTGGGATACCACAATCTATAATCCAATGTCCCCTTGATATATCTAAATATTCTTTTCACCAATTGAACATGACTATATTTTGGAGTTGACTGATATCTTGTAAACATGCCTACTACATGCATGATGTTTGGCCTTGATATTTCCAAATATAAAAGACTACCAATCATTCATCTATACAAAGATTGATTTGTAATAGGTGAATCTTCATCCTTTCTCACTTTATTTCTTGTACACATTGGTGTGCCAACTAGTGCACAATCCTCAAAACCAAATTTCTTCAACATTTTCTTAGCATATTTACTTTGAGATATAAAAATTTCTTTATCTAACTAAAATATTTGCGACCCTAAGAAAAATGACAATTCTCCAAGCAGAGACATCTCAAATTCTTTTTGCATATTATTAGAAAAAAAATCTGTCATCTTTTCAATGTTTCCTCCAAAAATGATGTCAACAACATATACCATAACAATCAATTGATGCTCACCTTCTATTTTGATGTAGAGATTACTGTCAGCAAATCCTCTCTTGAAACCTTGATCCTATAGGTACTTATCAAGTCTTGCATACCAAGCTTTGGGAGCTTGTTTCAATCCATACAATGCTTTCTTCAATCTACATACATGGCTACTAATATTTTAGAGAATAAATCCCTCAAGATACTCAATGTAGACCTCTTATTCTAGATTCCCATCTAGGAAGGCAGATTTGACATCCATCTGAAACACTTTGAAATTTTTAAACACTGCATATACAAGAAGCATTCTAATAGACTCTAGCCTAGCCATTGTTTCAAAAGTTTATTCAAAATCTATTCCCTCAATCTAAGCATATCCTTTACATACTAATCTTGATTTATTCCTGGTCACTTCTCCATTTTCATTCAAATTATTTCCATAAACCCATTGTGTTCCTATCATATTGTGATTTTTTGGTCTAGGCACTAATTCCCAAGAATCATTCTTGTCTATCTAATTTAATTCTTCATCCATTTCCTTAACCCAATGCTTATCATGTCTAGCTTCTAAAAAAGTTCTAGGCTGAATTTTGGATACTAAAGAGAAATTAACTTGCTCAGATTCATTTACCATCATTCTTCTGGTGTGAATTCCTTCATTTATGTCCCTAATGATGTCACTTTCATTATAATTTCTCTAAACATATTTGGATGGGGTTTTTGTGTCCTTTTTCTCCTTCTTCTCATCTTCATATGATTCTTCAAAATCTTTGTCTTCAATGATTTCAAGAATGTCTACTAGATCACTAATTCTTTGTGTTCCATCTTCTTCTATCATGACACTTGCACTTTCAAAAAAAAAATTGGTTCTTTTGTTATAACATTTATAAGCTTTACTTTTTCAAAAATAACCAAAAAATATACCTTCATCTACTCTAGATTTAAACTTACCAAGTTTTTCATTGGTTCTCTTTATAAAACATTTGTTATTGAAAACTTTGAAATAATCAACTGTTGCTAGTTTGTCTTTCCATAGCTCATAAGGAGTCTTCTCACTATTAACTCTCAATAATATTCTATTCTAAATCTGTATGTTGTAGAACTGCCTCTCTCCAATATTTATTTGGTATCTTGGATTCATTTAGCATTATCCTCCCATCTCCTGAATTATTCTATTTCTCCATTCAACTACTCCATTTTGATGTGAAGTTTTAGCTACTAAATAATGTCTCTTTATTACATGGTATTCAAAAAACTTAATAAACTAATCTGACATGAATTCTCCTCCTCAATCTGATCTTAGACACTTAATCTTCAAATTGGTTTCATTCTCAACTAATGCTTTGAGTGCTCTGAAATATCTAAAAAAAATTATTTTTTCTTTAAAAACATTACCTAAGTCATACATAAAAAATCATCAGTAAGAAACATGAAATATTTCTCACCTTGAATAATTTGAGTTCTCATAGTTCCACACAGATTAGTGTGAACAAGCTCTAACATCTGAGTGGTTGAATACTCTTTTGTTTTGAACCACCTTCTGACCTGCTTCCCATGCTGACAAGGTTCACAAAGCATGTCAGATGGCTTTGTAATATTTGAAAGATTTTTGACTACTTGCTTCTTGATGATGTTGAAAATATTGTCAAAATTAATGTGTCCCATTCTCTTGTGTCATAGCTAAGTTTCTTCAATCTAACTCAAATGACATCTTTGACCGTTGATGTCTGATAACATATACAAATTATTACCTATTCTCTGAGTATTTGCAACTAATACATCTGAATCTTTTCTCCTAATTTCACAACCTTATGCATAAAAATTTAGTGTGTGCCCTTGATCACACATTTGAATTACACTCAAAATATTATGCTTAAGACCTTCTACATATAAAACAAATTTAGTTTTAGTTCTACCATTATCCAAACTAGTGTACCTTTTCCAACAATTCTAGCAGTAGTATTATCTCTAAATTTTACTGTGCCACCATTGATCTTCTTCAAGGTTATGAACTTTATTTTTTCTCCTGTCATGTGCCTCAAACATCCACTATCAATGAACCATGGCTTTTCTTCATTTATTTCATGCAAATCTATTTGTACCAACATAGATTTTTTAGGTTATTTCTTCTACCATGAAACTGTCTAAACTTTTTTCTTGATGAATGGAGCTTTAAAACTCTGGTCCTTCTTGACTGACTCAAACATGCTTCTATAGTACCAGGCTATGTGTTTGAATTTTTTTAACTTGTAACATATTATGGCCTCTTCATTAAATCCTGATAGAGGAGCAAAAGAGTTGCGGCTTCTGCTTGACTCTACATGACTTTCCTTCTTCTTATTTATAAAATTGTTAGCCCTTTTTTGACATTCTATTTTCTTATGACCATATCTATTACAATAAAAATAGTAACCATAAAAATAGGACATGTTTGTGTATCTCTAACTTGATTACCTTTTGTAGCTCTATTCCTTCCAGCCTTCTTTGTTTGAGATGTCCTCTATATTCTTAACTTTTTCCCTTTTTATTTCCACTTTTGTAAGAGCTTCAACATAGCTCTTTCATTTTCCCTTGTATATGAAAGTAGTGGCCTCCCCTTTCTTTTTTTCAAATTTGATACCTATCTTATTTGACAATGATCTTTGACTTTTTAATATCTTATTCAACATATTAGTGCTATTCTCAAATTTTGAATCATTAGTTGCTCTATCATTGATTACTTTATTTGTTTTCTCAAGATCTGCTTTTAAAGAAGCAATTCAATAACATACCTTTCACATTATTTATTTAATTTTTGCAACTCTGCCATTAGATCTTCTTCATTCTTCTTGGATTCTTCAAAGTGTGCTTGTAGATATTCAATTGTTTCCTTTGACTCCTTTTCATTTTTCTCAATCTGGAGCTTTAATCTTTGATTCTTCTTCTCAAGAGCTTTTAACTCTTCTTAGGCATAAATGAGTTATTCTAGATTCACTTCAGCTTCATCCTATTCTTCTTCTTGATCATCTCTACTTTTATTTACAAAGGCATCTTCATGTATGGACATGAATATAATCTCTTCTTCTTTTGAATCATTGACTCCACTATCTTTGGTTGAGCTAGGATCTTTAGAATACAAACTCTTCTTCTCAAATTCCTTCTTGAATTTTCCTTTGAAATTCTTCTTGTATGTAGACTTTCCTTCTTCATTTTCACCATTACCCTTATTTGGGCACTTAGCTATAAAATGTCTAATATTTCCATAATTAAAACATTTAAAAGGTAATTTTTCTTGATATTTACCTATGCCCTTTTTTAGCTTATGAATGAATAGAGCTCCATTTTCATATTCATCATCGCTAGAACTATCACTTAATTCTTGAATCTTAGCTTTCTCTTTTTTTGATGTCTTGAAAGTAGCTTCTCTCTTTGAGTAATTTCTCTTGTTCGATCTGCATCTCATATATCATAAGAATACCATGTAGCTCATCCATCTTTAGCTTAGCTAAATTCTTTTTTTATTCAACTGCTGAAACTTTTGCATCATATCTCAATGGTGGAGATCTCAAAACTTTTTAAACCACAATGGATTATTCTAAATTTTTTCCAAGACCTTGAATTTGATTAACTATTTGATCAACCCGTAAAAGATAACTTGCTATATTTTTTTCCTCTTCCATCTTCAAATTCTCAAACTATCTTTTAGAAGTCTAAATCTTAGCTTGCTAAACCTTTCCATCACCTTTGTAAATATTCTCAAGTTTTACCCAAGTTTCATGAGTAGATTTACATTGCATAACATTAATAAATTCTGATTCACATAAACCATATAAAATAGCATTTAAAGCTTTAGCATTATTTTTACTTGCCTTCTTTTCTACTAGAATAGTTACAAGTGTCTGTGGCTCTTCATATTCTTCCACCACTACTTGCCAAATGTCAAGTCTAAGGGCCATCAAATAAGTTTTCATCCTTATACTCCAAAAAACATATTTTTTCTCATCAAACAAATGTGCCTTATTTATAGAAAAACCTTTATGTGATCCAGCCATCATGCTTTATCAATCTACCTTCAAGCTGTAAAACTTTTTCTAAAGGAACCTGCTTTGATACCAATTGTTAAGCATAAAATATATTGAGAGGGGGGTAAATCAGTATATTATATATCTTTTTACTTAATCAAATTCCTTTTCTTTAACCAATTAACCATACATTTAATATATGCAATAAAACTAAAACAATAATATACACCACATAAGAGAGAGAGACACACCAAATTTTTACGTGTAAACCCAAAGTGGGAAAAACCATGAAGAACAATCTCAAGTATATGAATGAGCACCAAATCAAATTACAAAGTTTGCAAGTACCAACTTGTAGGAGCACCAACCCCTTTTTCGTGCACCAACACAACAACTATTTGTGAGCATCAACACACAAGACCACCAACCCCTTACAAAGATTTGTGAACACTAACCCACAAGAGAAGCAACCCCTCTTGTGTATAAAACACAACTATCTCTCAATGTTTCTTACTCAACAAATGATAGAACTCTACAATATCTCCTAATTTTATCTCTTCAAAAATAAATACAAACCATTCACTCTCATGCATATTTAAAATGGCTTCGCAAGCTTTTATTTATAGCTTTCCAAATAAACTTTGGCATTCACCCTTTGTGACCCTTCAATCCTTATAGAAAATGGCACCAAACTTTCATGACCCTTTGTATCCTTGCATTTGAAAAGTCATATGATGACCCTTCATAAGTAAATGCATCATTTCTTTTTTTATCTTTATCTTGGTGACTTTTAGTATTCCTCAAAGTGTCTTTTCATGGAAAAATGCACCATACCCTATTTTATCTTCATATGGTGACTCTTGGAATTCCTCAAGATGACTCTTCATGAGAAAATGCATCTTATTCCTCTTTTGTCTTTACCCCATGACTCTTTGACTTCTCCATGGGCTCTCTTTTGACTTATATGCAACCAAAAATATATTTGTTAATATTAAATAAATATTAACACACATTATCCAAGATATGAATATTAAAAACATCATTAAATGCAATGGGGCCTTTATCACTAATGCTAGACTTTTGACATCAATGACAATATTTCCAACAAGGTATAGAGGGAGAGG
Organism: Torreya grandis; assembly: GCA_037957365.1. Lineage (NCBI taxonomy): Eukaryota > Viridiplantae > Streptophyta > Pinopsida > Cupressales > Taxaceae > Torreya > Torreya grandis. Next base: position 1,096,158 of record JARHVA010000450.1, read on the forward strand.
AAGGTTGCAAGTCTGATCTGATAAGGTCAACATAGAAGAGGCTAAGAGTGAAATATTTCTAAAGTCCTTTGAGAAGGACAAAAAGCTAGTCAAGAAAATACTAAAAATGATAGAGAGAAAAGATAGCATTGGAGCTCCAAGAGAGAAGAGGTAGACTCCTAGAGAGAGTCAAGAAAGATAAGAGAATTCCTAGAGAAAGGACTAGAGAGATGAAAAAAACCAAGAGACGTCCAAAAAGAGTACAAGAAGGTAGTTTGCTAAGAGATAGGTCTAAGAAAGAGGCCTAGAAGTAAAAAGAGAGAAGATGGATGTTAAAAAAGAAGTAAAAGAGATAAAAAGAGTTGGGGTAGATATTTGAGAGGATTGAATCATGGTAATGCTCATGAAGAGTTAAGAGAGTCAATGGAATGGTTGTGATGTGAGAAAGAGAGTGAAGTGGCCACTAGAGCTACTTATGAGAAAACGAAGGTATGAGAAAAATGCCTTGAAGAAAGAGGAGGATAAGGAGAAAAAAGAAGGTACAACCCATAGAGGCATGAGGGATGAAGAGTTGCCTATAGAAAAATAAGATAGAGAGATTGAGAAGAGGTTTCTCATTGAAGAGAACATGAAGAAGGATGAAGTGCCAAGAGAATTACTTAAGAGATAAAATAAAGAAAAAAAGAGAATGCCCAAGAAAGAAGCATTCATGGAGACTATGTGGTCTCCTATTTTATATTATAACATTAATTTTGAGTGTGTAAATGCAGGTATGAATAAAATTTTGATGAAGGACAATAATGATACCTTAAGGTTTGTGAGAGATGAGACCAATAAATCCCTCATCAAGATGAAAGAAGATGATAAGGAAAGAAAACAAATGGTAGAAGTTGATATGATGAAGACTAGAGATGTCTAGAATGATAAAGATGAGAAGAAAGGGGAATTCAAAGATGACAAGGAGAATATTGAAGATAAAGAAAGAGTAAAAACACACAAAGAAGTCATGATTATAAGTCATGAAGACAAGAAGAAGGAGATAACTTTGAAGCAGTCCTATATGGAGGTAAATGAATGTTTAGGCATTGATTTTGATTATGCTAAAGAAAAAGAAAGGTGATGATATGTAGATTGGACAAGTGAAGAGTGAAACCCTTAAAGATATCAAAATAACATGGATATGTGGTGCCTAAATGGCTCAAAGAACTATTCAAAGAAAGAAAGGTGGACAACCTCCAGCAAGAGGTCATGCAAGACAAGAATACATGCGAAAGACAAGATCAAACATAGAGGCAAAGAACAAAGGGTAGAATATCTCAAGATAATATGACATGACATCAAGCTAAGAGGCATGAATAAGATGAAGTAAGAAGAAAACCTCAACTTAAGCATGAACCAAGAAGACAATGGGTTATGAAGAACATGGAAAAGGTATAAGAAGATAATATTGCAAAAGAGGTAAAGATGCAGCTGGGCATCCAAGTGAAGAAGAAAGATAAAGAAAATGAGGGAAACACCAAGTAAATTAAAGGTAAATAAGTTTAAAATGATGAGAATGCACCTAGATTTATTGAATATGATGGAGAGATAGATGATCTTATTTTGAAAGAAGAATTAGAAATGTTGGAAACATACTTTAGTCCATTAAAAGGACTACATATAGGTGTACATCAACAAGAGAAACTCAAAAATTATCTCAAGGAAGGATAAAATGAAGAAGGATTGGATCATTTATAGGATGAAAACTATGCAAGAGTGAACAAGACTCTTGAACAAGGAATGGTAATCATTAATGAGATGATTATTGCAGGTATGGAATATCAAAAATAGGTTGAAAATCACAAGCAAATGAATAAGGAAAAAGATGAGTCACAAGCACTCATGAAGAAACATGGAATAGAGAAGAAAATGACATCAAAGTAAAGTAATATAAATATGTGTTTATACAATGATATATCAGCTAAGATGGGAGGACAAAAGCATGAGGAAGATGGAACAAGTTTCTAAGATGCACATATAAGAGATAAGATGATGGAGGAATATAAACAAGTTGATATGAAGAAAAATATAGTTTCAATGAAGAACAAACAAAGCATACAAGCTCTAAAAATGATATAAGAGGAAATTTTGCCTCATGACATCCATGTGAATGATGTTGTATATGTAGGTGCAATAGAGAAAGAAGATGAAGAAGGGTATGAGACTCATGAATTGATAGATCAAGAAGTGGAAACATGGATAATCACATCAGAAAAAGAGTTAACAAGAAATAAATGGAAGAATAAAGTAAGGAATAAAATGAAGACCATGAAGAACAAAATTGGATAAGATGGACCTAAGAAAAGCCATGAAGAAGGTAGAAAAGAAATATAAGTAAAACATAATTATAAAAAGAGGAAGAAGGTGACATTTGATTTTTTCTCCCTCCTGAGGAGTATGATGTAAAAGCATCAACTTCATAGATCAAATTCTCATTATTAAAGGATCCAAAACGTGCTAAAAGGTCCATGGTAGGTCCTCAAGGTGATAGGAGCTCCTGAAGAGGTCTAGGATTTGAATAGGAGGTTTTCCCTCCAAAACTATATTTGAATTTTAAAATGTAAGAACTTATTCAAAATAAATCTTAGAGGTCTTAAGTGATGTATAAAGGTTGGATATTGGTCTAATATATCATATACATGTGACATTATGCATAACCTAAGCTATTATAATAAATGAGCATGTTCTTGTTTCATAACCTTGAAGAATCCAATGTGAGATTTGGTGCATTAAGATAGGAGGGTTGTTTGCATGGAATATAAAAAGACAAAAAGTTAAATTTAAGCATAGAGGAAGGAATGGAGAATGTGAAGAGAGATAGGGAGATGAGAGAGGTCTCCAAGAGAGGAGAGAAAATTTTTGAGCATGGAAATGCACTAAAACTCCTTAAAAATAGTAATGGAGTTTTGTTGTAAAATGAACAAGCATGTTTAATGAATCATAAAGAATAAATAAAAGATAGTATTATGTGTCTATGTTTCTTATATTTTATTGGGATTTATATTGAATTCATATTTCCCTTGAAGTTCCTTGAGACATTGAATCTATTATCAAGTGTGTAAACTTGCAGGTGGAAACATCTTTGAAGGTGGAAATCAAGGGCTAACTGTAAGTCACAATCAGGGAGGATAAATTGAGTGATATCAAGTGATAAATAAGTTGTGAGTATTTATATTAATGTTTTTTTATGTATTGAGACTATACAAGCCTTTATAGAAATGGTTAAAGCATTTCTACATAAGAAACTCAGTAAGAAAGGTAACAATGCCTTATACCCTATTGTGCATTGGTTAAGGAATGGAAACAAATGTTTAGTCCTTAATGCTTAGTCAATCCACTTATGAATATAGAGGTTTAAAAGAGTGAGTCTTAAATTTAATGGAGTTTTTGGTATTAAAATAAGGAAGAAACCCATATAAAGAAGTAAAGATTTGTATTGATACAATGAGACTCCTATTTTTGTATGCACAGTCCCATGGTAAGATGAGTTGAGGTTTGTGTCTTGATCTTGTTAAGCGTACTTTGGACATATGTTTAGATAGGTTTTATAACTATTTTGGAAGCTTTTAAGTCTTTAAAAAATTTATGAGACTCTTAAAAATTTAACAATGATCCCTACTAGTAATAGACCTGTATTTACCCTATTTGCATAAGTAATGTTTGTATACTCAATTCAAATCATAGATGGAAAGAATTAAAGAAAAAAGGTAAGGAGTGGATGATGGTTTTATTAAGGGAAAGATGATATATAATAGGAGGATTCAATAAGGAAAAGGTTCCTTAGAGGTTCATGGACACCTTGACTAAGGGTCATTACACCCAACAAGTCACAGTCCAACAGTCTTACAATTATTCTATACAGTCAAGGGAAAAGAAGAACTCAAATTGGTGAAATAAAGTCATGAGTGAGAAGTTGTATAATGTTGAAAGGTGTAGGAATGTTAGTTGGAAACTTAGATAATAACACAATACATGAAATAGGGAAAAGACTGATGATACCCTTTACACATTCAACCAAAAAAAGTACATAGTCAACTGTAGATTATAGTTTTTGAGCCTTTAGAGAGGTGGAAAATTTATAAAACCTATTGGAGGATATTTTTGAGGTCAAAAAATACCTATGAATGGAAATTTGAACTTTTGAAACTTGGTAGAACTTGAGTTATGGAAATATTATGCCTCTCGGTCTTGTATAGGGCATGGAAAACCTTAATTTAGGGTTTTCAAGATTATAAGAGATTTAACCCTCAAAAAAATTCAAAAACTTTTATTTTGGTGTAAAATTTTGTGATCTTGAATATTTTAAAAGAATTAAAGTTGTACAAACTTTGTACAGTGGTGTATTAAGCTTGTAGGAGTGAATGGAACCTAGAAGACCTAATGGGTGGTAGGCTAAAGAAGGAAAAGTGATGTACTTGGAGAGTGAGATTGAAATATTTGTTGAATAAACTGAATGAGCCAAAAGGGTATCAAAAAATATCAATATTTTGAATTGGCTATCTTTACATTACCCAAACCTAGGAGCTTTATCAATTTGGAGGGTTAATTGAGGGGTACCTTAAAAAAAGAGGTGTATTATATATTGGGAGTTGTGTCAAGAAAGAAAAGTATACATGTTATGGTCAAAAATGGTTCTTTAAAATGTAATTAATTCTTTGAGAAGGTCTGTTAGATACTCCAAATAAGGAGAAATGTCCATAAAAAGGATACAAGCCTTAGAAGAGCATGGTGAGTTAGGAAGGTAAGAGATGAATGATGGAGTGTGTTTTATCCATTGAAAGGGGTTTAGGTAGGTATTTTGTGATCATTTGAGACCATAAATACAATGAATTTACTTCTTGAAACATAAATCAAGATGTGGCCTTTGAAGCATAAGGAACTTGCTTAGTGGAAAGCTAGTGGAAGAGATAGAGGTAGTTGGTGAAAGAGTGAATGCCTTGAATCACATGATGAATGATAATGTTAGAAGAAAATAATAATTCAATGAAATAGTTCCTATAAGGTTTAAATTATAGGAACTAAACAAGAAACCCATCATTCATAGTGAGTATAAAAAAGGAAAGCTAGATTGTATAAAGCAAAATCAAGGCAAGCCATAGCAAGTAATTATGATTAGTTGGGTTTAGCATCAGATGGTGATGTTTATGAGGAATTATCCCTATTCATATACATAATTTTGGTATCAGATCAAGGTAATTTTAAATTGAGTTTTGTTTTGAGATCTTTGAAATTTGTCTATTTGATAATTGTAAAGCATGCTATGAGGTATGCATGAGAAGAAACTTTGCAAGGTATGGAGGGAGAAGAAGGTTTCAGGTCTGATATAATAAGGTTAGCATAGAATATAATAAGAGTGATAAATCCCAAAAGTCCTTTGAGAAGGATAAGAATCTAGTCAACAAAAGACTAGAAAAGATAGAGAGAAAAGAGAGCATTGTAGCTCCAAGAGAGAAGAGAGAAGAGGTAGACTCCTAGAGAGAGTCAAGAAAGATAAGATAAGTCCTAGAGAGAGGAGTAGAAAGAGGAAAGAGACCAAGAGAGGTTCAATAATAGTTAAATAAGGTAGCTTACTAAGAGATGGGTCTAAGAGAGAGACATAGAAGTAAAAAAAGAGAAAATGGATGTTGAAGAAGAAGTAAAAGAGATAAGAAAAGAGTTAAGGTAGAGATTTGAGAGGATTGAGCTCATGGTAAATATCATGAAGAGTCAAGAGATTCAATGGAATGGCTATGTTGTGATAAAAAGAGTGAAGTGGCCACTAGAGCTACTTATGAGAAAGAGAAGGTATGAGAAAAATGTCTTAAAGAAATAGGAGGGTAAGGAGAACAAATAAGGTATAGCCCATAGAGGCATGAGGGATGAAGAGTTGCCTATATAGAAACAAGATAAAGAGATTGAGAAGATATTTCTCATTTAATATAATATGAAGAAGGATGAAGTGCCAAGAGAAGTAATTAAGAGAAGATAGAAAATAAGAGAATGCCCAAGGAAAAAGCATTCATGGAGACTATGTGGTCTCCTATTTTATATTCTAACATTTCTTTTGAGTGTGTACATGCAAGTATGAAGAAAATTTTGATGAATGACAAGAATGAGAACTTAAGGTTTATGAGAGATGAGAAAAATAAATCCCTCATCAAGATGAAAGAAGATTATAAGAAAAGAGAAAAAATGGTAGAAGATGATATGATGAAGACTGGAGATGTCCAGTATGCTAAAAATGAGAAGAAAGAAGAATTCCAGGATGTCAAGGAGAATATTGTAGCTGAAGTAAGAGGAAAATGACACAAATAAGTCATGATTTCAAGTCATGAAGACAATAATAAGGAGGTAACTTTGAATCAATCCTATATGGAGGTAAATGAATGTTTAGGCATTGATTTTGATTATGCTAAAGAAAAGAAAGGTGTTGATATGTAGATTGGGCAAGTGAAGAGAAGAGTTCAGCCCTTAAATATGTCATAATAACATGGATATGTGGTGCCTAAATGGCTCAAAGAACTATTCAAATAAATAAAGGTGGAAAACATCAAGCAAGAGGTCATGCAATACAAGAATATAGGTGAAAGACAAGAGCAAACATGGAGGCAAAGAACAAAGGGCAGAATATCTCAAGATAATATGATAAGACATTAAGATAAGAGGCATGAATAAGATGAGGTAAGAATCAAACCTAAATTTAATCATGAACCAAGAAGACAATGGGTTATGAAGCGTATGGAAAAGGTACAAGAAGATAATATTGAAAAAGGGGTAAATATTTAGCTGGGTAGCCAAGTGAGGAAGCAAGATAAAGAAAATGAGGAATACACCAAGCAAAGGTAAACAAGTTGAGCATGATGAGAATTCACATATATTTGATGAGGATGATGGAGAGATATATGATATCATGTTGAAAGAAGAATTAGAAATGTTGGGAACATATTTTAGTCCATTGAAAGGACTATATACAGGTGTACATCGGTAAGAGAAGCTAAAAAATGAGCTCAAGGAAGGAGTAAATAAGAAGGATTGGATCATTTAGAGGATGAGAGTTATGAAAGAGTGAACAAGACTCTTGAACAAGGAATGGTAAGAATTAATGAGATGATTATTGGAGGTATGGAATAGAAAGAAGAGGTTGAACATCACAAGCAAATGAAGAAGGAAGAAGATGAGTCACAAGAACTCATGAAGAAGCATGGAAAGGAGAAGCAAATAACATCAAAGTAAAGTAATAAAAATTCATGTTTATATGATTATATAGACTAAGATGGGATGATAAAAGCATGAGGAAGAAGATGGAAAAAATTTCCAAGATGCACATCTAAGAGACAAGCTGATGGAAGAAGATAAGTAAGTTGATATGAAGCAAAATATAGCTAGGATGAAGAAAAAAAAAGAATACAAGCTCTAAAAATGATTGAAGAGGAAATTTGGACTCATGAAATCCATGAAATTCATGTGAATGATGTTGTATATGTAGGTGCAATAGAGAAAGAGGATGAAGAAGAGTATGAGACTCATAAATTTATTGAACAAGAAGTGGAAACATGGATAATGGCAATATAGAAAGTGTTGAGAAGAAAGAAATGTAAAGAAAACAATAAGGAATAGAATGAAGAATACAAAGAAGGATAAAATTGGATAAGATGGACCTGAGAAAAGACATGAAGAAGACATAAAAGAAAGACAACTGAAGCATGATTGGAAAAAGAGGAAGAAGGTGGCATTTTATTTTTCTCCCTCTTAGGGAGTATGATGCAGAAGCATCAACTTCATCGACCAAAATTTCATTATTAATGGATCCAAAACGTGTTAAGAGGTCCATGATAGGTCCTCAAGGTGATAGGAGCTCCTGAAGAGGTCTAGGATTTGAATAAGAGGATTCCCTCCAAAACTATATTTAAATTTTGAAATGTAAGAACTTGTTCAAAAGAAATCCTAGAGGTCCTAAGTGATGTCTAAAGGTTGGACAATGGTCTAATATGTCATATAGAGGTGAAATTATGCACAACCTAAGCTATTAGAATAAATGAGTATGTTCTCGTTTCATAACCTTGAAGAATCTGACGTGAGAGTTGGTGTATGAAGATAGGAGGGTTGTTTATGTATACACATAATATTTTTAAATTTTATCAAATATTGATGCTTTACATCTTACAGGAACCCATAAAGAATTAATTTCTTTGAGTGCACACCCTAAGGGGTGCACTGGGAAAGGGGTGGGTAGACCTTTGGTGCTTCATAGGATTGTTGTCCCTTTTTTCCACATTATTACCAATCCAACCATCTCTTAAAACCATTCCCTAAGCTATTTATCCTCCATTGAATAATCCTCCTCTTTTCCTATTTCCATTCCTCTTTTTCTTATCTTAAACCCATTTTGGCTAGTCAGTTGTACTAGGTCAACTAGGTCAACCCAGTACAGTTTATGGGTATTCTTTACTTTCTTAGCTTATTATCCCTTTGGCCAACCTAACTTAGACCTATTAAATTGTCCCTAAAAACACACTGGGTGCAACTAACATTCTTAGAAAGATTTAGGGAAAGATCTACCTATATATACAAGATCATTTTGGTCATTATTCATATGTGCAATAAAGATTTATTATTCACTCACGCTTATCCACAATATGCTCTTCCACTATTCTACTTGAAGAGACTTAGCTTAGGTTTCTTATTTGGAGAATCTAGTCTTGTGGATAAGTCTTGGATGCTTTGGCCTTTCTTAGTGATCCTTACAAACCACAACAACCCATTGTGAAGCTCCTTTAGCCAAGGGAGAGATTGAGTCTCAATGATTTCACATTCAAGTAAGTATATTCTAACTTTGTTCTCCTCTCTTTTAGTAGATAGAAGTAGCATAAGTGTTGGATCAAATAATACTATCTTTCATGTTGTATGTATTAGGGTGTTACTCATACTTACTTTAATTGAAGTTCCCTATACATGTTTATTTTATTGTTTCTAACCCTCCAATTTGTGCCACAAGATTTGGTGTGCACTGGATTAGATTTACTTTCTTGTTATTAGAAAAAGTGAAATGTTTTAAACCTTAGGACTCCATTAGTGTTGTTGTGTGATTGTGTTAGATTGTAGGCTTTGGAACCCTTCCTATCATGATGTGTTGTGACAAGTGATCCCCTAATCAGGTCTAGTGGATATTCATATTGGTCATTCTCATGCTTAACAAGTGTATTCATAATTAGAAGTGTAGGTATGATCTAACTTATCTGAGCCAAGATTGATTTATAGACATAATGCATTTCTAATTACATACATTCTGGTGAACCTAACATGAAACTAAACCTTAAAATATTTCTTTCACTTATTTCATTCTTTTGGTCATCATTTTTATCATATATTTTAACATACTAGATTGATTTTGTTGACCCAACTATTTTTGTCTATGCATAGGTTTCTAAGAACATGTAACTAGGTTAACCCAGTCAACCTTGTATAGGTTTTTATCCTTTTAAATGCCTAGTTTAGCCAACTAGGTCGACCCAATTGACCCCTTACAGTTTTAGCACTTTTTAAATATGTTCATGTATAGCTTGATCGATTCTATCGATCTAGCTTTTAGGTTTCTCAAGCATACTTCAAGGTTATTCATCAGTAATCTTCATTGCATCTCTAATCCACCAAGGTTCCTTTCCACATCTCTATTTCTTTCTTTTATGTCTTTCCTTTCATAGTTTGTAGTCTTTAAAACTACCATTGCATAGTCAATTGGATCAACACTGCCAACCCAGTTCTATGTTATGTGTGCTATCTAAAATAAATGCATTGAAACTACCAACCTAGTTCATTTCCAGACCTTACTTCCATAGTACAGGTCAACCCTGTCGACCATGTTATATATTTTATGCATATATTTTCAAACACTATACCTTGTTTCACGTTAGAGTTACCTCATATCTATTAGTAATTAATTCACACTTTTTTTTAATATTGCTTGCATGTTTAGAATAGTTCACATAGTCTAATTAAGGGATTTTTAATTAGTCACTTAGTTTCACTATTTCTATTTTATGCACACATAACCAAATCACAAAAACATAAACAATCACTTTAATATTTTGTCTACCCTAGGCCAATCTACTTGGATTTCATCACCAAGGGGAAGCTGACTTGATGCTCTAGTCAAGTATAAAACATGGTTAATGGTAAATTATGGCTAAGCACCTAACACCCTTATCATTATGGTGTGTGAAGTGAGGGGATAAGCCACAATACCAAGCCTGTATCATTACCACTATAGTCTCTTTTAGCCCAAAATACCTAAAACCATCCTTAGATTGTTATCTAGTACCTTGCTTATAGCCAACTTCCAATCACATTTAAAATCATATTTTAATAATCTAATTAAAAATCAGGTTGACCAATTAATTGTCTTTACTTTTCAAGTTGTTTACTTTCTCAGTGTTTAATTATGTGCACAAAAACTTGCATTAGACAACATTAGTGCAAGATTTTTATTTGTGTGTTTCAATTGGCTTGGACATCATTAATTCAATTGACTATTTTTTTCCTTTCATTACTTACTACTTTTGATTCCTTGCAAAGTTATCTTGTTTCACCTTGTAATTTATCTTTAGGATTCTCAAATTCTCTATCCACTATATTGGATCGACCCAGTCAACCATGTATCTTTTTCATCCCTTGTTCACTATACTAGATCAAACCAGTTGACCCTATATAGTTTATAATTCCTTTTCCATCTTTTTCTTGCTTCTATTCACTATATTGGATCAGCCCAGTTGACCTTGTATAGTTTACAAGCCTTGTTTTATATACTAGATCGGCCCAAGTTGACCCTATACAGTCTCCTACTTTTCCTATTTATCAATATAATTCTTTATCCTTCCAATTTTTCATTATGTTCATCTCTCTTTCATTAGAATGAAATCTCCTATCATAATCTTATTATATATCTTGAATCCATTTAGATACTATATGGGATATTCATTTCTTCCTCTCTTTTCCTCCCAAGAGCACTATCACTATTAGGGTACCTCTTCTCTTCCTTCATCTATGAACTATAACATGGTGTCAAATAACACCTCAAGATGAAGTTGTTGGATCTGATCCTTTCTATACTTACCAAGAAACTTCTCAAATCTTTAAACTAATGTGGGAGTGATTGATACAAGTTTACTTAACAATCCCACTAATAATATTTCTTCTATAAATCCTCCCCGTAATAAAAATATGTGGAGTGCTCCTACAAACACTAACCCACATCCCTATACAACCCAAAGTTTAGCCCAAGTCATTTAACAAATGACCTTTATGCAAAATTATAATACCAACCACATGATGCAACTTCAAAAACACTTAATCAATGTGGCTAATCAACCTACAACTATTCATCCTCAAGCTAATCTTAATTATATTCCTCCACCTCTTAGGGATGCCTTAAGTAATTTTATTCCTAAACCCATAATGAATAAAAAGATGCTTCAAACCATGCAAAATGAGCCTTTAGCTCCCTTCATTATTTCCATTTATATTGGTAAAATATCTCCAACTATCAAATATGATAGGACTAAGGAGCCTACCTCATTTTTTAAAACCTTTAGTAACCTTTACAAAGAGTGGATCCAAACTAATACATTCTCCACTACTAAAATATTAGTCAAAACCTTCACTGGTGATGTATTAGAATGGTATAATAAACTTTCCCAACATTCTATTTGGCAACTTGAAGATTTGGTTAATCCTTTGGTTAAAGATTTTCAACACAATCATCTTCCTTAAAATTATCTTAGCCATTTCATCAATGCTAAGCAATCTCCTACTAAATCAGCTCATGAATTTATCAAAATATGGAAATCTTTAGCTCATAAAGCTAATCATAACATGAATGACGATAATTTATTTAAATTTTTTATCACATCTTTAACTCCTACTCTCCAATATAAGGTTCAAACCTTTGCTCCTCAAGCACTTAATGAAGCTCTTGATCAAGCTAAGCATCAAGACTTTGTTATGAAGCAATTAGAACCTAATCCTAAACTACTTAAAGTATCTTTCCAAACATCTAATTTTATCACTAGTAATACTCCACAAACCAAACAAGGAGTTATTAAAACTGGCATTCCTTCACCTTCTTATACACCTCTTTCGGTTCAGTAAATGAAATAATTTTTACCGCCCTCAAAACCTTTCATCTATCCCAATACTCCTCTTAAGTTGTATGATCCTAATCTATTTTTCTAGTTCCATACCGACATTAGGCATTCTCATGAATCTTGTAGAGGGCTCAATAAATTTTTTGTCTCTTATATGCTTGGTGATTCATTCAATCATGAAGCTATGATCAAACTTCATCATCAATAGTACACTACTGCTTCTCAAAAATGAAATACTTTTAAAAGCTTATACCTCAAATAACCAAAAATATTCTTCTAATAATCAATCAAATATCAAGGATGTTTATGCCATTGACATCGATTATGACCAAATTTATAACTCTCAATATGTCAACACTATCAAGATCAATTATCATGGTATATCATATCACAAAGATCCCATTACCAAGCCTAAAAAGCCATATTTAGAAGAATAACTTCTTAAAGATAATACCACCTCTAATTTTGATTCAGAAACACATGAGTAACAACTTCCTCCTTTCAATCCTTCAGCCACATCTATACCTTCTAAAACTAATTTACCTTTTAAAAATTGTGCTAGTTCTTCTAAATCTCATTGTAATTTTATTTAAGAACTTAACTCTATGCCTTGTAAGATTCCTCCTATGGATTTGGTTCACACCTCAAACTATCATCATAAATTCCTTATGCAACAACTTCAAGAAATTAAAGATCCATCCTCCATAGATGAAGAACCACCTTCTATTGATTCTCAACCTACTAATAGCAATACCATTAAAACCTTGTGTCCTTATTCCAATCCTTCTATTGAGTTTATTTAAGAGGACATGATTAACGATGAAATTATTTTTCATGCCAATGATCCACCACTCTTCATTAAGATAGCCATTAATACCACTCTTATCTAAAAAGTCTAAATTGATGAAGGCTCTGGTTTTAATGTGACATCCTTGTGGATTATACAACAACTTGGTTATAACGAGGATCATCTCAAGTAAACTCATCTTACTTACCATGGTTTCGATAAGACAAATCAAAATATAATTGGTTGTATTTATCTTCCAGTAACCATAGGACCTAAGATTGTTCGAACCAAGCTTATGGTCCTTGATCTCCCTTTATCTTATAATATCCTTCTTGGTCATCCATAGACTCATCGAATGAGGGCCATTGCTTCTTTCGATAGTCAATGTATTAAATTCTTACATAATGGAAAATGATATAAGTATGAAGCTGATCCCAATCATATAGATCATTCAGCTTCCTAATTCTAAACCTCAATATCGTATTCGTACAAATCCTAAGATTAACAATGCTCCTTTAAAATATTTCATCAACATGAGTCCTAATTTACAAGTTACTCTTGTGGATTCTAATGATGATGAGCCTAATTAATTGAAACACACTTGTAAAACTTCCAAGTTACCTCCATATATTTTGCAATGGATTCCTCCTTCTCTATTACCAAGAGACCATATCATTCCTCTTATTGATGAGATTACTGATTTCCCCCCTCCATGTAATGCCTAGGAGACTTCTTTACCAGAAGATGATTTCACTTATAATGATTTTAGAGTGGCTAAATTATTTCAAGTTCCTCTTATCATGTCTCCTCATACATTCAATAATATTGGGATTTCACCTTCTAAAACTCCCCCTGATTCTCAAGCTTGTATGATTTATCCAACATATGACAATAATTATATCATGACCCCTCAATCTAAAGACTTGGATGTCTAACATTACTAGAAAACTTTAACCCAAATTCCTAATTTTAATTTAGATGTGCATACCATTTATGTGGATCATACCTTAGATCTTGAGGGTCATGTGCCTCCCATCAATCCTCCTCTTATTGATACTCCTTAGGTGGTATAGAAAATTATGCCTTTTGAACCTCTAGAAATATCTACATCTCCTTTATCACCTATCAATCCAATCATTCCATCCTATCCTTCTCCCATCATCAAATCCACCAACACACCAATATCTTCTACTCCATCTACTTTTTTTACTCCCACAATTACACTTGATGCCAAGGAAACTAATGTCCATTAGATACATTCTGAATATGATAGCCATGGCAATAAAATTCTTGATCTTGAAGAAGATGTCAAATATTATGGTCCTCTTCCCACCTTGCCTAGAAATGAAGCTATTCTTGAGTTACTTCATGCTTGGGAACCTCAACTTCCTTGACAACATCATAAGCTTAGAAATTTCAAAACAAAAACTCCTTGCTTTTACAACTTCATTGTTAACATATCTTAAAACAAATCCAATTTCAGCCTTGCCTAAGGCACCATACCACTTTCACTATGTTAATGCCATGATTATTGAAGAAACCACTCGCATCAAATATGGTATGACATCTTTTCCACGATTGATTAAATTTTTTTGAGAGATTTAACCTACTGAACATGATAATTTTAGCTTATTATTTGACAAATATCATGAAGCTTTTGCTTGGTATTATGAGGACATGCCTAACATTGACCCTAGAATTATGGTGCATAATATCATTACTTATCCTGATGCCAAGCTTGTGCATCAAAAGAAAATAAAATTTTTGCTTTAAGTTTTAAACTTATGTCACAAGGAAATCATCAAATTACTTGATGCTAAATTTATTAAATTGATGGATTATTTTGAATGGGTTTCCAACATTGTTCCTGTTCAGAAGAAAGACACTATGGTTATTCACATTTGTATTGATTTTCTCAACCTTAATCTTGTCTTTCCGAAGGACAAATTCCACTTACCTTAAATAGATGCCATCATTGATTCCATGACTTGTTACAAAATGTTATCTCTTATGGATAGTTTCTCGAGATATAATTAGATTCATATCACTCTTGAAGACCAACATAAGACTACTTTCACCATAGATTGGGGCACCTATTACTATGTCAAAATTCCCTTCGGTCTCAAAAATTATGGAGCCACTTACCAATGTGAAATGACTCACATATTTCATGATCTCATTGAAAAAATAGTTAAAAACTTATGTGGATGATCTTATTGCTAAATCCAAACATCATAACAATCATATTTATGATCTTGCTATCATCTTATTAAATATAAATCTAGACTTAATCCTTAAAAATGTGTCTTTAAAGTCACATATAGAAAATTATTAGGATTTTTAGTCTCTCTATGTGGCATTGATGTTGATCCTACCAAAATTAGCGCTATCATCAACATGCCTATTCCTCATTATATTCATGACATTTGTACTTATTTAGGCAAGCTTAGGGAAATTAGACGATTTGTCCCTAAAATGGCATATCAAATTCACTCCATCAATTTCCTTCTAAATAAAATTACTAATTTAGAATGAATGGATCCATGTAAAAAGCCTTTGATAACATGAAATATTATTTGCTTCATCTGATTAAACTTCATCTTCCTTCTAATGATAAACCTTTGATTCTATATACTTCATCCACAACTATTTTAGTTAGGGTAATGCTTGCCCAAAAAGATGATATAAGAAGAGAGTATTCTATCTACTACATTAGCTAATGCCTCATCAATTATGATGTTATACCAAAATTGGGCATGATTGCCTCGCTAATAAAAAGATTCATCACTACATGCTTTACTAAACTACCTATGTCATTGTTCATTCTGACCCACTTCATCATCTCTTCTCCAAATCCTTTCTTATTGGTGATAGAATTGGCAAATGGATGGCCCTCCTTATGGAATTTGATCTTTGCATCATTACTTAAAAATATACTAAAGGGAAAATCATAGTTGATCAACTTGTTATAGCTCCCATTCCAACCACTTCTTCCCTTCAAGATGATCTTATCGATGATAATATTATTTACATTTAAGGTCTTAATAAAGTTATCTCTCTTAAAGATTATTTTCATAGCTTTACCATTGATCTTGAAGCCAATAATTTTGAATAATCTTCCACTCCATCCAGTACTACTAAACCAAAGGTAGTTATTGAGGAGCTCCCTCAAATCAATGTTGACTTGCATGAGGATACTTGGACCCTTCAATTTAATGGTGCTAAATGATTCCAAGGATCTAGAGCAGGTTGCATTCTCACAAGTCCTCTCAGTAAAATCATTCCTTTAGATTTTTATTTCACCTTTGATGTCACCAATAATATGGCCAAGTACAAAGCTCTTATCTTAGGCATGAGAGTTGCTCTTGATTTAGACATTCATTACCTTTATGCTTTAGGTGACTCTCATCTTATTTGCCATCAAGTTAGTGGCGATTATCAATGTAAAAGTGAAAATATCATTACCTATCATCAAATTATAACCACTCTTGCTAAGGATTTTATCTCTTTCACTATTGAAGCTATTCCTAGAGATCAAAATTTCATTGTTGATTCTCTTGCCTCTTTAACTTCTCTTTTTCATCCACATCAAGTTCTTTATGATCCTTTTGTTATTATATAAATAATAAAATCTCCATATTCAACCCAACCACCTGATTCACTTATTTATAATATTGAGGCTATTACCATTAGACAAAGCCCTTGGTATAAATACATCACTCAATTATGAGAACACCAAACTTATCCTCCTAATTTTAACTCTCATGAAAAGACACACATTCATAAACAAGATTTCAAGTATGTATTTTGACACAACATCCTTTATTGTCACAATGTTGAAGGTACCTTGCTCCATTGTGTTATGCAAGATGAGTTCCCTCCTCTTCTTGAACAAGAACATGGGGGCATTTGTGGTGGTCATTATAGTAGACATGCTACAGCCCAAAAATGCCTATGTATGGGTTAATTTTAGCCTACTCTTGAAAAGGATGCAATTGAATATAATAAAAATCATACTCCTTGTTAGCTTTATGATGATTTTATCCATTCACCTCTAGTTGAACTTTAAAATATTAAATTTCCTTGGCTATTTTCCACATGGGAATTTGATTTCATTGGTAAACTTCCTCGCTCCCAATATGGGCATGTCTTTATCATCACCACTACTGAATATTTTACCAAGTGGGTAAAAGCCATGCCCTCATTAATGTCACTAGTCCTACCATTTCCAAATTTATTCTTAACCAAATTATTTACCACTTTGGAATTCCCCATACCATCATTTAAAATAATGGTGGTAATTTCAAAAATAAACACGTTGAACAACTTTGCAACTGATTCAAGATCAATCACAAGTTTTCCATGCCTTATCATCTACAATACAATGGTCAAGCTGAGGCCACCAATAAAATTATCAAAAAAATTATCCAAAAGACAATTCATGAAACCCACATGGATTGGTATATTCATCTTTACCCTGCACTTTGGGCCTATCAAACTAGTATACACATTGCCACTAGAGCAACTCCATTTTCTCTAGTCTATGGTTCCACGTCAGTTTTTCCTTTAGAAGTTGAGCTTCCCTTTCTTCGTATATCTCTTATTGGCCTTATTCTTGATGAAGATTTATGTGAAGCTTGCCTTCATGCCCTTGATCTTTTTGATGAACATCATATTTTTGCCTTACAATATAACCACCAATACAAGGCTCGTATCACCAGACAACATAACAAACGTGTTAAAGTCTACACTTTTAATGTTGGTAATATTGTCCTTAAATTATATTACACCCATGAAAAATAAGGTAAATATGCTCAAAAATGGTGGGGCCCATATTTATTCAAAGACATTTTTGGTCTAAGCACTTACCATCTTCAAATCAATGAAGGCCATGTTTTCAAAGAGCCCACCAATACTCAATTCCTGAAAAAGTACTTTTCCTAAAGATTTACTTCTAGTCATGTTTCATATCTATATCTATATACAGTTTTTGTAGGTTACTTAAGCACATGTCTCTTCCTTTGCAGTAGTACCCTCTTTTTCATAAACCTTTAGTCCTCCCTTTTGGTTTTTTGGTTTCTTGATGTACCATAGTCTTCTTTATCTTCTTGTTTTTCTTTTGTGAGTTTCTTTGTAAGATCATAGATAGGACCCGATATTCTTCACAAAACCACCATCTTTTTATCTATTTTTATCTTTCATTTTTGTTGCTTGCCAATGTTGTTTTGGCATCCTTTGGGTTTTTCTTTTGTGGTTTGCTTTGTAAGATTGTGGATAGGACCTGACATCCCTCACAAAATACTACTATTTCTTTGCTTACCTCCCTTTGCTTTTTCTCTTGCTTATTGGCACCCTCATGGGTTTATCTTTTATGAGTTACTTTGTAAGACTATGGATAGGACCCAACCCTCCTCATAAAATTACCATCATTTTAATGTTCTTGATTCTTATTCTTAACTTTAGCTTTTACTTCTTTTACTAGATAAGATCTGCACAATAATCTATGTTAGCATGATTTCCTCCATTTCCCTCTTTCTTACTATAAGGAATCACACTTTATTGTCATTGTATCCCTTTTTTCTCTTTGTCACATTTTTTGCAATTTGAAGCAATTTAAATTGTTTAATGTGTCATTCCTCTTGATTTCCCCCTCCTTTCATCTCCTCATTAGATAAAATAAGGTCAAAGTCAAGATAACATTTTTATTTCACCTAGATTTATGAGAATATTAGACCCCATATTCTTTGAGGTTCTCTCTCTTAGCAACCTTGTCCCAATTATTCAAATGAAAGTCATCTTTAGCACCCATGTTTGGTTTTCTAAATACGTATGGAGGAGGAATAGAAAAAGCCATCAATAAAGTTAAAAGCCAAATCATTTGAAAACAAAAGGCAATGATAGCTAAAAGGCAACATATAATTCTCAAAATTCAAATTCACACCAAAAGATGTGATTACAAGCACATTTTTTATCTCCAATCAAAGCTCAAACTCCACAGTTAGCCTCACATAGAGCTGAGGTCCTTTGGGGTGTGGTAGGCCAGTAGATTGGAATAGAGGATTTCAAAAAAATCTATGGTGTTACCTAATTTCTCATGCAAGTACCCAATCTTTGCAATAGACTGATGGCTCTATAAGGGGTCTTAAAGAGTGGGGAACATGTTGTGGGAGGTAGGTCCATTTTACTTTTCATGCATATAGCCTTCATGGGATGATCTATATACTCTATTTGTTGACCCAAGACTTCTGTAGCTAAGAGAAGTTCTTCATGGTTCTTAAGATTGAAAGTCTTCTTATTTTGACAAACCTAATTTGAGTGTCTTGACTTCGATAAAGAGTTCCTCTACCTTGGTTTTTACTTCATTCTCTCCTACACCCATTTCATTTTCCCCCCTTGAGAGATAAATTGTGATTCCAAATCTATTTTCCCTTATTTTTTAATTCCTTCTTCTTCACCTCTTAAAATCATGCTAGCACTACTTTGTTTCAATATTATCTAATCTTAGAGTGAAAAAACATGTTTGAGAAACTATGGATTATTCTTTCTTTACACCATACATTTACATTTCTACATTTACTTTAATTTCATTTTATCATTGATCATTATCAAACTATTCTATTGTTATGGATAACTGAGTTCATACCTTTTTTCCATTGTTGAGTGTGGTCAGCTTATTACTTCTCACTCAATAATGTTGTTTTCCCTTTTTATGCACCTTTTTCCATTGTTGATTGAGACATGGATTATTGTTGATTGAGACATGGATTGTTACTGCTCACTCATCAATGTTATTTTACCTTTTTGTTTAGTCTTTTTTCCATTGATTTATTTATTTTACCATATTATTTGACATGTATCCTTGGTTCGATTTGGTGAGTTTGCCTTTCTTACTTGAGGATAGCTTGTTTAATTTTTTTGGTCTTTTGAAACCTTGGATTTTCAATTACCTAATTTACTCTTGTTGCTTGACTTGGTCATTTGGTCTAACATATCACATGTCACCCAAATTTCTAAATTTACCAAGTATGCCCTGTCCTCATAGCACCAGCTATCATGGCTTTTTTTGCATTTTTTTTTTGGTTTTTATTTTTGTATTCTTGGGTTTGTCAAAAGTAGTCTCTATGCCATACACAATCAAAACTAACAACATAGTAGAAAACCATCCCATGATAAAGGTAAGTCAAGGTACACATTAGATTTATTTTTTATTTATTTAATTTTTATATTAGTTTCACTTTTTAGTCATTTGCTTTCAGTTATTTTATGCTTTAAAATACTGTAATTTTTTTTAGCATTAGCATTATGTATGTCATTATGTCTTTTCTCGAAGCACCATCCCATATTACACCTTAGTGACATGTGATGAGATTTGAGTGGGTCATATGTATACACATAATATTTTTAAATTTTATAAAATAGTGATGCTTTACATCTTGCAAGAACCCATCAAGACTCAATGTCTTTAAGTGCACAGCCTAAAGGGTGCACCGAGAAAGGGGTGGGCATACCTTTGGTGATTTTTAAGATTATTTTCCTTTTTTTCCATATTATTACCAATCCAACCATCTCTTAAAACCATTCTCTAAGCTATTTATCCTCTCTTGAATATTCTTCTAGTCTTTTCCTCTTTCCATTCCTCCTTTTCTTATCTTAAACCCCTTTTGGTAAGTTGGTTGTACTGGGTCAATTGGGTTGACCTACTACAATTTAGGGGTATTCCTTACTTTCTTAACTTGTTATCCCCTTGGACAACCTAGTTTAGACCTAGTAAATTATCTCTAAAAACACACTGGGTTGACCCTATATAGCCAATGTTACCAAAAGGATTTAGGGCAAGATCTACCTATATATACAAGATCATTTAGATCATTATTCATATGTGAAATCAAGAGTTATTATTTACTCATACTTCTTCAAAATATGATCTTCCACCATTCTACTTGAGGAGACTTAGCTTAGGTTTTTTATTTGGAGAATCTAGTCTTGTGGATAAGTCTTGGATGCTTTGGCCTTTCTTAGTGATCCTTACAAACCACAACAATCTCTTGCAAATAACCTTTTGCCAAGGGAGATATTAAGTCTCAATGGGTTCACATTCAGGTAAGTATATTCTAACTTTGTTCTCCTCTCTTTTAGTAGATAAAAGTGGCATAAGTGTTGGCTCGAATAATAATATATTTCATATTTTATGTATTAGGGTGTTACTCATACTTACTTTAATTGAATTTCCCTATACATGTTTATTTTATTATTTTTAACCCCCCACTTTGAACCACAAGCTTTGGTGTGCACTAGATTAGATTTACTTTCTTGTTATTAAAATAAGTGAAATGTTTTAAACCTTTAGACTCCATTAGGGTTTTTGTGTGATTGTGTTAGACTGTAGGATTTGGAACCCTTGCTATCATGATGTGTTGTGACAAGTGATCCACTAATTGGGTCTTATGGATCCCCATATTGGTCAGCTCTCCTTTAAAAAGTGTATCCCCAGTTAAAAGTGTAGGTATTCTCTATCTTCTCTGAGCCAAGATTGATTTATAGACATGATGCATTTTTGATTGCATATAATTTACATGGCATATAAGAATCCAAAAAGTTTCATCTAAACATAGAGGAAGTAAGGGATAATGTGAAGAGAGATAGGGAGAGGAGAGAGTTCTCCAAGAGAGGAGAGAAATTTTTTGAGCATAGAAATGCATTAAAACTCCTCAATAATAGTATTGGAGTTATGTTTAAAAGAAATTAAAAAGGTAAGGAGTGGATGATGTTTTTGTTGAGGGGAAGATTATATATAATAGGAGGATTCAATAAGTACAAGGTTTCTCAGAGGTTCATGGACACCGTGACTAAGGGTCGTTACACCCAACAAGTCACAATCCAATAGTCTTACAATTATTTTGTACAATTATGGGAAAAGAAGCACTCAAAGTGGTGAAATAAAGTCATGAGTGGGAAGTTGTATAATTTTTAAATGTGGAGGAATGTTAGGTGGAAAATTAGATAAGAACACAGTACATGAAATAGGGAAAAGACTGATGAAACCCTTTACACAGTCAACCAAAAGTACACAGTCAACTGTAGATTATGGTTTCTGAGCCTTTAAAGAGGTGGGAAAGTTATAAATCCTATTTTATGATATTTTTGAGGTCAAAAAATACCTAATAAAGGAAATTTTACCTTTTGAAACTTGATATAACTTGAGTTATGGAAATATTATGCCTCTCGGTCTTGTACAGGGCATGGGAAACCTTGATTTAGGGTTTTGAGAATTTTAAGAGATTGAACCCTCAAAAATTTCCAAAAACTTGTATTTTGGGTTAAAATTATATGCTATTGAATATTTTTTAATATTTAAATTTTTATGGACTCCGTACAGTGGTGTATTAAGCCTGTAGGAGTGAATGGAACCTTGGAGACCAAATGGGTGGTAGGCTAAAGAAGGAAAAGTGATGTACTTTGAGAGTGAGCTTAAAATAAGGGTTGAATAAGATAAATGAGACAAAATGGTATCCAAAAATAATAATATTTTGAATTGGTTGTCTGTACATTACCCAAACCTAGGAGTTTTGTCAATTTGGAAGGCTAATTGAGGGGTGCCTTCAAGAAGGAAGTTTATTGTATCTTTCGAGTTGTGTTAGGAAAGACAAGTATAAGTTGTATGGAAAAAAAATTTACTTTGAAATTTAATCCATTATTTTATAAGGTTTTTCAGATACTCCCAATAAGGAGAATTATCCAAAAATAGGCTAAAAGCCTTAGAAGAGCATGGTGAGTTAAGAAGGTGAGAGATGAATGATGGAGTGTGTTTTATCCATTGAAATGGGTTTAGGCAGGTATGGTATGATCATTTAAGATCCTCAATGTAATGAATTGACTTTTTGAAACATAAATCAAGATGTGGCCTTTGAAGCATAACGAACTTGCCTAGTGGAAAGCTAGTGGAAGAGATAAAGGTAGTCGGTGAAAGAGTGAATGCCTTGAGTCATATGATGAATGATAATGTTAGAATAAAGGAATAATTCAATGAAAGAGTGATTATAAGGGTGAAATTATAGGAACTAAATAAGAAACCCATCAAGCATAGTGAGTAGAATAAAAGAAAGTTAGATTTTGTAAAGCAAAACAAGGCAAGCCATAACAAGTAATTGTGACCAGTTGGGTTTAACATCATATGATAATGTTTATGAGGACTTATCCCCTTGCCTCTGCATCAATAAAATTTGAAATTTTCCATGTATAAACATGTATTAGAATAGCCAAGGAGATACAAACAATATGTAGGATCAATCTAGAAGATAAGATCACTACAACAATTTCTTGCATAAGTAAAATAACTTAGCCAAGAAAACCAAAAAAACTAGAATAATATAAATGCTTCTAAATAAAAGGATAATACAACTATGAATTCCTTTCCACACACACTTTTCATACTTTCACTTTAGGAGTATACTATAAATAAGAGAGATAAGTTTCATTTAATAAAATGTGGCCATACCACTATCCTCCACAAAGAGGTAAGTGGCCATCCCACTAGAAAAATGGAGAGAACACTATCCTCGACTAAGAGGTCCACCATGTTGATGGCCCATTAAGCCCTAAACAAGTTTAGTTTATTCTAAGACCTTCCCTTAAATGATGGTTAGGGAGAGAAGAGAAAAATAATACAAATGGTTCCCTGCTACAAGGATTGATAAGGTACCCATATACAAATAGAAGACAAAATAATGTAGGAAGGACGTCATATAACCCTCGTGTGCCCACCCCCCACCCTAACGGATAACTTATATTACCCCAAACAAATATCATAATTATATATCTTGCATGGATGTGCAGGATGTAAGGAACCACTTGCATGTGTGTTGAGAGAGTCCCATGTAAAAAATCCATGTGTTCTTTCTATAGGAAGAAATGCCAACTATTATGATCTTTCAAAAGTGAGTGGTATTTATCATGCAAAATAACATCCCAAACTAATTTTTAAAATGCTGTAAAATATAGAACTAAAGTATATTAAATAAAATGGCATAAATAAGATATACCATAAATGTGAGAGCATGTGCTAGGAGGAATAGAAGAATCACC
The DNA here is from genome assembly GCA_037957365.1 of Torreya grandis. Lineage (NCBI taxonomy): Eukaryota > Viridiplantae > Streptophyta > Pinopsida > Cupressales > Taxaceae > Torreya > Torreya grandis. The sequence continues at coordinate 1,120,164 of JARHVA010000450.1, forward strand.
AATAAAATCAGCCAATGATAGAGTAGAAGATGCCCCCTTGGGCATAGGCTAAACAAGAGTAACAATAATGTGTAGAGGAGGTAGAGTTACCTCATCCATGTTACCACCAAAGATCAATTTCATAATAGGAACAAAAGGAAGAGCTGGTCGAGGTGCCTCGTCTACGTCATTCACAAGAAATGGTGGAGGTGCCTCATCCTCAAAAAACATTTCCTCATAAAAAAAGGAAAGAGTACAATCACAAATAGTAAGAGGAGGAGATGGTGATGCCAAAGGTTCCTAAAAATATCACTGTCAAGAATAAAATCCTCATTATGAGGAGTAAGTGATGGAGGAACATCATCTATGTCACCAACAAATAGATCCTCACTATCAAAAGAAGTAGGAGGACGAGATGTAGAAAACACCACATCCAAATCACTGTCAATAATCACATCCTCACAAATAGGAGAAGATGGTCAAGGAAAAACAATAATGTCATCAATAAAATAATCCTCACTAAGAGAGGAAGGATAAGGAAGAGGAATAGCTGAAGGTGAAGTGATCTCCCTAAACAATGTTGCAATAGTGTTCCAAGCTTCCTTAAGTGATATGGCATATGAAATGTAAGATTACAAGTTCTTTGTAACATTAAGGCCAATAAGACAAAGTCCTTGATCCTATATAGACTCAATCCAAGAAATGTCATCCTCCTCAATAAAAACATGAAATTCACCAAGAATAACTCTCCATAAGCCTTTCATTAGCAAATGTAGCTTCATCTTCATCTTCCATATGTCTTAGTTGGAGGTGTTGAGAGATTCAAATAATGGGGTCTCCATTATCATAAGAAGAAGTCGAGGAGGAGAATCAATACCCTCCCCCCAAAACAAAAAAACCCTCTATTTCAATAGTTGACAAGAAGAAATAACTTGACAAAAAAAATTCTCTTTTGAAAAAATATCTCCTTTTCCCTCCAAAAGAGAAAATGTGACAAAGACATAAAGTGACCTCCAAAATATTACAATAGAAACAAAAATTGGACATTGGGTACCATAAAAAAAAACATCCAATAGTACAATGAGGTGGTACAAAGCTACAAGTCACACTCAAGAAATAGGATGTTGGAATTTGCCAATAATGCATCCATGTATAAATTACATAAAAATAAATGAAGTGTTTTTAGGGGGTTTGACTGTCTACCAGACTAGACCTCACCCTCCATCTTCGATAATCAATAAAATGGAGTGTAAGTGCCAAAAGAATAAATGTGCCCCTCTTTCAATAAACCACCACCTAAAAAAAACATCCCACTTGAAATATTACCCCCTCATACATCATTATAGAAAAGACACCACTTAAAAATCCCACCTTCTCACCCCACTTTTAAAGCTCAGTCTCCATATTAAAGGAGCCACCCCTTTTTAAAAAACTATGTCACGTTGCCCCCCCCACTTTAATAAATTTTGTCAAAATATTATGTTAAAGGTAAGATGTGGTGGGGGTTGAACCCCAAACCTTCCAAAAAAGGTTGTAGCAAAGGCTACTATTTTTTTAATATTTGGGGATCGAGGTATGGCCTAGTGACCTGGAGCTTATTCAGCTCACAAGGTGAGCACTTTCTATCTAACCAACTATATAAATATAAGAATAACTTGTCCCCTAAAACCTAGAGAGTATTGAACCTATATAAATGCCAATAAAATACTCAGGGCCTACCACTTGATCTCACCACCAAACCCATATCAAAGCCTTTTATAACCAATACATCTATTAATTCTTTCAAATGCTAAAAGGAAGGAATTGCTAATTAAATTTTGGAAAGGTCTATTTAGATGTTTTTAAAAACAAAAAAAACCAACCTTTATTTAACTTGAGATCCTTCAAGACATAACATATCTTGTTTGGCTCACTCTTCAATGTGGATCTCTACGTTCAACACTCCAGAGCTTTGTCAACTCAACTCATGCATGGCACCTTTTACGACGTTAGGGAGGAAAGATTTGTAGAATGGTTAGCTTGGTTAATGGAATTGTTCTTTGATAACTTTTACCACTATTTCCTCCTTCCCCATAAATATGTTTACTACAGTGTGTTGAGAGAGAGAGGTATCACTCTTCCCCATCTCAGCTACATCTTTCACTCTCTCAGGTTTTAGCTCTCTACCTCTGCCTTGCTTTCCTATTGGATTTTTCAAGCAATCACTTTAGATGGATACATTTTTGTTTACATCTAAATTTGTGAATGAGGGATAGATAGACAAATATTGTGATCAAATATCTGATGCAAGACCTGCACAAAGACCAACATGGCAACTTAAGGGGCAACACAAAACCACATAAGTACCTCGCCCTTGCTGCTCTCCTCCATGCCAACTAGAGGATAGAGGATGCCAAATAATAGGCTGAGAGATAGTAGGTGAGGGGATGGTGTCATGGCCTACTCACCACAGAAGCGTCCTCGATAAGCCTATGAAAGGGCTTGAAAATTCTCTTTGTCAAGGATCTATCAAACAAAAAACCACAAGGTTGATAGGGCTCGTGCTCAAACAATATGTTGAGGAGAAGCGTTATACTGAAGTGTTATGTTCATGGATTTTGATATATGTAGATTTTGTACATGGACATTCGATTGATATATAGACATATGATGAGCATTTTGGTTTGAGTTGTCTCATATGTACCATGTGTTTTTTCCTTATGATGCTATTATTATGGATGTACATGTTATGGATTTTTATGTTTATATGGATTTCATGATTCACATGTTTATTTGATGTCATGGATAGATGTAGATGTTTTTGATTAGATGTTATTGATATGTGATCCTTATTGATGTTATATGCTTAAATGATAGATATGATTGATAGGTGATTATTATTCGATTAGATGATTCATGATACATGCTAGCATACCTAGCCACTTGATTATTAATGATGATGATGTATAAGATACGGTGAGGTAGTGGTAGATAAGGTTGTATGCTTCCTTAAATGCGCATGTCTTCATATATATTTTCAGCTTGATTTTTTATGTAGCACATGGTAGTATGTACCAGGATATAAACACCATGATGGCTTGGCCATAATGTGTATAAGGAATGACTCACATACAAACAAAAATATATGGATAAAATAGGCAAACAAGAAAGCATGAAATAATCACCAATAAAATTGAAAATAAATATATATATAGAAAACATCTCGTCATTTATCAGAATAAAACCCATGTGTTAAAGATTATGATACCAATAGGTTTGTTTCCCCCAAGAAATCATGCATTCAAGGGAATTATATGGGGAATGATTTATCCTAATGAAACAACATTTATTTACTCAAAACAGATCGAGGATTGAAGTCCTAATTGAGAACAAGACTGCTAACTACAATAGGTCTATGTTATTTTTAGGGTTTTGTGCCTTATATCTCTTTTTTGGGGGTTTTATGGATTTATTTTATTTTTAGGGTTTTTGGAGATATGTCTATACAATGGATACTCGGAAATGGAAAACCATATCTAATAGTGGGGAAGGAAAGTGATGTGGAATGGAAGACAAGCATATGGTTTTAGCCAATGGGAGCTCTTCAAGAACTGTATACCCTGGAGATTGCTCATGTTTCATTCTGATATTTTGCTACAAATATCATGTGATTACCTAATCATGTTAACCATATTGTGGCATGTAATACCTATAGGTCATTACCAATGTCAAAACAAAAGAGGGAATTGGATAAGAACATGATGGAGATGGATACAAGATATTGATGGATGGGTGGTCTTGGATCTTCCCCTAAGCATTGGGGTACTTATAGACAATAATGGATTTTAAGGCATAGAAAAACTTGAGGTGCATGATATTCATGGTCTCATCATGTTCATGCACATCTTATGTAGATAACCTATAAGCTCCTGATCCACATTTAGTAGTAATGATGTATGAACCTAACCAAATTGGTTTAAACTTCCCTTTCTTCTCTAAGTATGCATTGGTTTTTCTATGATTTTATTTTGAAACAAGGTTTCCAACTTCAAATTCCTAGGATTTTGATGTTCTTTCCATAGCTATGATGCAACTAATTCTAATATGCTTTAAGATGATTGAGTGCATCTAGTATTTTATCATGAAGAAGTTATAGCTCATGTAACCGTGTGACTTAATATTCATCATCATCAATGATATCCCTTAGTGATATGTGTAAGGAGGGTAAATTTATCCCAATAGGGAGGATGGCCTTAGATTCGAAGACTAGGGAATGTGGGGTGGATCATGTGGGTTTGTGGATGTTGGTGCAGTAAGTCCACAAGGTGGGATAGAGTTGAAAATGCCAATCACAACCAATATCATTGACTATATTCTTGAGGATTTTTAAAATGGTTTTATTAGGTGCCTCAATTTGGCCATTTCCATGTGGGTAATAGGGACTAAACCATCTATGTCTAATATGAAACAAAGTACAAAGGGCCTTGACATCCTTATTATTGAATCACTTACCATTATATGTAATGATAGTGGAAGGGATGCCATAGTATAAAATTAGATAGTTTTGGATGAATTCATAAATCTACTTCCCAATTACATAAGCGAGATGAATGGCTTTGAGCCACTTAGTAAAGTAATTAGTATTAGTGAGGATGAGTTTGTGCCCATGAGATGAGGTGGGATTAATCTTCCTGATGAGATCAAATCTGCATATGGAGAAAGGCCACAAAGTCATTATTGGTAGTAGAGATTGAGGTGGGACATGGATGAGATAGCCATGTTTCTGAAAAGTAACACATTTATTACATATTTTTAGGCATTTGATTCCATGGTTAGCTATTAATGTACTATGTCGATAATTTTATTGGCAAGGACCATTACACTATTGTGTGTCGCACATGTTTGTTGTGAATATATTTGATAGTGAAATTAGCCTCTTTAGAATATAAAAAAATGAAGCAAAATTCCATCATAGCTTCTATGATAAAGCATGTTGCCAAGGAAGTTATAATAGGAAGTGTTTTGGATAAAGGCTTTACATTGGGCACATGATAGATTGAAAGGTAGGGTATGATCATGGAGGTATGTTTAGATGTCATGATATCATGGAAAACTTAGACCAATAATCTCACATACTGTCTCCAAGTCTAGATGATCATATGTTGGGATTATGAGCTATTCTATTAGGAATTGGTATTTATGAACATTTGAGGACATTTCAAGGATCGACCCAATGGTGGCCATGGCATCCACATACCTGTTATTTGTGTGTGGCACCTACTCTAGTTGAATATACATAAAGTATTGTTTTAATCTATCCACCATGGTTTTGTATGGAAAAATCTTGTCCTCTTTATTTTGAAAACAAAGATAAATTTAAGAATGGACCCCTCAAAGCTTACTATAAAATCCTAGTGAATCCTAGAGTTTAGGTATAATTCCATTGGAAAATCTTTGGCAAAATTACCACACTAGTATAAGTTGACTAGAAATTTATATCAACTCTTTCAAAAAACTTATAAATATATGGTGAATCAAGCATCATATTCAAATCAAGAAATAATGACAAAAAATCATAGTTAAACCCCTTTCCCCAAACACATTCATGGAGCGAATATGCTTGAGGTGGAATAACGATTATGATTAGCAAATACCTTAAGTTTTTCAGAACAACTATTTTACTTTGCCCTATGAAATTAGGGGCAGTCCATATATTTCAAACACTTACTCAAATGAATAAATCCAAGCAAGGACATGAGAGATGACATGAATAAGAACTAATACAAACCCATCCCAAACCTGAACCCTAAGTAGTTATGTGTGACTTTGAAAAAAATTCATCACCACATCAATGCCCAGACATACATTCACAAGTTTTTTGAGGTCTTGTTGATCTCATTACTAAACAAACAATCCCAAACATACACAAAGATCTTGTTGATATCATTAATAAACAAATAATCCCACATGATAACTAAATTGTGTTTAATGTTAAGGGCTTTGATATATGAAAAAAAATGTTTTCACACTACATGCAAAGATATAATGAAAAAAATAACATGGCAACAATTCAAATTATTTTAAAAAGGTAGAATTCATTAAAAGTGTGTGAACATTTACAGATATGTAGGGCTTGTATTTCTTTATTGGATTGTACTTCATTGTTGGTTACTTAGACTCCTCCTTAGCTTCCTCTTGTAATTATCACTCGCTTAACAATTACCACAACCACAAAGGAATAAAACTTTAACAAAAATGAAGTTATATGAATTTAGGTTTTAGGGTTTCATGGTTCTAGCATTTTAAGCAATTTGAAGCACTTGTGCAGATTTATTTTATAAGAGGTAATTTATCTTAATTAAAAAACCAATGGAAAAAGAGGTTAAAAGATGAGAAGTTTAAAGTTGAGATATTATTTATGGTTCATTTTTTTTAACAATTAAATTTGTCTTTTTTAAGGACTAAATTTTATGGCCATATGATAAAGTATAAATTAAGTCTCGACCTCTGTAAGTATCTCAAAACCAACTAGATAATATAATAAATTGAGAATATCAAACAATTGTGACAAAAAATCAAAGTATAGAATATAAACTAACTATGGGGCCATATGGCAAGACAACTGTAAAAATCAAGGATGACGTAACTAAAAAATATATTCAAATCATTTTCATAGTTTTAAAATTATAAACTATATAACAAGGCCTACCAAAATGTCTTAACCATATCCATAATAAATAATGGTCTTTCAAATATATTTTTATTTCAATTAACAAACCATGCCAACCAAAATATAATTATTATCTTAAACATTTAAAAAAAATACAATATGAAAACCTCTCTGTAGTTTCTATGGTTGGTTGTGTTTTCAAAACATGAGCCTCACAATTGATTCATTTGTATCTTATTTATTAGGGTTGTATACAATAGTTGTGAAGGGTGCCAAAACAAATCAACAAGTGGATAATGTTTTATCCTTGCCAAAATTAGTAAACAAATGCATGTAACATGATCAAGATTCAAGATGAGAATGAGGGAGAGGTTGAAATCAATAATGTTTTTTTAATCCTTCATGTCCCAAAAATATGGTTTTCTAGGACTCTTTTTATGAAGTACATACTGTAAGATCATGTTCCGTACTTAGTATAAATTGAGTACAAACATTTGTAAGTCTCTCAAAAGACCAACCATATAATATAATAAACTGAGTATAGCAAAAATTGTGATAAAAAATTAGAGTATAAAGTATAAACCATTTATGGAGCTATAGGGAAAAACAACTGTGAAAAGTGAGGATGACATAAATAAAAAATATATTCAAAACATATTCATTGTTTTAAAATTATGAACTATATAATTAGGTTTGTTTTATCTTACCACATGGAAAAACACGACACAAACACCCACCCTTATGAAAACTCAAATTTGAAGCTTTATAGATTCGAAATTAGGATTAACATTTTTATAGGGCCCTTTGTGTTTTTGCAGCTAGAAGGCCAAGGACATAAAATTTACAACATGGGCTCAATCAACATTTTATCCCTATATTATTGTAGACACCTAAAACTAGCCACCGATAACCTCCAATCAGGGTTTTGGCTAGTTTCCATCTAAAATGAATAATTTAGCCTAAAACACACTAAATGAAGAGAAACTGACATTTTCAAGTGCCGATTTTGGCTAGGGTATCCCTAAATGAGGCAATGTAATTTATGGGCCAACTAACTTTGATCAGTTCATTTTGAGTCAAAATGCCAAATTTGAACCTACATGCTCTAGACTGCTCTTTCCTATCAAATATTTTGCACATGACTCATGCCTTTGTTATTTGTTATTGGAAATATCCTAAATGGGAATACACATCCAATGCATTTGATGTGGACTTCCAATTCAAATCTAGTCAAATTTAAGACCAATAACAAGGCATTTTGATCAATTTGAGTATTTTGTGCATAAAGTGCTTAAATCATGTTTAAGAGATAATTAATCCAAATCAAGGCCTAATCAAAACTTCCATGGAAACTTGTTGAATAATTTGTTTTAGAAATGAATATTGAATATCTACATCATTAAGTGACCTCATTTCTTGGGAAGACATCCCTAGGCCATAAATGTGACAAATATTAGGATTCATGTCCTCCATGCCTCATCAATGCCCTCCATGATTCCATGATGTCCTCCTTGCCTCTTAATTTCCCCTTATTCCAATGCCATGATGAGGATAATTAAAAATTTTAATTGCAAAATTAAATTAATCCTCAACCATACATCTCAATCATGAGATAGATAGTTGAGGTTGATTCTGATCAAATCCAAAAATATATAAATAGGAGGCCTCACAACATCATTTCTAATCTTTTTTGATGCAAAGTTATAATGCCAAATTGGTTCCAAAAGCTTCATGCAACTAGTTTTATAATGCCAAATTGATTCCAAGCCAAGCCAAGCCACAAGCCAAAGGTGTCAAGGAGAGATGGAGGTTGCCAAGCTTCCATTGCCAAGGACTTCATGAGCACAAGCCGAGCAAGCCATTACTACAAAGGCATTTGGAGCATCCAAAGAAGGTGAAAGAACTCTTGTATTTGATTCCTTGCTTTTTAGTTGTGTTTGTCATTTGTTTTTTGTTAACTAAGTTCTCCCTAGTGTTTATGCCTAGAGATGTTATGTTATTAGTGTGTTTATTTCATCTTGTTTTCATTTTGGAACTAACACCATACTAACCATCCTCTCTTGAGTCAAATTACTAGGTGACATAATGGCACACCTGGTGGGACTAGACGCATCCTACACCTAAAAGAAATCCTTTTGAAACCTTAAAAAAAAACTTATTTGAGCTTTTAAAAATCTTGTAAATTAGTTTTTTAACTTTTTTTTGTCATTTTTGGTTACCACAGTTTTTACACAATAACTAACATCGGCAGAATACTGATATCAATTACTTGGCTTAATCGACGTCGGTCAGCAGAACCAACATTGGTCAGATCTCAATTGGCTGTAACTAACGTTAGTGGTATTGACTGACGTCGGTCACTATGTTTTTAAAAAAACATAGACTTGAGACCTACTTTTCCAAAGTTTCTTGTTTCAAATTCAAAAGGGATTCAAACCTAAAAGACATGATAACAATTTTTCTATAGAATCAAGTTCAAAATTTGCTTAATACATGTTTAAATCACCTTTGGATGCTTTAAAATGGATTAGGAACCTTGTTTTCATGATTAACAAAGAATTTAAGTATTTTTAGTGAATGTTTTCAAAGTTTACAACTAAGACCAAGGGGTCAAATGAACACCACCAAACATTTCATTTGGATTTAAAATTGAACACACTTGTCAATTTTTACTTGCAATAGTTGTTTAGATTAATTTTGTTTGGCAAAAAGAGGGGTGTTGCGTGTATGCTCTTTCATTTTTCCCCTATAGGGAACCCTTGGAATCAAAAGTGCCATTCCTATTGCAAATAATCTAGTCCAAGGTGTAGAAACAATGTCGCATAATGCACTCCCCAAAAAAGCATCAAAGTTAGGGTGACCTTGAAAATGACTCTAAAGTCTTTATACTTTTATGCTTTCTTTATTTTTATTATTTTGGCTTGCGAGGGGGACTTCATCACCTCCTGTAAGTTTTTTAGGGAAGCTTTGACTTAGGGTTTCATCTCCCAACATTAAATTTATTTAACTCTTTTAGAGTTGCACATGGGACGTAGTATCACTTTTGATATCACACTACACTGAGCGAATAGTAGGATTTAGTGGTTGCAAAAAGGACTAGACCTTTTTACAACAAGCTGAGTGATACATACCCAAAATCCATGCATTTATTTTGCATGTTTGATGTGAAAGTCATTGTGCAATTGATTCCCCTAGTGACATTCAAAACTTGATAGTTTAGTCAATCCCACATGCCATACCCTTACTAGGATTTGGATGATTATACTTAGTGTATTTTTGGGTCATTTTCTCATTTGGTGTGTTTTGAGACTAAAACTTATTTGTTTGTTCATAAATCCATGTCAAAACTAATTTATCTATACGTCACTCTTTTGTCTAAAGAAGCGTTATGCTGGTCATTTTACACCACACTTGTGCCTTGAAATTTTTGCTAAACTTATTTGTGTGTGTGTCATTTGAGTTGCAGAGGGTAGCGTTATGCTACCCAAATCATGTCAAACCATTTTGCCTTTGAGTCTTTGAAACATAGTATTGACCACATTATTTGATTATGCTTAAGATGTTAGGCTGCTCAATTTGTTTCAAGACTTGTTTACCATTGTATCAAAATCATTTGTTTCAAACCATTTTGTATATACCATTTAGACCTTTGTCTTGTGTTGTATTGTTGCCCAATCTTGTCTAGCCTATTTAAGTTAAATGCTAGTTTTCAACATTGAGTTTTTAATTAGCCTTGTTATGATTGGATCCAAACATTGATTGATTTCTATTTAGGCCTCAATTCATGGTGCCGATACGTAGATCATTCTCTTTTGGGTTGCATAACTTCAGTTAATCGATTACCCAAATTTGAAAACTATTGATGGTTTGTTTGTTTAAATGCTTATTTTCACCATTATTTGTGCCTTTATTTGGGAGAACATAGCCTTTTTCAAAGATCCTTTTATCTTATACCTTATGCCAATTGATCATGTTTATGTTTGATTCCATGTGCCAGATTTATGTCAAAGCTATTTTCAAAACTTGTTAGTTTAAATCAAATCACACCATGCATTTTTGTTTGAGCCTAGCTTTTGACTTCGCATTTGTACAAAAGACCTAGCAACTCAACTTTTCCCTTTCCTAGTTTAGACCTTATTTGGAACACTTTAACCTAGACTTGTCAATTTTTATTTAGATGCTTGAACTTTTGTGTGTGTGACATTTGACATTAGCCATTTGATGTTAGGCTATTTTATGCCAAGTCTTAACACAAATCATTTTGGAGATATGGCTCCAGTTTCAAACCACATCAGAGATACATCTCCACCCCTTCAACCAAGTTAGACCAAGCTTGAACCATTTGTCCTTTAGATATAGTTTTTTAGAATTTGTATAATTCTAAGTCATTTTTTTTGAGAATCTTTCATCATTTACGTAGATATGTCTCGCTACACTTATGGTGGAGTCATTTACAATCTAAAATATGATAGGATGTCTACACAAAATGACTTTATGGCTTTTGTCCAGACCCCAATGATGCTAATATGGTTTGTGAGATAGATTTTTATCTACCTCATGTTAATCATTCATGGGAACAAAGTCATGAAGCAACTTACGATCCAACTTGAGACCTTGATTGGTATGAAGAGGCTTGTGAGGAGGAATTTGAATACCCCACTATAGGTAATGCTATTTAGGATATGAATCTATACCCTCTTTACAAAAATCAGTACATAGAACACAATCATGAAATAACTTATGATCCAACTCATGATTGGGATGATATGGTTTATGAGGAAGACTTGGATGATTTTGATTGTGTAAGCAATCAAGTTTCATGACATCCTTTTGTTATCTAATCATTGGCTACCCCTAACACTCCTCTGGATCATACAAGCTATCAAGCTCTGCAATATCTAAGGAATACCATTACCATTCCTAGACCTAGTCCGTTGGCTTGTAAAAGAAACCAAGCTCAACAATGCCCAACCATTTCTATTCCAAGATTTAGTCCTTTGGCTTGTGCAATAAATCATGCTCCACACCACCCTATCATTATCATTTTAGGACATTTTCCTTTAGATCATGTGATCAATCATGCTCCCCAATGCCCTACCATTATCCAACTGCAAGTCATTCCTCATCCAATACCAATCCCAACCAAACCTCAACCAATCCAATCATTTGAAGACCAAGCTGTGTTTAAAACTAGTATTTTTTAACTCAATGGAAACCAAGGCCAAGAAAACCAACCAATCCAAGATGTTTATGTTGAATCAACCATTTATGATAAGTCAACCTATGATAAATTGTCTATTCATCCTATACCAGTTCTCGAGGAGTCTCACTTTGATGAGCCACTCTTCGCTGAGTGACTTCTTAATGATTCTAACCACCTTTGGGAAAATCATTACCTCGACCATGTGCCTATTTTTCAAGATCCTCCTATTGACAAGTCAGTCTCTGAGGAGTTGTCTCTTGACTTTTTTCCCATCCTAGAGGAGTCTCACTTTGACAAACTAGTTTTTGTGTAGCCTATTATGCCATCACAGGTTGTTACTTATCTAAAACCAAATATTCAACAGGACATCATTGTAATAGAGTACCTATTAGATGGAGAATCAGAGTTAGATTCAGGTTTTATTCTTGAATTGACATTAGATTTAGCATCAAAATCAAAATCAACATCGGTCTCAACATCAGATTCAGATTCCTTTGAGTCAGAATGAGATTCACAAGAAGAATATGTTTGTGGTTGTTACAACATTGGTTACACATGCTTCAAAGATCAATTTGAATAAATTTTTGGTCCTTCTATAGTTCTTGAGGATGAGTACTTCAGCTTTGACACAATTTTTCCTAGTATCTTCTACAAAGATTGTGTAGCCTCTCCCCATTCCATTACTATTCCATAAGCCATTACCATCAAACAAGATAGCCATATTATTGACATTCCATCTCCCACAAGTGTCGATTGGGACCAATAAAATCACACTTTGTATAACTACATCCATGGTGACATAGTAGTTGAAGAAGAGCAAAGAGGCCAAGACAACATTCATGTAGTAAAAGAATGCACTCCTAGTGGGACCTTTTTTACGGTACGAGGGGATAATTAAAGTCAGAACTTAGCATCTTCTAGTGAGAATTTTTTAGAAGTAATAGAATAAAATCAAAGTCAAAAACCAATGATTCTTAGTGAAACCTTCTTGAAGGTGCTACAGGACAATCAAGATAACTTCATTGGTGAAAACCTCATTGAGGCACCAATAGCTAAACACAAATTTTATTCATTGTTTACTGAAGACAAAATCAAATATCAAATCAAAATAGCTTCCAATATATATCCTAATTAGATGGTAGCTACTCTCAAGATCATACAACAACAAAATATGGTGGTCCTATCAAGAGAACAAGTCTTCGGCCCTACCACAACCAAAAATATGTTGAATCTAGCATCAACAACATTACGTGTGATTGTAAGTCTTGATCTTCATTTGTTTCCCCACCATTATACATTTCATTATCATCTACCATTCCATTTCACAATCAAACCTACCATCCATTATTTTTCCCTATTTACCATCCATGGTTGCACTTTCCTTTGTAGAGGCCATAAAGATACCTTGTCTTGACTTTTGAAGGAATCAAAATCAATGACCAATGAAGATCACGAAAGCATTCTTGGCAACTAAATCTGTAGGCCATTTTTGATAGAGAAGATATTCAGATGAGGTGTAGGATAGTAATTAACATGATCAAGTATTTTATTTGTATCATTTGTTGAGTATAATGTGCATCTCCATCTCAACATGAACAACATAATCAAAAACCACACCCATGCCAAAAACATGTACCATATTGTTTCACATTTCCATGTCATTACCATTGTTACATATCCATTTTCCATTGCCAAATATTCCTTCCATTTACCCCATCACTTTGGGGCATTCCTCTTACCATTTATCCAATCTATAAAATACCATAATTATCCTTAGCAATGTCATTCCATTCCTATCTAGACCAAAGCCTATTTTTACTCATCCTACTCAATCTTATTTTGATCTTGGTTCATTTGGTTTTTTCCACACCATTTGTGAGATTATTTTGATCATGTTTAAACACTCAATCCAATCTATGATTACAATGACAATCTATGAAAGTAGTGTGGTGGTTGATATGGCAAGATATCTTTCATCCTATCAAGTTTGTTTATGTGAGCTTGATTTTAACCGCCTATGGGCAAATCAATGTTTCACCAATCTATATGTTAGTTATAACCATCTATGCACAAATTAGTATAATTGATCTATGTCATTGTATCTTAGTTATAACTGCCTATGGGCAAACTAGGGGCAACACTTGTTTATCATACATTGCCGCATCACCTTGCCATCGTTGTTTTCATTTGACTTGCCATTTGTCAGATTTGAGAACTTATTGAGACCTAGTTGGTTTTTTCCCACCTTTTATGTGGATGGAATTACTATGACTTGAGGTCATTTTTAGACTATGTGGGTCATCCTAAATTCATGTTGAGGTCACCTCAGTCCCCCTTTCCATATGCTCTCATTATTTTATGAGCAACCTAAGCCGAACGCTTTCGCCATTTTGTGAGCATGTATCTTGTCATTCTTTAACGAGTTAAGATACCTCAAAATTCTAAAAACATTTATAACATTTCAAAAATCCAAAAATGTTTGTCATGTCTAAGCCTAGTCAGTAGCCTTGATTTGCCAAATTGGGGCATTGTCATTGTTAGGATGTTTTCTTTTGATTTTGTTTTCAGGCTTTCTATTTGTTTGTTTATTTTAGGTTGTTTGTTTTTCTATTTGTTTATTTTTTTATTTATTCGCTTGCTTGTTTTTTTGCTTTCAACACTATTGCCTCAACTCAGTCTATATGTGTTCATTGGGTGATTCCTTGTGCACATTATTCTTGAGTCCATCCATATTCATCCATTAAAATTGTCATCATGGTTTTTATCATTTGTGCATTATTTTTTGAATGTTTATTGGATCGAGAGTTAGTCCTTATGCATATTTTGGCCAAGTATTCATGGCATTCTATCATAAAGCCTACCATCACATGCTATAACAAAAATCAGCTTCATGAAAGGTTTACAATCAATGAAGCCACATACGTTTCTCCTTGGCACCTTGGCAAATCCTTCCATCCCACCCCTGATCAATATTAACTCATTTGACCATTCTAGTTGTATCATTGTTAATCAGGATGAACATCTCCTCATTGTTAGGTATAACTAAATCATTCACACTGATCAATCTTATTCTTCTATTCATCTCTTTCATCATTTTGTGCCCACTCATCTTTAATCTGTATTCCAAGTTATATCCATGAGTTATGCTTGTTAATCAGCCTTACCTAGGGCACAATCATCTTTAGCCAATCTAGGTCCTCTTAATGATTATAACCACCTATGGGCAAATCATTATTTTAACTTTTATTCCTGATTATATCCACCTTTGGACAAATCAACCTCTATTTTACATCAATGCATGTAAGCATTTTCTCATTTGGATTAATCTCAACCATGGGTTAATTCCACCTTTCTTCATATTTTTTTCAAGGGATCATCCATCAACCAATGTGACAACCACTCACTCGAGGGGGCATCATCATAGGCTTCCCAAAATCATTTGGAGCTTTATTCTTTAATCATCATCTTCTTGTTGGAATACATGCCATTTATCATTCTTTGAGAAGACATTTCTTTGCCTATGGTTTGCAACATCTTCCCAAATAGGGGTAAATAATAGACACCTAAAAATGGCCACTGATAACCTCCAATCAGGATTTTGGTTAGTTTCCATCTAAAATGCACAATTTGGCCTAAAAGTAATAAAATACACTAAATGATGTGAAACTGACATTTTCAAGTGCCTATTTTTTTTGGGGTATCCCTAAATAGGGTAATGCAATTTATGGGCCAGCTAACTTTGATCAGTTCATTTTGAGTCAAAATGACAAATTTGCACCTGCGTGCTCTAGACTGCTCTTTCCTATCAAATATTTTGCACAAGACTCATGCTTTTGTTATTCATTATTAGAAACATCCTAAATAGGAATACACATCCAATGCATTTGATGTAGACTTCCAATTCAAATCTAGTCAAATTTAGGACCAATAACAAGGCATTCTAATCAATTTAAGTATTTTGGGCATAAAGTGCTTAAATCATGTTTAAGAGCTAATTAATCCAAATCAAGGCCTAATCAAAAATTCTATAGAAACTTGTTGAATACTTTATTTTGAAAATGAATATTGAATATCTACATCATCAAGTGACCTCATTTCTTAGGAAGACATCCGTAGGCCATAAATGCCATAAATATCAGGATTCATGCCCTCCATGCCTCATCAATGCCCTCCATGATACACTCCATGCCTCTTAATTTCCCCTTATTCCAATGCCATGATGAGGATAATTACAAATTTTAATTGAAAAATTGAATTAATCCTCAACCACACATCTCAATCATGAGATAAACGGTTGAGGTTGATTCTGATCAAATCCAAAAATATATAAATATGAGGCCTCACATCATCATTTCTAAGCTTTTTTGATGCAAAGTTATAATGCCAAATTGGTTCCAAAAGCTTCATTCAACTAGTGTTATAATGCCAAATTGATTCCAAGCCAAGCCAAAGGTGTTAAGGAGAAATGGAGGTTTTCAAGCTTCCATTTCCGAGGACTTCATGAGCAAAAGTTGAGCAAGCCACTAATACAAAGGCATTTGGAGCATCCAAAGAAGGTGAAAGAACTCTTGTATTTAATTCTTTGCTTTTTAGTTGTGTTTGTCATTTGTTTTTTTATTAATTAAGTTTTCCCTAGTGTTTAGGCCTAGACATGTTATGATATTAGTGTGTTTATTTCATATTATTTTTTATTTTGGAACTAACACCATACTAATAATCCTCTCTTGAATCAAATTACTAGGTGACATAATGGCACACCGGGTGGGACTAGATGCATCCTACACCTAAAGGAAATCCTTTTTCAACCTTAAAAAAAACTTATTTGAGCTTTTAAAACTCTTGCAAATTGGTTTTCTAACTTTTTTTGCTATTTTTGGTTGCCACAGTTTTTACACTATAATTGACATTAGCAAAAATACTGACGTTTATTACTTGGATTAACCAATGTCAGTCAACAGAACTGACATCGATCAGATCTCGGTTGGCCGTAACTAACATCGGTGGTATTGATTGATGTTGGTCACTATGTTTAAAAAAAAAGACCTGAGACCTACTTTTTTAAAGTTTCTTGTTTCAAATTCAAAAGGGCTTCAAAGCTAAAAGACATGCTAATAATTTTGTTGTAGAATCAAGTTAAAAATTCACTTAATACATGTTTAAATCACCTTTGCATGCTTAAAAATGGATTAGGAACCTTGTTTTAATGATTAACAATGAATTTAAGTGTTTTTGGTGAATGTTTTCAAAGTTTACAACTAAGACCAAGGGGTCAAATGAACACCACCAAACATTTCATTTGGGTTTAAAATTGAACACACTTGTCAATTTTTACTTGCAATAGTTGTTTAAATTAATTTTGTTTGGAAAAAAGAGGGGTGTTGTGTTATGCTCTTCCATTTGTCCCCTATAGGGAACCCTTAAAATCAAAAGTACCATTCCTATTGCAAATAGCCTAGTCCAAGGCTTAGAAACAATGTCACCAAATGCACTCCCAAAAAACTCATCAAAGTTTGGGTGACCTTGAAAATGACTCTAAAGTCTTTCTACTTTCATGCTTTATTTATTTTTATTCATCTTGGCTTGCAAGTGGGACTTCATCACCTCTTGTAAGTTCTTTAGGGAAGCTTTGACTTGAGGTTTCATCTCCTAACATTGAATTTATTTAACTCTTTTAGAGTTGTACATGGGATGTAGTAGTACTTTGGATATTGCACTACACTTAGTGAATAGTAGGATGTAGTGGTTGTAAAAAGGACTGGAACTTTTTGTAACAAGCCGAGTGATACAAACCCAAAATTTGTGCTTTTTTTGCATTGTTTGATGTGAAAGTCATTGTGTAATTGATTCCCCTGGTGACATTCAAAACTTGATAGTTTAGTCAACCCCACATGCCATACCCTTGCTAGGATTTGGACGATTATACTTAGTATATTTTTGGGTCATTTTCTCATTTGGTGTGTTTTTAGACTAAAACTTATTTGTTTATTCATAAATCCATTTCAAAACCAATTTGTCTATACATCACTCTTTTGTCTAAAAAAGTGTTATGCTGGTCATTTTACACCACACTTGTGCCTTGAAATTTTTGCTAAACTTGTTTGTATTTGTGTCATTTGAGTTGTAGAGGGTAGCATTATGCTACCCAAATCATGTCAAACCATTTTGCCTTTGAGTCTTTGAAACATAGTATTGACCACATTATTCAAGTATGTTTAAGCCATTAAGCTGCTCAATTTGTTTAAAAACTTGTTTACCATTGTATCAAAATCATTTGTTTCAAATTATTTTATATATACCATTTATACCTTTGTTTTGTGATGTCATGTTGTCCAATCTTGTCTAGCCTATTTAAGTTAAATCATAGTTTTCAACATTGAGTTTTTAATTAACCTTGTTAAGTTTGGATTCAAACATTGATTGATTTATATTTAGGCCTCAATTTGTGGCACTGATACATAGATCTTTCTCTTTTCGGTTGCATAACTTTGATTAATCGATTGCCCAAATTTGAAAACTATTGATGGTTTTTTTGTTTAAATGCCTATTTTCACCATTATTTGTGCCTTTATTTGGGTAAACATAGCCTTTTTCAAAAAGCCTTTTATCTTATGCCTTATGCCAACTGATCATGTTTATGTTTGATTATGTGTGCCAGGTTTATGTCAAAGTTGTTTCCAAAACTTGTTAGATTAAATAAAATCACATCATGCATGTTTTTTTGAGCCTAGCTTTTGACTCCGTGTTTGGATAAAAGACCTAGCAGCTTAACTTTTCCCTCTCCTAGTTTAGACCTTATTTGGAACACTTTGACCTAGACCTTTGGCTTGTCAATTTTTATTCAAATGCTTAAACTTTTGTGCATGTAACATTTGACATTAGACATTTGATGTTAGGATATTTTATGCCAATTCTTAACAAAAATCATTTTGGAGATATGGCTCCATTTTCAAACCATATCAGAGATACAACTCCACCCCTTTGACCAAGTTAGACCAAGCTTGAACTATTTATCCTTTAGACATAGTTTTTCAGAGTTTGTAGAACTCTACGTCATTTAGTTTTTGGAAGATTTCATCATTTACATAGATATGTCTTGCTACACATACGGTAGAGTAATTTACAATATGAATTATGATAAAATGTCTACACAAAAGGACACTTATGGCTTTTGTCAAGACCCCAATGATGCTAATATGATTTGTGAGATAGATTTTTATCTACCTCATGTTAATCATTCATGGGCACAATGTCACGAAGCAACTTATGAACCAACTCGAGACCTTGATTGGTATGAAGAGACTTGTAAGGAGGAATTTAAAAACCCCACTACAGATAATGTTGTTTGGGATACAAATCCATACCCTCTTTACAAAAATTAGTACATGGAACACAATCAAGAACTAACTTTTGATCCAACTCAGGATTGGGATGATATGGTTTATGAGGAAAATTTAGTTGCTTTTGCTTGTGCAATCAATCAAGTTTAACAACATCCTTTTGTTATCTGATCATTGGCTACCCCTAACCCTCCTCTGGATTATATGAGCTATCAAGCTCCACAATATCCAAGGAATACCATTACCATTTTTAGACCTAGTCCTTTAGCTTGTGCAAGTAACTAAGCTTAACAACACCCAACCATTTCTATTCCAAGACCTAGTCCTTTGGCTTGTGAAAGAAATCATGCTCCACACTACCCTATAGTTATTATTTTAGGACTTTGTCCTTTGGCTCATGTGAGCAATCATTCTCCCCAATGCCCTACCATTATCCAACTACAAGTCATTCCTCATCTAGTACCAATCCCAACCAAACCTCAACCGATCCAATCATTTGAAGACCAAGCTGGTTTTAAAATTGGTATTTTTTAACTCATTAGAAACTAAGGCCAAGAAAACCAACCAATCCAAGATGATTTTATTGAATCAACCATTTGTGATAAGTCAACCTATGATAAATTGTCTATTCATCCTATACCAGTTGTCAAGGAGTCTCACTTTGATGAGCCACTCTTTGTTGAGTGACTTATTAATGATTATAACCACTTTTGGGAAAATCATTGCCTCGACCATGTGCCTATTTTTTAAGAGCCTCCTATTGACAAGCCAGTCTCTGAGGAGTTGTCTCTTGACTTTTTTCCCATCTTAGAGGAGTCTCACTTTTACAAACTAGTTTTTGTGGAGCCTATTATGCCATCATAGGTTATTACTTATGTAAAACCAAATATTCAACAAGACATCATTGTAATAGAGTACCCATTAGATCAAGAATCAGAGTTAGATTCAGGTTTTATTCTTGATCTAACATTAGATTTAGCATCAAAATTAGAATCAACATCAATCTCAACATCAGATTCAGATTCCTTTGAGTTGGAATGAGATTCAGAAGAAGAATATGTTTGTGGTTGTTACAACATTAGTTACACATGCCTCACAGATCAATTTGAATACATTTATGATAAATCTAATTTTTTTCAGGATGAGTACTCTAACTTTGACACAAGTTTTCCTAGTATCTTCTACAAAGATTGTGTAGCCTCTCCCCATTCCATTACTATTCCATAAGTCATTACCATCAACCAAGATAGCCATATTATTGACATTCCATCGCCCACAAGTGTTGATTGGGACCAATAAAATCACACTTTGTAGAACTGTATCCATGGTGACATAGCAATTGAAGAAGAGCAAAGAGGCCAAGACAACATTCATGTAGCAGAGGAACACTCTCCTAGTGGGACCTTTTCTAAGGTACTGGGGGATAATCAAAGTCAGAAATCAACATCTTCTAGTGAGAATTTTTTAGAAGTACTAGAAGAAACTCAAAGTCAAAAGCCAATGTTTATTAGTGAAACCTTCTCAAAGGTGCTATGGGACAATCAAGATAACTTCATATGTGAAAACCTCATTAAGGCACCAATAGCTGAAAACAAAAGTTCTTCATTGTTTATTGAATAAAAAATCAAAGATAAAATCAAAATAGTTTCCAATCTATAGCCTAATCAAATGGTAGATACTCTCAAGATCACACAATAAAAAAATATGGTGGTCCTATCAAGAGAACAAGTCTTCGGCCCTACCACAACCAAAATATGTCAAATCTAGCATCAATAACATTATGTGTGACTAAAAGTCTTGATCTTCATTTGTTTCCCCACCATTATACATTTCATTATCATCTACCATTCCATTTCACAATCAAACCTACAATCCATTATATGTCCCTATTTACCATCCATGGTTGCACTTTCCTTTATAGAGGCTACAAAGATACCTTGTCTTGACATTTGAAGGAATCAAAATCAATGACCAAGGAAGATCATGAAATCATTCTTGGAAACCAAATCTATAGGCCATTTTTGATAGAGCAGCTATTCAGATGAGGTCTAGGCTAGTAATTAACATGATCAAGTATTTTTTGTATATCATTTGTTGAGTATAATGTGCATCTCCATCTCAATAGGAACAACAAAATCAAAAACCACACCCAAGCCAAAAACATGTACCATATTATTTCACATTGCCACACCATTACCATTGTTACATATCCATTTTCCATTATCAAATATTCCTACCATTTAACCCATCACTTGGGGACAATCCTCTTACCATTTTATCCAATCTTATAAAAAAACATCATTATCCTTAACAATGCCATTCCATTCCTATCTAGACCAAAGCCTATTTTTAGTCATCCTACCCAATCCTATTTTGATCTTAGTTTATTTGGTTCTTCCCACACCTTTTGTGAGATTATTTTGATCAAGTTACAACAATCAATCCAATATGTGTTTACAATGACAATCTATGAAACTAGTGTGGTAGTTGACTTGGAAAGATATCTTCATCCTATCAAGTTTGTTTATGTGAGCTTGATTTTAACCACCTATGGGAAAATCAGTGTGTCACCAGTCTTGCTACTAATTATAATCACCTATGGGAAAATTAGTATCATTTATCTATGCCATTATATCTTATTTATAACCACCTATGGGAAAACTAGGGGCAACACTTGTTTATCATGCATTGCCACATCAACTTGATGTTGTTGTTTTCATTTGACTAGCCATTTGTCAGATTTGAGAACTTATTGAGACCTAGTTAGTTTTTTCCCACCTTTTGTGTGGATGGAATTACTATGACTTGAGGTCATTTTTGGACTATGTGGGTCATGCTAAATTCATGTTGAGGTCACCTCAATAAACCTTTCTATATGCTCTCATTATTTTGTGAGAAACCTAAGCCAAATGCTCTCACCATTTTGTGAGCATGTATCTTGCCATTCTATAGCAAGCTAAGATACCTCAAAATTCCAAAAATGTTTGTCATGTCTAAGCCTAGTCAGTTATCCTTGATTTGCCTTACTAGGGCATTGTCATTATTAGGATGTTTTATTTTAATTTTGTTTTTAGGATTTCTATTTTTTTTGCTTATTTTAGGATATTTATTTTTCTATTTGTTTGTTTTTTATTTATTTACTTGCTTTTTTGTTTGCTTTCAGCACTGTTGCCTCAATTTAGTCTATATGTGTTCATTGGGTGATTCCTTGCACACATTATTCTTGACTCCATCCATATTCATCCATTAACATTGTCATCATGGTTTTTATCATTGGTGCATTGTTTTTTATATGGTTTATTGGGTCAGGAGTCAGTTCTTATGCATATTTTGGCCAAGTCTTCATGGTGTTGTATCATAAAGCCTACCATCACATGCTAAAACAAAAATTAGCTTCTCAAAAGGTCTATAATCAATGCATCCACATAAGTTTGTCCTTGGCACCTTGGAAAATCCTTCCATCCCACCCCTAATCAATATTAACTCATTTGACCATTCTAGTTGTATCATTGTTAATCAGGATGAACATCTCCTCATTGGTAGGTATAACTGAATCATTCACATTGATCAATCTTATTCTTCTATTCATCTCTTTCATCATTTTGTGCCCACTCATCTTTAATCTGTATTCCAAGTTATATCCTTGAGTTATGCTTGTTATTCAGCCTTAACTAGGGCACAATCATCTTTAGCCAATCTAGGTCCTCTTAATGATTATAACTGCCTATGGGCAAATCATTATTTTAACTTTTATTCCTAATTATTACCACCTTTGGGAAAATCAACCTCCTTTTTACATCAATACATACAAGCATTTTCTCGTTTGGATTAATCTCAACCATGGGTTAATTCCACCTTTCTTCTTATTTTTTTCGAGGGATCAGCCATCAACCAATGTGACGGCCACTCCCTCAAGGGGGCATCATCATAGGCTTCCCAAAATCATTTGGAGCTTTGTTCTTTAATCATAATCTTCTTGTTGGCATACATGCCATTTCTCATTATTTGAGAAGATGTTGCTTTACCTATGGTTTGCAACATCTTCCCAAATAGGGACAAATAGTAGACACCTAAAACTGGCCATCGATAACCTCCAATCAGCTTTTGGCTAGTTTCCATCTAAAATGCACAATTTGGCTTAAAAGTATTAAACACACTAAATGATGTGAAACTAACAATTTCAAGTGCTTATTTTTGCCAAGGGTATCCCTAAATAGGGCAATGCAATTTATGGGCCAACTAACTTTGATCAGTTCATTTTGAGTCAAAATGCCAAATTTGCACCTACGTGCTTTAGACTGCTCTTTCCTATCAAATATTTTACACAAGACTCAAGCCTTTATTATTCATTATTGAAAACATCCTAAATGGGAATATGCATCCAACGCATCTGATGTGGACTTCCAATTCAAATCTAGTCAAATTTAGGACTAATAACAAGGCATTCTGATCAATTTGAGTATTTTTTGCATAAAGTGCTTAAATCATGTTTATGAGCTAATTAATCCAAATTAGGGCCTAATAAAAAATTCTATGGAAACTTGTTGAATAATTTGTTTTGGAAATGAATATTGAATATCTGCACCATCAAGTGACCTCATTTCTTGGGAAGACATCCCTAGGCCATAAATGCCATAAATATCAAGATTCATGCCCTCCATGCCTCATCAATGCCCTCCATGATGATCTCCATACCTCTTAATTTCCCCTTCTTCTAATTCCATGATGAGGATAATTACAAATTTTAATTGCAAAATTGAATTAATCCTCAACCGCACACCTTAATCTTGAGATGGATGGTTGAGGTTGATTCTAATAAAATCCAAAAATCTATAAATAGGAGGCATCACAACATCATTTCTAAGCTTTTTTGATGTAAAGTTATAATTCTAAATTGGTTCCAAAAGCTTCATTCAACTAGTGTTATAATGCCAAATTGATTCCAAGCCAAGCCAAGCCATAAGCCAAAGGTGCCAAGGAGAGATGGAGGTTGCCAAGTTTCCATTACCAAGGACTTCATGAGCAAAAGATAAGCAAGCCACTAATACAAAGGCATTTGGTGCATCCAAAGAAGGTGAAGAAACTCTTGTATTTGATTCCTTGCTTTTTAGTTGTGTTTATCATTTGTTTTTTGTTAACTAAATTCTCCCTAGTGTCTAGGCCTAGAGATGTTATGCTATTAGTATGTTTATTTCATCTTGTTTTCATTTTGGAACTAACACCATACTAACCATCCTCTCTTGAGTCAATTTTCTAGGTCACAATTATAATGTCGAGTTAAAAATATAATGAGTTAATATACAAACAAAATCCTCTTCTACTTGGGGTATAACTAGGAATATTATATGTTTTGGGGGCATTTGTGTTTTCTTTCAGCCATTTAGGTGAATATAGTGATTGTCTCATTGGTGTAACAATTGTTTATCCATTCATATAATTATTGACCACTCATGCCAATATTAATAAGCAACAAAAATATTAAATATGTTTGTACTTACATGATACCATCAATTTTTGGAATTATTGAAGCCAGGAATAAGATCTCAAACCTATCCACCAATCATAATTCACAAATGATTTTTTAAATATTTTTTGTTAAAAAATGAGCATGTTTATAATTTTTTACATTACAAGTCCACCCATGTAAAAAATATTAGCTATTGATTGGTTAAAAGGGAGAAGTTTTAAATGCCATTTAATAAAAACTGATAAGGACCTAAAAAGCATGCACAATACTGCAGTAAAAATCTCAATTTTCAAAGGCTGGGCAAATTTGAAATTTTATTTATTTCTTTTGAATTAATTTTTATCAAAGAAAAAATTGCATGTTGCATGTATAAATGGGTATGAGCTGTTACTAGTTATTTGACATTTTAATTTGCATCATACATATCTCCATCCATTTAAGAGTCATCCTAAAAAAATAATCTTATAATGTTTATTGTTAGTCTCCAAATGATTTAAGATGAAAATTTTGCATTGAACCATCACATTGTCTTATTTTTATAGATTCATGTGTTGCAACAAAAAAGTACTTATCCAAATCACATGATGCATCTATAAGATAATATGTCAACTGAAAAATCAATATGCTATCGTGGCATGATGAAAACATGTAGGAATTGTTTATGGAACAATCTTATATCAATGATCCCAAAAAGTAATGAAACAAAATAACTCAGGTTTATCCTATATCAATCTTCTATCGCATAGTCAATTTATGCTATACTCAATTTATTATATTATCTAGATGGTCTTTATGACATATTTCTTTTAAAGAAGTAAGAAATTGATTTCCTCTATGAAATAATGCCATGCAAGATACTTATTTTAAACAATGCATAAAAAACAAACTGAATAAATGCAATAGAGCCCCATGGTCATTTCAACCACATTTTTGAGTAACTTGAAAATACCCATTTCAAAATTTTTGAGAACATATCAAACTTATATCACATGTGTGAATGGAATAATTGTGTGCAGTAAAAATGAGTGACAAAAATAAAACCCTAATTTTTTTAAGGAAAATATTTATAGATATACACAAAATTTCCAAGAAAACTAACATGAAATGCGAACAACTACTCTCAAAACAAAATAAACATAAATACATACCTTGTAATCACAAGAAAACTAGCTTAGAAATTATTTGCACCTTCATTTCTAGCCTCTTATTCCAATATTTTGACTACTAGAGCTCCGCTTCCACCAATACCTTGCATAAATGACTAGAAAATTTGAGAAACCATCACATATGTATTCAAGTAACTTACATTAATATTGTAGGTGATGTGTTGGACCAACATTAAATTTTGCCTTGGGTCCCTTCAATATGCTGATGCCAATTCACTAAAAAATGGGACAATATCTCAACCTTGATCCCCGTAGATTTAATTCCACCTGTACTGCATTCAATGCTAGAAATAAAATAAACATTAGGTTTGATAATTATTTATTATTAAGTTTTTTATTTATTAAAACCATATAAAATGAAGTACATGTTTGTTTTACTTAGTTTTATAAATGGTACCAAAAATATTGAAAACATTTTCATAGTTTTAAAATTAAAAACTATATAATAAGGTCTACCAAAATGTCTTAACCATATACATAATAATGACCTTTCAAATAATTTTTAATTTCAATTAAAAAACCATGCCAACCAAAATATAATTATTACCTTAAACTTATTGTGTCATAGGTGGTCCTTATACACCTATAGATCAAACACTTATGTGTGTGTGTGTGTGTGTGTGTGTATGTGCACATATAAATATGTGAATACACACACACACACACGTGTGTGTGTGTGTGTGTGTGTGTGTGTGTGTGTGTGTGTGTGTGTGTGTGTGTGTGTGTGTGCGTGTGTGTGCGCGTGTGTACACACACACACATAAATACATAAACATATACCTGGTGATTTTAGATAACCAATACATATCTCATATAATTTCTTGACAAATCAAAACCATACATGCATTATACCTTTGGCTAATTTGTGTCCCAAAATAGGACCAAGTATAATTTATAAGATGATTCAAAACATATGTACAGTAAATTATATAAAATTGAAGTGATTTGACCTATGTATATTTTTACAAAATTAGCCATTTCCAAAATTAAAAAAACCTACTTATAGACTTTTGGATATAAATGACCTCTAAAATTTCCCCTATTTGATAGTGGTCATTGATCTAGTTAATGATTAGTTGTGAGTCACAAAAGAGAATCAAATAATGGATATTCCATTGGATAGCTAACCAAAATCCTAAAATGAGAGCCTCGTACTCTACAATATTATGTTTGCATGGAAAACCAATGTGAAAATCCTTAGGAATAAGGTCACTTTGTGGTCGATCAAAATAATTGTCTTTTATCCATGTGATGTGAAAGATCCCTTAAATTAGAGTTTCCACTATTGTGACTCATCAAGGGATAAGATAAATTAATCAGGAAAACCAATGGCTAATAGATGTTTATCAAAAAATGGGGATTTAATGATCTGATTTATAAGTACATACCCTTTGATTTATTTTTGATTGACATATTCAATACCAAATTGATTGAGTAACATGACCCATTTATCCATTCGAATTGTGAGCACCACTTTTGATAGAAGATACTTAAGTGGGTCAACTTTGGTAATTATTTTTGAGAATATAATGCCTCAATTTTTGTGAAGCAAAGATTACTACCAAACATTCCTTTTCAATGGATGAATCATTAAGTTCATATAACATCAAGGTCCTAATTACGTAGTGCATGGATTATTTTGTTCCATTTTCATCATGTTGAACCAAGAGTTCCCCCAATGTGTGTTGAGCTATAGAAAATGCATCAATAGTAGCTTTCCTAATTTGATTTGTTTAAATGCTTCCTAACATTCCCTACTCCATTTAAATTTGATGTTTTTCTTAAGTAGATGAGTAAAAGTGTGACACTTATTATCCAACTATGAAATAAACCTTTAGATAGCCTATATTTTTCTTTGTAGACTATGTAACTACTTAAGATTGGATGATAGGGGAATTTATGTTATAACTTGAACCTTGGCCATGTCTACTTCAATACCCCTATGAGACATGATAGATCTAAGAATTTGACTTGATGTAACCCTAAATACACACTTATTAGGGTTAAGCCACACTTTATATTCTCTAAAGCATTCAAATATCCTATGCAAGACTACCAGATATTCTACTCGAGTTTTTTATTTGCCTAGTATGTCATCCAAATAGTCTTCCATAATGTCACACATCATTACATGGAAAATGACCTTCCTAGCTCATTGATATGTGACACCAAAAAAAATTAAGTTGAAAGGCATGATTTGATAAAAAAACATTCCCCATAGGGTGTTGAACATTATTTTGTGTCAATCTTTAGGTGCAATTTAGATCTGATTGTATCCAAAAAATTCATATGTAAGTGAAAACATTTTATGTTGTGTCATGGAGTTAATTATCATGTCAATATTAGATAGTGGAAAATCATTTTTAGTTCAAGATTTGTTAATCTCATAAAAATATGTGCATAGATGAATTCCCACATGTATTTTACTAATTGGAATGATATTTGATATCCATTCAGAGTAGTTAATTAATTCAATGAACCTTTCTTCCAATATTTTGTCTAATTCCTTTTTCAAAAGAATCTATACTCTAGGGTGTATTTTTTGTAGCTTTTATTTGATCGGCTTGGCATCAGGGTGCATAACAAAACGATGGACTATTAAATATGGATCTAATGCATATCAATATATGACCAAGTGAAGATGTCAATGAATTATTTTAAAATGTAAATTAGGATTTTATGCTCTGATAAAGTGAGTAAAGAACCAAGTTTATTATTCATTGATTATCCTATGTTCTTATGTTAACATTAATAGTTTTCTCAACAAGGAGTGTGGAACCATATTGTAGCTATGGTGGTGTAGGAGGAAGGTGAATTTAGTCATAAATTTGAGTATTTTTAGGCTCGTCTAGTTCTCCCATAAAGGATGAATCAAAGTCATCCATTTTAGGTAGCATCCATATGAATGCACCTAAAAATTGTTTCACTAGTTCCTCATATGTTTCATGTTCAAATGGAATACTATCTGATCCAATTTTGATGATCTTAAGATTGTTATGATATTGTGTCAAATAATGGGTAATGTCAAGTTCCCCATCCATTGGAACCTTATCAAGGTTTTCACCAATGAAAATGTATTTATTTTCTTTTTTATGATTGTCTGATTGTGCTTAAATAGGTTTTCACTATGGGACATTGATTTTTAATTTTTTTGACTAACTCTTCTTTCTCCCCAAATTAGGAAACATAATCCAAGTTTATTCAAATCCTTTTTGATGATCTATTTATGATAAATTATCTCACCCTATAAAATTTGTGATAGCCTTATCATTATAAAATACATCTAAAGGTATATGGTCTTGTTGGTCCCAATCCATGAGGTCAAGGTATTGGAGGTCTAGGTGTATGGTAAGGCCATTGGTGTCATAAAAACTATTGGTATCAGTGAGCTCATCATAGAGGATATAAATTGACTTTGTGTCACTATTAAAAGATTCATCATTAGACACCATAGTATCATAACTAATGAGATCATATGGATCACCTCTAGGTGGTTTGTATCCAATACTTCAATTTTCTCAATGCTTAGGAGGGATATGCTTAAGGATCCATTGCTATTTGATACCTAATGCTTTACCTTTGTATTACATGATTCACATATATTGGTAGTGATTAGATATTCCTTGATTAATAATAGGAAATAAAACCATCACCATATAACCAATAATTTCCATAATTTTAAGCATGTTCACTATGTAGGAGGCCATTTTTTACAAAGAAGAGAGAACCAACCTGATATGAGTTGATTTATTTTCTTCATCTCATGGTGGACCTACCATGACTCTTATGAGAAGTGGAAAGTTTTGTGACATGAAAGGTGTCATGAATGTCATATTTCCCATAACCTTTATTTATGATTTTGAAATGGGACGCAGATTGTTGGATGTGGATAAAAGGTTATCCAAATGGATATGGGAGGATGATTTAGAAGCAATTAGTACCACATGTTTCTCATTTTTAGATACATTATTTTTGAGAGGAAAATAATTGATTTTTTATTATTGTGATTCCAACATTTTATAATATTGATATGTTGTTGGTTGCCAGGGATAGTCACCTCTATACAAGAGTGTGGGAACTTGATACATTGATGAAAGTGGAGTGGATGATCTGCATGGATTGAATATATGGACATCCAAAAAGGATGTTATATGTTATGTCAATGTAAATTATGTGTAGAAGAGTTTGATGTGTGATAGGCCCAACCATGATGGATAAATGAATAGTACTAGTTGATTCTCACTCCACATTGTTGTATGATTTTATGGTGATGATTTTGGCCTCTAAATATAATTCAAAATGACCAAAGTTATTGACTAATTTCAACATATAAATTTTTATCCCAAACCCATTATCAATGAGTACTCATTTAAATTTATGCTTATAAATTATGGCTTCGATGTAGAGGGGTAGATTGTGTGATGGTCCTACTAATGGAAGATCAATGTGTGATTTGTTGACCTGAGGACAAATTTCCTAAAAATGCTTAAAACTATGAAGGGTCAATTTTAATGGGAACCTTTAACTACTAAAGGACCTTATATAAGACATTCTTATGTACAATGGATGCTTTAAGGATATCCATGATGGATATTTGAGTAAGAGTCTTTTAGAGTTGTTCAATAAGGTCATATTGTTCCCAAAAGTGGATGTGGATGCTTCTTGGATGGTGACCTTGGATGGTGTTTGAACTAAAGGACCTTGGATAGTGACTTTAAAGCACCAAGTATCAACAACACAATCTTCAGATTTAACTTTTATTGTTGCGATGTGGTGGTTAGTGATTCAGTCAATAATGGTGTCATATTATGTAGAACCCTATGATAATAGATATTGTTTGCATAGGTGTTTTAACCTTGATTTTATTGTTGATTATGTTATAGTTTACTCTGATCATGCTTAGGGAATGGATATTTATATATCCCTAGTTTTTAATTTGTGGATGATGAATCATCATTATCTAAGTTAATTTAACCATGATCTAGTAGGCTAGTGTTTTAGCTTCATGCACCTATTTGTAGAATGTCCCTTGATCTTATGAAAATCATAATATTCATCCTTCCTATACCATTTTTATGTAGGTTTATTTTCATCAAAAGGATTCATCTATGGATATATAGTCATGTTTTATGCAATTTTTTTTGAAAAGAAACTTACAAAGGTTCTCCAAGAGGGGTGAATGTCCTTCGTTGGTATTCTTGTTTAGGCAGGGCCCATTTTAGTGTAATAGTTGGATTAATTTGGACATTTTAAACATTTTTGGATGCAATTACTTTGTCTCTAACAAAATTATTGATTTTTTGATTTTTTTTTAGTCTATGCTTGATTTTGATTAGGAGTAGTTTTACCAACCCCTTTGCAACAAGGGCTTTCTTTGTCTACACACCCTTTTCTATGATTTAGTCAAATTTGTTTACATAGTGTATTTAAAAATTAAAATACATTTCCTAATTTATATTTACAAAAAATATTTTCACAAATTTTTTATTAGGAATCAAATAGGAAAATCTATTGGTTAAGCCTCACCATCATTACAAGAAGGATGAGAAACTTTCCCCATTTTTTTGTTCTTTGTTCAAAGACCCATCATGTCTAGCTCAACTCTACATTATATGAAAAGTGACACACAAATCATTCTAATAAGTCAACAAAGGTGGTGATTGATCGTTTGGGAAAATGTAGAAACCATATAAAGGTTTAGCTGCCCAAACTTTTAGGGAATAATCAGAGTAAAAACATGTTATTATAGGAAACTTCTTGACATGCCATGAATAATTATTTGACATGCTCCCTTAGGTCACCCTTTCCTTTGTATTTATCATATTTTGGTATCTCAAATTGAGTTAGAAATGTGATATTTAATATGATCTTGTTAAAGGGGTATGGATAAAGATCTTTAAACCTCTATTTTATGTTTTAGATTCGTGTATACAGTACTTGAAGGGTGTCTTTCATTTCTTACCACTCCTTAATAAATGGATTGCCCTGAGGTGGTGTTGACATATGTTGATTTATGGTTGGATGATAATTGGTGTTGGATTTCAAGGGCACAAAGACCCAAATATTATATTTAGGCTTTCCAAAAACTTGGTTATTAGATGATGGCTTTCCAAAGTTTGTATTTATTGTTGGTTTGTTATTTATGATTAAATTTATCTTAATTATAATATTGAGTAGAGATGATATTGGATACTAATGTATAAAGTAATTGATTAACTTGTTTAATTTGGTCAATCAAAACATGATTTAGGTCTTACTAGGGTTGTTCTACTTGAGTTTATTTGATTTTTTGGATAGATTCATGATTTGGATGGGAGTTTTCAACATTATCTTGGTCTTGATCTACACGATGGATTGAAGTAACATTATATTCATCTCAAGCATTCAGGTTGTGGGTATAAATAATATGTGTTAGATCATTTGATGTGTATCCAAGAAGTAAACATGTTATAATCTTTAGTAGTCACAAAAGGAGGTCATCTATTTTTATAGGTGGGATCTTTCTTGATTGGTTCTGAGTGAATCATTTTACGTTTAATTATCATACTATATTTGGTGAACATCGTTATTGATATCACCACCTTATTCTTGGTCAAAAGGGAATGGATTATTACCAAAGTTGATATCAATAGATAAATTATACCTATTTTGATTCATAGTAATAGGTGTCATGGATGTTGGATTTCATTAGATTAGGTAGATTAATTGATGTGACTTGACTTCATCAAATTGGTTGGTTGCATTCTATGATTTAGTTTTTGATGTGGATTTTTGATGTAGTTGGACACAAGTCAAATTTGGTTTGAAAAATAGATTTGTATTTGACTCAGAATTGTTTAACCCTAAATTTATAGATTGGTTTTACTAGGGTTAAAGTGGATAGAGATAGCCTAAGGTATAAGGGTGATAAACTATCTCTATATCAGGCCAATTAGATGTTAAACTCAAATAAACATATACTAAATTTATTATGCCAAAATAGGTTTAAATTAGTAAGTATAACTATGCTAAATATGGAAATGATAAATAAGTAATGTATTTAGTTGGTTTTGATGCTAACACAGTTATAGATCTGGAATAGGCAAAAAACATAGTAAAAGATGATTTTTGAATAGACACCAAATTCTAGATTGAGTGCCTATAGAGCTGTAGACACTAGAATCAACCTTGGATGATTGTATCAATGATATTGTCTAAACCTAACATAGGTGTCCTCTATAGAATAATTGATGGAAAAGGATGTGACTAATTGTATGCTTATAGGTTTTCTTTCACCTTCATTTTTATGTATTCAAAATTAAGTCATGGATTGTCATTCCTTATGAAATTTCAAAACCCTAGTTCTTCATATTCATAGTGACCTTGGAGAAAAATGGGTTAGTAGGCACACAGTGTCAAGCTGATCCCAAATAACTCTCTATCAATGAGTGTTACCTATGTAGACAATACTCTAAATATGGCTTCATACTGATGTATTTATCCCCTACGTGTTGGATTGTGTATGAATCATGAAATACGTGAAAATAAAGTACAAGAATTACCTAGCTTGTAACTTGGAAAATCAATATTTTAGACTACTCCTTCAATACTTTAAACATGTGTATGTGTTACCCCTATGACTTATATGAAAATAGGATAAAATAGGGAACTTTTGTTTTATTGACTGCTTAATTTAATGCTTTTGATAAGTTGCCTTGATTTGTGTTACATGAGGAATGAATGAGGGTTTATTCTATATTTATATCAATCATTTTGGATAAGTAACTCACATTAAATCACTTAGTCCAACCATTAAGATATTTTTTATTTGTAAATTAGGTAGATGTAAGGCACTAGACACTTACATCAAAGTAGAAAACCTATGTCAACATAGGTATCTATCTTGGATGCTAGTGTCAAGGGAACAAGAAAGTGGGTACATGCTCAAAAATTGTAGGGGTATAAGTACATTTTAAGCATTTTGTGTAAGATAATAGGTTTGGGTCATAAACATAGTACTATTCAAACCAAGAGATAGGCCAAGGGGTACAAGATAGAGTAGATGCAAGACTTTCAAAAGTGGGAAAGGTCTAGAATTGAGAGGAACAACCAAGGTCTAAGTTTTCCATGTGTACAAGACTGAAGTGATATATAATTCATAAATATCATCTACATCCCCCCTTAATATAGTAATGAAATTTCACATGTGTACTTGGGTGTGTAAAATACACCTTTCCTTTTCTTGAGTCTAACTTGAGTGCTTTATTGGTGATTGAAATGCAACCAAGAACATGTTACATTATATAATCAGTGCATCTAATCTAAAATTGAAAGTATTAAAAATGTTGAAATTGAAAGAGCAAGGTTTAGGAGTATACCTATGTTTTCCTATTGGCAAGTTGATTTGAAAAGATGTATCATTGTACGGATCTAAAATTTAGATCAGGACAAATATATATAAATATAAAAGGAGAGAGAGAGAGAGAGAGAGAGAGAGAGAGAGAGAGAGAGAGAGAGAGAGCCCAACCTTAGAGAAAAGGTGAGTTGCCACCCAACAGTTGAGATTAGCTCAACCATGCAACCCAATAATACTTATAAACTGGTGAGGATGGATGATATAATCAAGTACAATCTAGAAACTTAGCAATATTGAATGATTTAATCATCTCAACCACACCAAAAGTGAACCAACCATTGTAGAAAATTGGCTCAATATAGTATGTAATAATTCATCTTGGGTATCAATGCATAAAAGTCTATGATACGGTGACAGTCTATAAAAGAGTTTTTAAATCTGAAAATTGTGTTGGATTTTGCAATATTAGTCACACATTGCATAATGTATACCACTTAGATATGTCTCATGTTGAAAGTGTGTATAATAATGGTATTAATGTATATAATTATGCCATAACCATGAATCTAAATTATATAACTATGTGCTTTGGCCAATTCAAAAACTATGTAAGTGTGGAGAACATGCTTCCAAAGCATGCCACCACTATATATGGAAAAATATGAAAACTAAAATAGGTATCAATGTGGAAAAATATAAAAAGTGATATAAGTGAGAATGTGGAGAACATGTTTCCAAACATGCCCCCACTGTAATTTGGATGTGTCAAATACTAAATAAGTGTGGAGAATATGCTTATAAAGCATGCCCCCACTAAATTTAAGTGTGTCAAATACTGAATAAGTATGGATAAAATGCTTCTAAATCATGCCTCCACTAAATCTAAAAATTATGAATGCGTGGAAAAATGTTTCCCATGCCCCCATTAAATCTAAAAATTATGCCAAATGTGAAGAACATGCCTCTATGACATCCCCCACTGATATATCCCCCTTGAGGTGAGGGAAGAATAATAAACTTGTCGTTACCTCACCTCAAAAAGATAAGACAATTGAATAATATGTGAATGAAACCATGTAGTATATAGGAGAACATGTCTAGGTAAATGTATCATTGAAGAACATAGAATAATGTGATCACATGAAGGCCTAAGATGCATGATAAATATCATGGCAAAGTCTAGATCATAATAATAAAGGTTCACAAGAAAATAAGTACACAAATAAAATTAATCAAAATTAAGTCAACATACAATGGTCCAAGGAGACCTCAAACAAGGGGACATGTTCAAATGTCACAGAATCAAAGGGACATGACTTAGTCAAATGTCTAAAAAAGAAAGGATGGCATATTTAAATGTCCATATGAAAAATAATGACATGTTCAAATGTCAAATAAATTACACATAGGTACAGGGGACACAAATAAAGGATCATATTCAAATTCTAAAAAAATTAAGACAATAACAAGGCAAGGACACTCAAGGAAGTACATAAAGGAAATCATAAGCAACCACCATAAGCATATCATAGTATCTCATGGATCAAATGTGATAGAAAAAACATCAAGTGCATAGCATATCAAGTACCTTATCAAATAATTAATCATGGATAAAGGCATGTGTAAGTACATATGAGCTCAAAACATGATAATGTAAAGTGATCATCAAATGAGATAACCTAAGAGTATTATGATCATAGAAGATGGATATCCCCAATGCTGATATGACATGATTATAACAAAGGTCACAATATTAAAAATAGGAATAGATCATGTATTTGTGTATGCTTGTATCACCCACAATTAGGATCATGACACATGTGTATGTAGGAGTAACTAATATGTCATCCATTAACATATAACTAACATAGATGCCAAGGAGCTAATAGAATATGTATCAAAACATTTTTGAATTTAATTTTTTTTATTTTTTTGTTATTTTTGGAATATTATGAAGAGTTCTCACATAATATATTTATGCAAGTGCATAATGTTCATTTTAATTTTTAAAGGTTTTCCTTCAAGTGTAGCAAGGTGGTATATGCCTTTTCCTAACTTTTCTATAATTATGAATGGTCCTAACCAATTTGATTTGAACTTTCCTTTCTTGTCTTTTGATGCATTGGTATTCTTTTGATTTTATTTTAGTACCAGGTCACCCACATCAAAGTCACATGACTGAACTTTTTTTATATTCTTGCTTTACATGGTCTTGATAAAAACTTAAGTGATCAATAGCCTATGTACATTTGGCACTCAACTACTCTAACTTATGCAATCTCTTTTCATTGTATTCATTATCTTTGATAATGTATTTAAGATAAACACACAAATATGGTATCTTAAGTTCAATTGGTAAAATGACCTTTGTATTGTCGACCAAAAAGTAAGGTGTAGCCTGAGTAGGTGTGCAAACACTAGTTTGGTATACCCATAAATCATATACCATCTATTGGTGCCAATCAATGTTGTATTGTTCAACTATTTTGCCAAATATTTTGATAATTGTCTTATTAGTTGCCTCTATATGGCCTTTTCCCTGTAGGTAATAAGGTGTATAAAAGGTATGATTAATCTTGTATTTACTATAAAAGTGTTTTACCATCTTATTTTTAAATGATGATCCATTATCAAAAATAATCATTGAAGGTATGCCAAATAAGGAAATAATATTGGTCATCAAAAACTTGCATATGTCATCCCCTATGGTAAGTTCAAGTGGAATTGATTCCACACATTTTTAAAAATATTATATAGATGTGATGATGAATTTGTGTTCACAATAGATACCAGATTTACCTTTATAATTAAGTCAAAACCCCATAATCAAAAAGTCCATGGTGAAATAATTGATTATAACTCATGTGACGGTGCATGATTCAAATTGTTGTATTTTTGCCATTGTAAACATAGTTTTGCATGTTTCAATACATTCTTGTTCCATGGTAGGCTAATAATAACCTATCATAATATTTTTTGAGACATGACACATCTTCTAAAATTCCCACCACACTCCTTGTCATGCATTTCTAAGAGTGAAGTGTGGGCCTCATCTTTATTTAAGCATCAAAGTAATTGTCCATCAAAACCTCATTTGACAAATAATTTCCAATAATAGCATAATGAAGTGCTTGCTATTATAATTTTAATTTTATGATTTCATGAAAAATGGTCTGGTATATAGGATCAATAGATAAAATTATAAATATCACTATACCATTATGTGTTTACATTATTGTAAATAAAAATAAGAATGGTTAGGGTATTCATTTTATCTAGAAGAAATGGAAGGATATCATAATTTTTGTATGGTAAAGTCTATATGATCATCATTAATATCAAAAACCATCAATTATGTCCCACTTACCATGGTATCTACATGGTGGTTATCTTTACATGGAATACTATCAATAGAAAATATATCAAATATCTCTATGAGTTTATCTACCATTTCTTTATATGGCTGAAGATGTTCTTATTTGGTATGGTAATGATTGGTAACTTAATTAATAACCAATTGGGAATCACTAAAAATTTGGATGACTCTTATATGAAGCTTGTGTATTATAGATAATATGATGACCAAGGCCTCATATTCTGTTATATTATTGATGTAAGAAAGGTTAATCATGTAAGATAAAGGCATGTATTCACCCTCAAGGGTACAAAATACAATATCATCACGTTCCCCTATTATATATTTTGATCCATCAAAGAACATTGTCCATAGATTAGAAAATATATTATATGCCTCAAATTCATCACAAAAATATTTGGTGAGCAAAAAATAATCTGTTAAAGAAGCTGTAACCAATTGGTTAGCTATGACTTGACCTTTTCTTGACTTTTGGGATTAATTTTTAAGATTAAACCCTATAAGTTGCATCACTCATTTTTTAATGCAGATGGTTAGGTGAATTTTATTCATAAGAACCTTAATGGATCTTCTTTAGTTATAACATAAACCTAATTATTGATAAAATAATGTTGTAGCTTGTGAGTATTAAAAACCAAGGCTAAACATAGTTGTTCCATTATTTTATATTTGTATTTATAATCAACTAGCAGATGACTGATATAATATATTGCACACTCTTTGTAATTATTATCAAATTATGCTAGTAGGACCCTTAGGCCTCATGGGTAGTCGGTATGTAAAGAAGTAGTGGTCTATATATAATATGAGTCATAAGTACTAGTGGGTTTGATAAATATGCCTTGATTTTATCAAAAATAATTGACATACATCATCCCATACATATTTTGTTTCCTTTTTTTTAAAACATGTGAAAAGAATTATTTTATCAACCAACTAAGCAATGAGATCTCAAATGGCCTGAATTCAAACCTACAAACATCACAACTATTTTAAATTGGTTGGTAGTTGATGTAGGAGCATCACTACCTTCCTATAATTTTTAGTCCATTTTTGTATTTGATGTCATTAGGGGGTCATTTAGGATTCTTAGATGTCTTTCAAATTTGAATTATGACATAGGAAGGATTTTCCCACCAAATCCATAATTTGAATTATCAAAATTTGAAGTCTTGTGTAAGGAATCCACATCTTGTATCAAGAGGCAGGTTCTAATAAAGGGTTACCAAATCCATTTTGAGTCATTTTGTTATGTATTTGAGGTATTTTTACAATGTACAAGGACAATTAGCAAGTTAGTTAAAGATTTTAGGGTCTTAACATAGATGTTTGGTTTTATATCAAGCATGGAAGGTTAGTAAAATTTGTAGAGGGATTGGATTTAAAAAGAACAAAACATGAACCCCAAGGATAAGTAAGACAAATATTCATATTGAAATAAAAATCTATTTACAAAAGAATGAGTCTCTTGTGAAGGCTATGTAATTGAATGGGCCAAAGATAGAGTATGGATAAAATATAGTAACAAAGACAAGTGATAATTTTGATATATGTTAGTAAGTTGATTTTATTGTATCTATGGAGTTATTTAGTTTCAATTAAGACTGGTTCTATGTATTTAAGTGAGAAAAGGTAATATAATCATGTAGTTCTATTTTATGAACAAACTGTGTTTAAATAGCCAGTATGCATTTTAGAGAAGCAAATTCTATAGAATGATGACCCATGTATATATACTTTGGTAAATCATTGTTGTGACATCCTTAAGGTTTTTGAAAGTTTTGAATTCATCTAGTTACATATTTGAAGACAAATAATTATCAGACCTGTAATTCTATTTGAGAATGAACCATATTTGCATATTTAGCATGCATGTTGAAAGAGAGAAATAAGATCTGAAGAGAAATGGTTTGTGAATAATCTCATGTTTTTTTAAATGCATGTGTGAACTATACATTGGGATCATATTATTTGAGTTGTAAATGGATTTTTTATACTTGTTTCACTATGTATACCAACAAAGGAAGACTAAAATTAGTTAGCTAAAATAAAGGAGGATACTCAGTGTGTTTATATTGCTTAAGTTGAGGAAAGTGACTTATTTCTGTATTGAGTAAGGTCATCATTAGGCTTTAACTGTTAGTTATCTTGATATTTGGTTTAGAAACAAATCAATTTTGGATAGTTTCATGTGTTACAAAAGTATATCAAGAGTAAGGAAAATGAAACATAGTCCTGAAGAGATATGTCTAAACATGATAGTTAGAATCTGAGTTCACCAAAAGAACATGTACGTAATAGGAGGTATAGTAATGTGAATACTATTGAGAGGAATAACATAACAAGGAAGAGTCTATATAATATTTTCCATTTCATTTGGTAAAAACAAATATGAAATTGTAACCTATATTTGTAGATAGAGTTCGCTGTGTGCACAAAATGTTAAAACATAGATGGTTTGAGGGTATTTTGTAATTGTTTTTTTAGGGAAAGTGGTTGATGAAGCTATGGACTTCTGAGGTAGACTTTAATATAATTTTTTGGAGGTTTGATAGTGAACAAAAGTCAAGTAAATGCATTTGGATCCCTCTCGAGCTTGTAGAATACTAAGAAACATTAGAACTTATTGCATATATTCTTGTTGGATAAGAGATTATGGAAACTATATAATAAGCTTTGAGCAAGTTGCTACATGATAGGAAGATTAGTGAATGCACATATTGAATTTTAAGAGAGGAGGTTAAATATATAGGGTGCCAAAGTGGATATAAGGTATATGCAAGGTAATTAAGGCAGAGACAAAGACTGTGTGTAATAAAAAAGACTTCTATGAATAAGGATCAAGAATCAAGCAAGATAAATTAGAGAAATAAAGGAGAGCAAAGGTGGCAAAGGTAAGTGTAATAAATTTTGTGTTTATATTCATATTGGACAAGGCTAGTGTAAACCCCTCTACATCATTTGGTATCATACCCAAAAAAGATTCTGTGGAGAAGGTTTGCATATAAAGGTATATATTTATTGTGATTTTTAGTTTATTTGTTTGTTCAAGTTCATTTAAAGATTACTATGAGTTACTAAAGAAGACTGTAGGAGTTGTTCAAGGTAGTTGAAAGGCCAAAAGAGGCTTGAGAATAGACAAGGAGCTCAAGAAGCTCAAGAAAAGAGAGCAAAGTGAATGCTCAAAAGATTGGATCCAAGGAGAAAGCTTGGATGAAGGATGGAACAAGGTAAAAAATAATTTATTGAGATGATACAATTAGTTAAGAGGATGATGATGGATCTTCCTAACACAAAATATTAGCTAAGAAAGAAGAAGGAAAGAGAGTTGAGAAGGAAACAATAAGAAGAAGACTTCCAAAGAGAGATGAATGAGATGAAGCAATAGATAACCTTGATTAACCTCATGATAGAGTAGTTGAAAGAGATTAAGAACCCATATTTTGGATGGGTGATGAAGATAAATCCAATCAAAAGGCCAATCAAACTACTGATGAGAAGGAGAATGCAATGTCGAGAGAAAAGAGAGAAAAGAAGTGGATGTTATGCAAGCAATTAAAGATGGAGATGCATAAGTTCTGGTGTAATGAGAATCCAAGTGAACATGATTAAATTTATAGCCAAGTATGTGAAGGATGTGACCAAGAGAAGAAATAAGATTACCTTGAAGGCCTCATTGAAGGCATGGAGGGAAAAGAAGAGTCTAATTTTTAGTTTACATATGAAAGTGATAAATGACTAGAAAGGGAGATAGTAGATTTGGAGAATAATTTGTATGGTGACAAGGTGGATAATGAGAGAAGAAATTTTTAGCAGAAGATAGTTGCATATTGGAATCCAAAGAGAGTGAAGAGGAGGCATTAACTATAGTAGTAATTTTACAAGAAGCAGAAGCAAGCATGAACAAGCAAAAGAATGCCAAGAGGACACGAAACATATTATTTTTATTGATTTGTGTGCTTCATGTGTAGGTTGGTTGAAGGAGAACACTAAGAAGCTAAAGATGATGAGGTGGAAGATCAAAGTACAAGAAGATGGTTTTAAAGAAATAAGCAAGATAGGAATGAAATAAAGAGGAGTTAACATAAGCAAGCATCACAAAGGATTAGATATTTCAAATATCCCTTGGGACCTAGGTGGATGTGCACTTGGAGAAGGATGCTACAAAGGACTTCAAAGTTAACATCATTTATAACTTTCATGGGAAAGTTTTTTGCTCCTTGGTAGTATGATGTAGGAGCATCACTACCTTCCTGTAGTTTTTAGTCCATTTTTGCATTTGGTGTCATTAGGGGGTCATTTAGGAGTCATATATGTCTTTCAAATTTGAATTATGGTTTACAAAGGATTTTCTACCAAATTCATAATTTGAATTATCAAAGTTGAAGTCTTGTGTAAGGAATCCACATCTTGTGTCAAGGGGTCTCAAGTTGTGTTAGAAGGTTAGGTTCCAATAAAGGGTTAAAAAACCCATGTTGAGTCATTTTGTTGTGTAGTTGAGGTAGTTTTCCAATGTACAAGGACATTTAGAAAGTTAGTTAAAGATTTTAGGGTCTTAAAATAGATGTTTGGTTTTGTATTAAGCATGTAAGGTCAGTAAAAGTTGTCTTAAACAGGTCTAAGCATTATTTATATTCAAATATGCAACTATATGAATTTAAAACTTTTATAAACCTTAAAGATGTCACAATAATGATTTACCAAAGTATATATATACACGGGTCATCATTCTATAGAAATTGTTTCTCCAAAATGCATGTTGGTTATTCAAACATAGTTTGTTCATAAAATAGAACTACATGATTTTATTAGCTTTTCTCACTCAAACACATAGAACTAGTCTTAATTGAATGTAAATAACCCCATAAATATAGTAAAATCAACTTACTAACATATATGAAAATCATCACTTGTCTTCTTTACTCTATTATGTCCATACTCTATCTTTGGCTCATTCAATTGCATAGCCTTCATAGGAAACTCATTCTTTTGTAAATATATTTGTATTTTAATATGAAGATTTGTCTTACTTATCCTTAGGGTTCATACCTATTTTTTTTTTTTTTTGAATCCAACCCCTTTACAACTTTTACTGACATTGGGACCAGGTTCCTTGAGTTGAAAATAGATTTGTTATACTTGTTTCACCATATATGCTAACAGAGGAAGACTAAAATTAGTTAGCTAAAACAAAAGAAGATACTAAGTGTGTTTCTAGTGCTTAAGTTGAGGAAAGTGACTTATTTTCGTATTAAGTAAAGTAATCATTGGGATTCAATTATTATTTATCATGATATTTGGTTTAGAAATAAATCAGTTTTATAGAATTCCACGTGTTACAAAAGTATAACAAGAGTAAGGAAAATGAAACATAGTCCTGAAGAGATATGTCTAAACATGACAGTTAAAATTTGAGTTCACCAAAATATCATGTACGCAATAGGAGGTATAGTAATGTGAATACTGTTGAGAGTAATAACATAATAGGAAAGAGTCTTTATATATAATATTTCCCATTTCATCTGGTACGAACAAATATGAAATTATAACCTATATTTTTAGACGTAATTGGATTGTGTGCACAAAATTTTATAACATAGATGGTTTGAGTGTATTTTTTAGTCATTTGTGTAGGAAAATTGGTTGATGAAGCTATGGACTTTTGGGACAAACCTTAATCTAAAAATTTAGAGGTTTAATAGTGAGCAAAGGTCAAGGAAATGCATTTGGAGCCCTCTCAGGCTTGTAGAATACTAAAAAACATTAGAACTTATTGCTTATATTATTGTTGGATAAGAGATTATGGAAACCATATAATAAGATTTGAGTAAGTTGATGAATGATAGGAAGATTAGTGAATGCACATATTGAATTATAAGAGAGGAGGTTAAATAAATAGGGTGCCAAAGTGGATATAAGGTATATGTAAGGTAATTAAGGCAGAGACAAAGACACAGGCTATGTGTAATAAAAAAGACTTATATGAATAGGGATCAAGAATCAAGCAAGCTAAATCAGAGAAAGAAATAAGAACAAAGGTAGTAGAGGTAAGTGTAAGAAATTTTGTGATTATATTCATATTGGACAAGGTTAGTGTAAACCCCTCTGCATCAGTGGTGGCATTTCTACAATAGATTTTACCATTTTTAGATCAACTCCAATACCTTGTTGAGAAATAGTTTATCCTAGGAGCTTTCCCAAAGATACCCAAAAAGCACATTTCTTTAGATTTAATCAAACATTGAAATTTCATACACGATCAAATATTTTTTGTAAATCAGTAGCATGGTCTTGGTGATGTTTAGATTTTATGAGTAAATCATCAACACAATCCTCAATAATTTTGTGTATAAAATCATGAAATATATAAGTCATTTGCCTTTGATATGTGGCTCCTTCAATTTTTAATCCAAAAGGCATGACAATATAACAAAATCTACCTTGAGTGGTAAATGTAATTTTTATTAATTTGTGGGGTTAAATTTGATTTGGTTATATCTTTAAAATCCATCCATAAATGAAAATGTCTCATATCTAGTTGTAGATTCTACAATCATGTAAAAATTAGGTAATGGAAAATCATCTTTAGGACAAGCCATGTTTAAATCATGGTAATCAATGTAATAATGAATGTCACCATTGGGTTTTGTGATAGGACAATGTTGGACACCCAATCAAAATGTGTAATGGCTCTTATAAAGTTGGCATCTAAGAGCTTTTGAATTTCATACTTTACCAATAATGCTACTTTAAGATGCATTTTTCAATCTTTTTCTTTTACCAGTTTTGCATTTGAGTACAATAATATGTTATGCATTTCCATTGATGAATCAATCCCATGCATATCTGAATTAGCCAAAGCAAAGAGTTTAGGAAAATCATGGAGGACATGTCAATATTTTTTTACTTCATCATCTTGCATCATTACAACAAGTAAAATTGGTCGAGGGTCCTTATCCATTCAAAAGTTATAATTGATTATTTATTCATTTAACAAAATAGATTTCTCTATAATAAATAGTGTGATAGGAATAACATTTGAGACATCATGTTGTACATTTGTATCATCATTCTTACCAAAGTAATCATGAGAAAATATGGCACGAGAAAACCTATTCTTATGATA
Source organism: Torreya grandis (assembly GCA_037957365.1). Classification (NCBI taxonomy): domain Eukaryota; kingdom Viridiplantae; phylum Streptophyta; class Pinopsida; order Cupressales; family Taxaceae; genus Torreya; species Torreya grandis. The sequence goes on from JARHVA010000450.1 coordinate 1,164,802, forward strand.
TAAGGAAGGGAGATCCTCATATACCCCCAAGTACTCTAGTAATGATTCATCATTGGAAAACTCATCTAGTGTCAAAATTTTTGGGGAATCACCCTCATCGATTATATGATGGTTGGCCAATCGGAGTTTTATTGTAGAGGTATTATTACATTCCATTTTGACATTTTTAAAACAGAATCATATTGTGAGAGATATGCTTGTGTCTTGGGTTTTGTAAAAAACCTAACTCTTACCAATTTGTATTATTTAAAAGAGAAATGGGATGAGCTATTCCTTGATCCCATTTTTACCCAACCCTTGTCCTTTGCACCCATATTTGAGTAAATATCTAGAACCAAAATCAGAATTATAAGATTTTCAATGTAGTATTATAGGGTTTTTGGACCATTACACAATGTTTAAAGGGATTAGTATCCATTATACATGTGTAAACAAATTCCTGATGACTAAATTTGAAGTGTGCATGCAAAGTAGAGGGAACCACATACATCTCATGTATCCAAGGCCATCCCAAACTAATGTTATAGTTCAAATCATTTGGCATAAAGTGGGATGGTAATATTTAACGTTATTTGTCCCAATACTTTTCATGAAATATAATAAAATACTTTTATTATCATATTATATGGTTTCAAATATGAAGGTCCAATTCTAAGTAAGAAGAGAAATGATATGTTGAAAATGTTGAGTATTGAACCATTGTCCACAAGAGCTCATTTTACCATTTTGTTGAAAATGCACACCTATATTTAGAGTGGTAAACAAATATTTATAAGATGTTGAGGTGGTAAATACTCCTTTTCAAAGGATATATTATGCTTGATCCATTTGATATAATTTTAGACGAATGCCACATATGGTGGTTTGATATTACAATGGAGTATGGTCATACACAATGCATCCAAAAGGACATCTTTGTATTGGGATGAATAGTGTATCAAGTCCAAAAGTGAGGTTTTTGAAGTAATTTACTTAGACTAGAGTAACATGACCTGAGGAGGATGATTGTTTCATACACTCCCTTTGGCACTTCACTAGAACAAGGAGTATGCAAGAATGCTAGTTTTGAATCCCTTATAGATTAGACTTATTTAATCAAGCATGGTATATAATAAGTAATAACCACTATAGGGTATTAGATAATGAGACAATTAATAGATATATTAATAACAAACATGATTAAAAAATTAAAGCAATCAAGGATCAATAATGGAAAAAAAAGAAAACCCTAATTAACCTAGGATTTGAAGTTCAAAAATTAGGGTCACCAAATGTTTAACGCTAGATTTATAGATTGGGGTTATCTAGGGTTGAAGGGAATAGAGATAGCCTAAGTCATAAGGGTGATAAAATATCTCTATAATAGGCCAATTAGATGCTAACATTAGATAACCATATACTAAATTTATTATGCTAAGATAGGATAAAAATAGTAAGTATAACTATGCTAAATATGGAAATGACAAAGAAGTAATACACTTAGCTAGTTATGATGTTAACATAGTTTGAGATTTGGAACAAATATAAATTAATCTAGAAGATGATTCTAGAATAGTCACCAAATTCTAGAGCTACAAATACTAGTATCAACCTTAGACGATTACATTGATGCTACTATTTGAACCTGACATAGGTTTCATATTCAAAATACCTATTGGAAAAAGATGTGACCACTTGGATACTTATGTGTTTATCTTCACCTTAACTCTAGTGCATTTATATCTAGGTCATAGACTATCCCTCTTCATGAAATTATATAACCCTAGTTCTTCATCGTCATAGTGACCTTATGGAAAAATGGGTTCATGGCCACATGGTATTGAGCTGACCCAAAAGACCCCCATGTCAATGAGTGTTGCCCACATACATAATAATCTAAAGAGGGACTTATACTGATGTAGTTCTCCCCTACATGTTAGATTGTGTGTGAATCATGAAATATATGAAAAGCAAGTATAATGGTGACCTAGCTTGTAACTTGGAAAATAAAAAATAGGAGAAAATAGGGAAGTTTTACTTTATCAAGACCCTGATTAAATATTTTTGCTAAGTTGCCTTGGTTTGTGCTAGGTGAGTAATTAATGAGGGTTGCTCTTGTATTTATATCAATCCCTTTAGAGAAGTAAATCTCATTAGATCACTTAAGCCAACCATTAGCATACATTTCATTTACAAATTAGATGACTTTAGGGCATTGAACACTTGCATCAATACAGGACACATGCATCAATGCAAGTGTCTATCTTGGACACTTGTATCGAGGTAACATGAAATTAGGTACAAGATCAAAAATTAAAAGGGCATAAGATAAGTAAATTTTAATCATTCTGAGTAATATAGCAATTATGGGTCATCAACATAAGATTGGTTAGACTAAGATATAGGCCAAGGGGCACATGATAGAGTAGATACAAGATTATGAAATTGAGAAAGTTTCAAAACCAAGAGGAATAATCAAGTTCTAAGTTTACCTAGTGTATAAGATTTAGATGCTATATAATCCATAAATATCATCTACAAGAACAAAAGGTTGGATTTGTTTAGACTAAACTAGATGGATTGGTTGATTTTGATTGATTAGATGTTTGATATTATTGGGATAAACTAATTATTTGGTTTTGGATTAAAATATTGACTTAGATAACATTAAATGTTTTATTGGGTTTGATATTATTATTTTTAACTTAGTTTTATTATTTCAATTTAAATTTGATTTTAGATTAGGTCCAAAACTTGTTCAACACATAGGGGATCAACCAAAGAATAAAAACAAACATATATTATTTAAATGAGTGTTTATCGATCTGTGGTCAACCAATCTACCCCAAAATCTTAATGGTATATGTTGGGTGATCTGAGGTGATGTTGTGTTCCCTGCATCGCTATTTTATATATGGTTGAGAGGTCTTAAGCTAGGATAAATAGGCTAATCTAGGTACACCTATATATACCTTTTGGTATGATGAGGTCTAAATATGTGATACAATGGTGTTGTCTAGGGCCTAGGTATTGGTGGATGAAATCACTCCATGGTGTTGATTAAAAATATGATCATTTAGTAATAATGATAGATACCTAAGAATTTATATACCCTACTAGAACATAGGTCCAAATGCTAGAGGATGAAATCCTAGTCGCTAAACCCTAAAAAGATGAAAATAAAAGGATAGATGTTGTTTTTTATTCCCAAGATCACCTTATAACATGAGGGAAGAGCATATGCAACTACACCCAAGATTAGGCACAAAGGCCTAGGTCACTTTTTATCCCCAATATTTCCTTATGACATGAGGGGAGAACATACATGACTTCGGTCTACACACACACACAATTAACCAACTTGAAAGATAAATAAACAAAGATTAATTTAATTTAAAGTTATAAATGTGTATATTTGGGTTTGATTTATTGATATTTGATTTATTTATAAATGATCTTAGTTTAATGGATTATTTCCTTTGGGAATCAAGTTCTAAATTTGGATGAGGGGATATTCATTTATTATCTAAAATATGCACTTGATTGTTTGAATAAATTAAACATGGAGATGTACAAAATTTCCTTTACCCCATATAAATTAGGAGTTAAGTTGACTACAAATTTGTTTTAGATAAATATGGGTTAGGGTTAATTAGCATACACACATTAAGCTAAAAAATGGTAAAATGCTAGATCTATCATGTATCATACTAAAATAGTAATCCATCTTGGCAAATTCATTGAAAATAGGAATAAATAGGACAAGCAATAATAATGAAATGACAAAGGAGATTGGAATTTACTAAACCTGGGCATAATCTTGGGATTTTGAGATTGAGACTATGAGTTTACAGGCTTGTGTGAAATCTCAATGTAACTCTCAAGGGATAGATTTAATTCTTAAATTATAACCACCTATATACACTAGGTAGATTCAACAAACATTGATTTGGTTCTAAAAGGCAATGTGATTCTAGTTACATATAAAAAAACACAAAAAGCCTTCTTATAAATTGGGTACAACAAGTATGAAACTTGTGTTATTGATTATATTCTTTATAAGGGAGACTATAAATATAAAAGGTGTCATATTTGTGGTTGGCCATGTTGTATACACAAAAAATTATTAATGAATCACAGTTTTATAAATCAAACGAAATAACAAGTCCTAAGATAAATAAATTTACAATGAATAAGTCTAATGAGAAAAGAGGGGGATAGAAGAGATATCTTTACCTAACAATGGAGAAGATGACCCTCTTGATGCTTATATGTTGCTCAATTTATTTTTGGATCTAGTTACTTTTTGTGGATACCACTTGATCAAATGATCAACACCTACCCTTGTCAAATAGATGATTTGGCTTGATGTTTGATTGCTTGGATGCTTGATTTAGTGATCACAGAGATATAATTTTGTTAGGCTAAGTGACTTTGTTATAAGTGGAGGGGTGAGATACAATTTATAGTTTTTCAAGAATAATATGAGCCATTGATCCTGATCCAAGATCAAGGGTGGATAATGAGTCCTTCTCCTTGTTGAATGAGAAAGGTTGAGGAACAAATGTGGGAAATTGTGTAAAGAAATGGATCTAAGAAGAGTGGTTAAATTTCACTTCTTGTCCCTTACCTTGAAATTTTTATATTTCATTGTAATTTTTTGATTGACATGGGGATTTGTTTTTATTTGATGACAAGTGGGTGATGTGTCATCAGTTTGAGATGACTATTTTATTTTTTATTTTAGATAATTGTAGAAATTACACCAGTTTGGCTTCCAACAGGCCATACCAAATTGTCCTTACATTTTTTTCAAATGTATACAAAGAGATCTTATAGTGGCATCTATATACACAAAATATTATTAAACTTTATCAATTATTGATGCTTACTCTCTTAAAGGAACCCATCGAGTCTTAATCTCTCTAAGTGCACACCTTAAAAGGTGAACTAATAAAGGGATGGGTAGACCATTGGTGATTTGCAATATTATTTTTCCCTATACCACCACTTAAAACCAACACAAGTCCCTCCTATATGATTCTCTAATATTTAACACCTCCTTTACACAATTCTCCAAACAATTCACTACCTCAAATATCCCCTACCTAAGTAAAACCCCTTTCTAGGCCCCTACAATACACATTCAATTGAGTTGGCTTGTTTCTTAAGATTTTACACATTATGGGACTAAGTCATCTTAGGACGATTTAGTCAAAGACCTAATTGCACTATTTACAAAATACTAAATCAATTGGTCCAACTATGTTAGCTAAAACTTTACAAGGGTTTAGGGTTAGGTCTAGATATATAAACACATCCTTCACCTCATTTCTAATAGAGAGAATCACTCATTGTGTGTGTGTGTGTGTGTGTGTATATATATACTTATCTTCCATTATAATTGAGGATTCATTACTTAGGATTTCATACTTCCTTTAGAGAGAAGAATATTGTCTTGTGGGAAAAATCTTTTGGATTCATAGAAGAATTCGTGTATCCTAAGAGCTGACCTATGTTTATTATCCTTAGGAACCACAAAAACCTATTTCAAATCACCATTGTCCAAGGGAGAGATTGATAATCGACGAGCTCATATTCAAGTTAAGTATTCCTAACCATTACTTTTCTTTTGTTAGTAAATATATTTGCATGTATTGGCTTATGAATGTATTTATCTTTTCATGCTTAGAATTACCTCTACATTGACTTGACTAGATTTTTTGTTTGCATGTTTAATTTTATGTTTATTATCCTCCATTTGTTCCATTTTATTTGGTGAGCACTAGATTAGATTTACTTTACTTTTTATAAAACATAGGACCTAGCTAGGGTTATTATGTGGTATTTCTCAACTAGAGGCTTTAGAACCCTCTCTAGTGATGTTGTGTGGTAAGAAATACTTAGTTAGGTCTAGTGAATCCATATTGGTCATGACCCTAATTATCTAAATATACCAAAAAATGAAAGGGTTAGTTTGATTTATCTTCTCTGAGCTAGGATTAATTTGTAGATCAACTTCACTTTTTCTTGTATACATTTTAGTGAACCCAATGTGAACTAACCCTTAGAGGTTTTCTTTCATGCTTTAATTTATTATCATTTACTATTTATTTCATTTTTATATCACTAGATCAAATCAATCAACTCAATTTAACATTTTTTACATAGGTTTAACACACATTCAATCTGATCGACTCTGTTTAGCATTGTGCAAGTCATCTTCAACTATAGGTAACTGGATCAAAATTCTTGAGTCAATTCACTTCTTCACATACATGTTTTCAAATTTATTCAACTCTATTAGTGGGTTTTAAAATCTTCATTTGGATGACACAGTATAAAAATAATAAATCCAACATCATTCAAATCATCAGGTTCATTCTCACCATCTCAATTATTTATTTCCTTCATTTTAGTATTATTTTTCACAATTTTTAGTCTATAAAACTATAACCCTATAGTCAACTAAGTTAACTAGATTGACTTAGTTCTATACCTACTTCTTACCCAGGAGACTCAGTCGATTTGTTTGATTATGTTTATTTGGCCTTATCTTCAGTAGATAGAATCAACCCAGGTAATTCTATTATGTATTGTTTGCATACTTGGTCGACCCAATCAACCTTATATTCTTCAATTAAAAGGAATTAACTTACATTGATAGTAATTAAATCATCTTTCATTTTTTTGCTTGCTTTCTTAGAGTAACACACACATACTAAATAGGAAATTTCAATTTATTAATTTAGTCACACTATTTTTCTTTTATTTACACACATCCAAACTACACAATATCAAAAAGTATTAAATAAATTCTACCCAAGGTCTACCTACTTGGATTTCATCACTGAGGGGGAAGATGACTTGGTTTTTTGGTTGATTATAAATACGTGGTTGATGGTATTTATTGTCAAATCATGAGACACCCTTATCACTAGAGGATTGTAAAGTGAGGAGGTAGGCCCCAATACCAAGCTAGTACCATCACCAATATAGATCCATATCAACCTTAACACCCTGAAGCCATATTTAGCTTACCTTTCTAGTTTATTTTAAAATCCAATGCCCTATTACATTTATTCTTAAATCTATAATTAAAAATTTTAGGAATAACCACATAGATTGGCATTTCTATTTTCAGCATTATTTCTTTTTCTTTTTCAATTTTTAAATTGCAAAACTTGTATTGGCCAATGTTGGTATAAGATTTATTATATGTGTCAGAACTAGATCAATTGGTTTGACCTAGTTTCCTGTATGTTTCTTTCAATTTCTATGATAATTAAAACTATATTATATAGATTCATAACTATCAAAACTTGTCTTTACCCTCTGAACATAATTGACCCACTTGATTGTGTCTCCTACAATTTTCCTTTTCCTACAAGACACAGTCATCCTATTTGACCAAGCCTCTCACAAAATAGTCTATTTCTCCTTCTTATAGAACACAATTATTATGTTTGACCTAGTCTCTTACAGACTATCCATTCTATTTACCTTCAATACACATTTAACATATCTAGTTGTGTCTTCCTCAATTTAACCATCTACAGAACATAGTTGACCTATTCAATTGTGTCTCTTATGGTCTATCTTGCCTATTATCTTAAAAAATAGTGTATATTAGTTTGACCCAATATCATACCATTTTATCCTCATTTATAACAAGTATTTATCTTACCTCCCTCATCATTAATTTCTTGTTTGATGATAATACAAAATTGAATCAAATAAACATGATGAGTTTCATTAATCCTAATCGGTTTCCTAAAACACACCTGGTGGCACCTAATATGGATCAAAATAATGTCCATATTACCACCCAAACTATTGATTATTGGACTCCTCCTTCTTCCATTACACTTAACCCCTTATATTCAGTAGAGTATGAGCATAACCTTGAATACACAGCTAAAAGATCTTTTTCATCTGCAAAAATCCTCAACATAGAGGAAAGGATCCTCAAATAATCTATAGCTTCATGATGGGACCTCATATATGAGAAACCCATTCACCTTCACCTATATTTCCCCAATGATTTTGGGCAATTCATTTTTTCCATCTACACCTTTCCCTTCTATCATGTCTCCTTCGCACAATATGATGTCATCCTCTATGTCTTCTTATACCTCCATGCCAACTATTTCTAAAAATATGGAAATTTTAACCTTTAGTGGGGATATTCGAAATTCCCACACCCATACCCATGCTACTAGATCTAATGATACCAATGTTTCTTATGCTACTAGTTCATATCATGTTACTAATGTTTCTTATGCCACTGCATCTCATGCTACCAATGCTTATTATGATATTATTACATCTCATGCTACTAATTTTTCTCATGCCATTCGTGTGGCACATGGTAATACCTAATTTCATACTTATAGTGCATCTCAAGATCTTAATATCTCACACAACACTAATGAATCAAATATGCTTCCATTAGCCAAAATAGTGTTCTAAAAACGTAACTTTTATTGCAAACTCTGAACCAAATGCATATATTTCAAAATATTAATGCCAATAAAATGACATAAATGTAAAATAACCTAATACACCTCTAAAATCAACCCTAACATGCTTAAAGGGGAGCATAAAATCCTAATGCTCCATGCCCTCCTATCCCACCCTCCTTAGGGATTCACATGGTAACCTCATACCACAACCCCCACTTATCAATAAAACTATCAAAAATTTACAAAATGAACCTCTAGTACCTCAAATTTCTAAAATTTACATAGGAGGTGTCACTCCCACCATCACTTATAATGGATCTACAAATCGTACCCTACATTTAAAAACATTTGGCAACCTTTAGAAAGATTGGGTTAAACTTAATACTTTCACTACCACTAAACTCTTAGTTAAAACACTTTCAAGAGATGATTTAGATCAATACAACCAACTGAAAACCCAATCCATTACTATCTTATAAGACTTGGTAAATTCACTAGTCCACAAACTAGTGATCTTCCTGAAAATAGCTTAGCTCATTTAATTAATTGTAAACAACTAAAAATCGAAATGGCATAATTTTTCATCAAATAATAGAAATATTTATCTAATAAATCTGAACATAATATGGTGGATGAAAACCTCTTCCACATGTTTACTAATTCTCTTCATCCTAAATTAAAATATTGCATTAGGACCCTTTCTCCAATAACATTGGAAGAGGCTCTCGACCAAGAAAAATGCCAAGATTTCCTTATACATGAATTTGAAGCTTCCCAATCCACAACAAGAACTCACATGATTATCAAAAATAGAAACCATCATGCAACCAATGATGGTGTTACTAACACTTATGACACCATACACACCATCCAAGCCATTTATTCAAACAATACAATAGAGTATGTCTCTCCACCTAACAAAAATTCTCAGCATAATCCCACATTTTTTAAAACACTAATACTAATGTGCATAAATCATTGTCATTATTATAAATTAAAAAACATCTCCCAAGACCTCTACCATGAGATATTAACCCCACTTATCCTATGCAATCATGGTATGATCCAAATAAATTTTGTTGGTTTCATGCAAGTTGGGGACATTCTCATGAGACATGTATAAATTAAGAAATCTAGCTATGGATTTTCTTCATGGTCCCAACTTTGACCATAAATCCCTCATTCACAAACATCAACAAGATTATGACATATAACTTACATATCATGAAACTCAAACTAAGAATCAAGCTTTAAACTAAGGCAATGCTCATTTAGCTATCTATAAGGATCCCCTTCCTAATCATCAAGACAACATTGATCAAGCTACCCCCACTACCAATTACATTGAAAGTCTCATAGATTTCAACACCAATGATGAAAATGTGGTTAACATGACTAATATGTGGTGAGTAGTTTCCTCTATTGATTTAAACCCAACACCTAGCCATCACACTTCTTCAACATTTCATATTATTTAAGACACTTCCCCATCCCATCTCATAGAATTGGGGTATGAGGAACCAACACACATACAAGCACTACCCCCAAAAACATAAATCGATGATACCTCTCATCCCATTGATATAACTTATACTCTTTCCCAAACTTCCATCCCTGAATAAAACCTCCCTCAAACTTCAAATAGTCTTTCTTCTACTCAACCACAAGAAACACCTAATAATACAATCACATCACCTAAGGTCAATAAACTTACTTGTACAACATAAACCAACCATACCTTATCAAAATAATTTTCATTTCACATCCAACCCCCATTCAAAGGATCTATTAAAAAAATATGCACCTCTATCTAAAAATAATCTCATGGGTTATGATGAATGGGATCCTATTGTAGAAATTTTCCATCTCATATTCCCTTTTTAGAGCTCATGAGAACCTCTCATCACCATCATAATCTCCTAATGCAATTATTGTTTGAAATTAACATCCCTTGTCCTCCTTCTATAGGGCAAGAAGCTACTATATTCAGATCTAAAGATAGTATTCTTCAACAATGTGAAGAGATGTCCATTCATCTTGATGAAATAATGAACACTTCTCTCTCACTTAACTTTCCTATCTCTTTTATGATTCTCGATGATATATTGCTTCCCATAAATGACCTTCCTTTATTCATTAGCATTCAAATAGGCAATATCCAAGTTAAAAATTATTTAATTGATGAAGGCTTAGGCAATTGTGTTACCTCCTTTAAACTTATTAAGACACTTGTATACTCTGAATGTAACCTTAAACCCATGTATTACATGCCAAGGATATGATAATAAAAAATGACTCCTCTAGGTTGTGTTTGGCTTCCCATTACTATTCCTCTTATCATCATTCATGTGAAAGTCATGATATTCAACTTTCCAATTTCATATAATATCTTACTCAATCAACCTTGGACTCATCACATGAGAGTAGTTGCTTCATTTGCATGGAAATGTGTCAAATTACCTTACAATGGTGCTATTTACAAGATTCAAAGGGACATGAAACCTTGGAATTTTGAACAATTCAAAGAATGAGGTGTATTTAAAATATCCACCCTTGAACCCTTACCTCGCATTCCATTTTGAGAATCCCAACACTTTAACTCTCAAGTCAACTCTAATAGAGATTATAATGGTCATCCAAAATTGATTGGAAATATTCCACCTAACCTATTACACTCTGATGATGATGAACTGGATGAGATAAGCTTAAAGATAAAATCTTTTGATCTCTCACTTAACATCATCACCCAACTTCCTCCTCTTAAAATGTGATCTTGTCAACAACCTTTTGATGAAATATTGGTTACTTTAACCAAAACTACACATTACATTCACCATGTTTCCACACCCAAAAACATAGTTCACACATGTACTATCAACTTATATACACCCAATTATGATGATGGTTATTCTTAAGATGACCCATTTTTAGTTGGATTCATTCAAGCTAGAAATGTTGAGGTTTTATATATCATTCTTCCTTATTTCAATCTTTCAGTGCTTTTTTTTATCATTCCTCCTCTTATGGTACTTGATGTTAGTTTTTCCTCTACTATTCATAGGTTAGAGATGGAGCATACATGTATTACACCTTCAGTCACAAAAGAGCCTCTCAAGAATATGCATATGGATCATGCCATGACAAGACCTTACCATTTTTCTAGATATCTTGACCCTTATAGTATACTTCCTATACATATGTTAGCCACTCTATTTATACCAGTTGCATAACTAAATATACCTATAGATGAACTTAGTCTATTTTCACTCCAAATTCTCCCTTCCTTGATGATGGTCTTCTACCATTACCTAAGATTGATCCCTTACTTGTACAATGGGAAGATAAGCCTTATTGTGATATTCATAGAGTTGTTGGTCATTAGATAAATGATTGTCATTTGCATCAACAATAACATGCTTCTTTTCTCATACCAATTCAGCTAGTAGACCTCCATAGTATACTAATAGACATATATGTTGATTACATGGCACAAATAACCATTATTATACTCACTTCTAAAAGCTTAGGTAGTACATTGATATATTAAGACCAATCATTACATAGCCCAAAGACAAGACTATACCTCCTCCCAAGCTACTTCTAAAGTGCATTCTTAAATATGGGGAAGTCTCTTTTTTTTGGCATCAATGTTCTAATTATCATAATAATAGGTGTCAAGTGCTTTAGTAACATATTTGATATTTTCCATAATCTATAGTGGTATTACTTATTACTCCCACTACAATTTGTCTATGTATGAAGGATCCTCCTTTTCTATCAATTGTACCTCCACATAGATCCATAAATACCTTTCATATTGAGATACCTATTCCTTGTATCGATTATCCCACATAGAAGGTACCACATGAACATCAATCTTATTCTACTATACCTAAATTTTCAGTAGAGATGATACAAAAGGAAGTCTTTTCACAACTTTCCATGAAGATTGATAATACTTTAACCAACTTCAGAATTAAACTGTATATGGATGTGTCAAATGTTATGGATGACATTTGTGGTCAAATCTATTAGTATTTATGAACATAGCATGGTGTTCTCTCACATTATTTATCATTATATTGCATGATTTGGATCTAATTTATGATTCATTTAAATATCTGATATTTTTGACTATTTGTTAAACATGATTTCACATATCTCTTTTGAATGAACCATTATATTATGCATTAAGTGTTTTACATGGTTTCATTATCTTTAAATTTATTTTATGGCTTATTCTCATTATTTTCATGTATTCAAACTTATGATTATGGTATGGATTCCTTTATTTTCTCTTTGATGATTGTTTGCTACTTTCAAACTCAAATAAATATAATTATTATTGTGACTTGGTTATACAACCCTAATTTCATTAGTGTTTTATCTTTACCATATGATCAATTAGAAAACATGACTTTTCATTTTAATACTTATATACACTGATCTATTTGATCGTCCTTTTTCCCTTATCTCCTTTTCACATACTAAGCATACATACAGTTGAAACCTGAGATTACATATTGGTTCATTGGTAAGCCTAAGTTTTTTAGTCAGTCATATCTCTTGTTACTTAGTCTCCTATAACTAAAGCCTAAATATCCTTCAAGTGTATCACTTTTATCACTCATGTTGGTTATTCTAAATCCATATAGAGGAGGAATCATAAAATCCATAAAAAATTTAAAATCTAAATCATTTAAACAAAAGGTAATAATCTAAAAATTAAATATAAAATTCAAAAGTCTAATCACACCAAAAGATGTCATTTCTTATTTTTAGCACACCTCCTATTCCTGATCGAAGATCAAAATCCAAAGTTGGCCTCATGATAGAGCTGAGGTCCATGGGTGTGGTAGGCCAGTAGATTGGGACAAAAGAATAAAAAAAAATTAGTACTACCTATTTTCTCACACAAGTACCCAATCTTCATAGTAGACTGATGGCTTTGTAATAGGTCCTAAGGAACGCGGAACATGTTATGGGAAGATAGGTCCATTTTAATTTTATTTTTTATATAAACTTCATGATTTGATCTTAAAATCCACCTATTTGACTATACAGCTTTGCACTTATTGTGAGCAGGTATCCTTTATATTTTGATGGTCACTAGCCTCTTGGTGCTTTCCTTCTTACCTAGTATTCCTCATGTTTTCTTATAAATTCCCATGTCATGATTTTTGAATTATATATTTCATTACAACAATCCCAATATTTCCCTTGAAAAATATTTTTTTCTAATTGATCATACGCTTAGGATTTCCCTTTGTGAGTTACACTGTAAGACCTTGGATAGGACTAAACATTCCTCACAAAACATTTCCCCCTCATTATCATTCACCTCATTGGTGTTCACCTTGTGAATTTTAGTATAATACCTTAGATAGGACCAAGCATTCCTAAAAAATTAACAAATTAAATCTCATTAATTGGTTCCAATAATTTTATCCCCCTCATTCATGTTCCCTTTGTGAGTTACAGTGTAAGACCTTGGATAGGACCAGACATTCCTCACAAAATATTAAAATTACATTTCATAATATGACCAGGTCATAATAACATCACATGCTTCAAATTTGAGTAATTTGTGTTACATTATGATTTACACATCATTTACAATCTTCCCATCTTGATTTAGTATGTTTTATTCTTCATAAACGTTTCACTTTATCCTCTTATTTTCAGATTGCATGTATATTTACAACCATTTTATCATTTTTTATTGTACTTACCATCTTGATTTAGTATGATTAATTTGATTTATGATTAATTAGATTTATACTTACATTTTATTTTATTTTCATACTTCCCATCTTGATTTATTATGATTGATTAACTTTATTTTTATGTTTTTCATACCATTTGTTATAACCTATTTCCCACTATATTACAACATTTTTCATGCTTCCCAACTTGATATAATATGACTTATATTTGTTTTAATTTGGTGAAATTTTACTTATAAATGGTTTATTATACTTATTCATCTTTTGTTTTTACATATTTCCCATCTGATATGGTGTGTATTATATTTCTTGATTATTTATACTTTTACAAATCATATGATTTTATTTTTAACCATGCATGTGTGTCACATGATGCTATAAAAGAAAACATACATCACATATTTTCCATAGCATATACAATAAATTAAAATACATGTGCTAGAAAGGAAATACATCCATCAATAACATTAGTACAACTCATGCAACAAGAAATATCCATATCAAAATATGTGTGTGTGTGTGTGGTCAATTGTAAGCATCTATGTGTAGTTTGACATGACCACAAGATAGAAATGATGGAGCACAACCTTATAACTATAGCTATTGTATTTTATATTTGTATTATGTTCCGTCAAACTCATGTTATACATACATACATACATACATACATACATACATATATATATATATATATATATATATATATATGCACACACTATTGTATTTTATATTTGTATTATGTTCCATCAAAATCATGTTTTATATATATATATATATATATATATATATATATAACATGAGTTTGATGGAACATAATACAAATATAAAATACAATAGCTATAGTTTTAAGGGTGTGCTCCATCATTTCTATCTTTTGGTCATGTCAAACTACACATAGATGCTTACAATTGACCCCTCTAAATTATAGGATGTAACAAGATAGTCTGGGATATCAATCCATTAACCTATCCCTATAGATTCACTACCTAATCATGCACATGTCCAATATCTATAGTCATCACCATATGGAAAACTTGCTCATGGGCTGATGCCTACTAGGATTAGGCCTCTCCCTCTCCAACTCCTAATGGTAACTGTAGGCTATCTCCTTATTCATATGACTATCAAGCTACCTCACCAACCATTAAAAACTAGCTAGCATAAGATAGGAGAGATGGTACCATAGGATCCACCAATTAGATGGCTCATAATATGATAACAACCCATCCAAAATATCATGATATGTAGCTAGAACCATGGCACCCCATCTAATATCCTTTGCAATAGTAATTGAAAAATAAAAACCAAATATACATTAGATCATATATATCTAAATATCCAAAACCTCTATCTATACCAAGTACATAAAAAACAATACAACTAGTGATCTATGTTAAAAACTTAAAAAATTAAAGTATTTATTACCAACATTGGTGTCACCAACCATGGTCTCTTTATCATCCTAACCACCAAGCACCTCCTATATAGGATACATTTGTGTAGATATAAAGCTTATATTCACCACTTATGCATGTCGTGGTGCTCTCCTCGTATACCTCTCTATGAATGAGCTATGTCTGACCTCCACTGTGGGATCTCCATGTGCGACCACTAGTGCATGTGTCCTCTCCCTCTAAAGGTGCCTCCATCTCCTATGTGCTCATGGTGGCCATTGTCATCCATGTTGTGGCTCCATAGCCTCCTAAAATACATCCTTACCCTATGCATATAACACTATAACATCCCCTATCTCAGACCTAGACACTTCATGTTGTTGCGCTTGACCCACCTAAGGTCTCACTCAATAAGGCCTAGTGACTGGTATCTCTACAATAACTCCTACACTCCCTCTACTTCTAGGCTCTATAGCATGTCATGCCCAACAAGTAGGCACTACTAGGGGATCTATTGGGTGTGGTAAGCACAAATATCTGGTATATGATCTACATGACATGTTTCCACTCATGAGGTATAATGTCTATTAATGTGAACATGCCTGAATCTAATCACCATAGTATCCCAATTCATCAAACTAGATGCAATATCAATATATGGATACTATACTATATGCCCATGTGTAATGGTCTATAAATCTAAAGCATGAGGCAAAACATTCACATCATGATCCTAAAACCACCCCATCACCTGAGGTAGCTTATCATCTACTAAATGGGGCAACCCAATCAATCAATACATAAGAAACCTCTCATAAATCCAAGTAATCAAAAAAATAGGGCCCATAGTCTTCTACCCTTGGGTCAGCATATCATATGTCATACATGAGCTACACCCAAATGAAAAAACCCAAATCATATAGAGCACCCTGATACAAGATAAACTAACATAAGGATACTACATATATCAATACCTTCCCATTCAACTTGTGACACAACAACATACTATCATAAGTCCTATCATGGCCTTTTAAAAATCTAAAATAGTTGAGATATATACACTAAATAAACTCACCCATAACCCAAGGTAAACTCTATCTGAGCCAGTCACCCAAAGGGCTATGGCTCTCCCCTCCTCATAATCCTCTAATTCATCATAAATCATGGGAGTCCTAATAATGGGAAGTACAATCAAGGCATGGACATCCTCCAAAGTGATGCATACCTCTACAGTATCCCCATCCACCTCCCATCAGAAAGTGTTGGTTAGTCATTCCCATGATCCTAGGAACATAACAAAAAGATCAATATTAAGAGGAATCCTATGCATATCCATGATTCCCAAAAATCTTAGGGAAACCATCTATTCTTAGTCCATATCTAAAAGTTATTCTAGTAAATCTGGTATCCATGATGCATCCATCAGGTGCCAAAATCTTTGTCATCTCTACAAAATATCAAAAAACATAGATTGTATTAGATATCAATTTAAAAATAATTAGAATAAATTATTAATATTATTAAATTATTAAAAAATAACTGCTTCATTAATTTATTATAGCCTATTTCCTATTTTCACCCCTTCCTACACAGTTGGCCCCTTTTGATAGTAGATTTCCCATGTTCACTCTTTACCAACTATGCCAGCCATTTGCCACACATTCAACCCATTCTTACGAACTAAATACACCCTTTTTATACTAAATCTACCCTTTCCCATCCTTTTCCAAATATATCAGCCCTCTGATACATAGTCAACCCCATTTAACATACTATATCAACCCTTACTATAGAATACATCAACCAAAATGTACTAAGTCAACCCTATCAACTTTTCTAATTGAATCAGCCCTCTGTTATGTAGTTGGCCATCCCCAATAATACTATTATGGCCTTATGTTATGCAATCAACCACCGTCTTACCTCTCACCTTTTCCAACTTAATCGGTAGGGCTGACTCTGTTCAAAATTTGTGGTGACTTTTAAACCAAGTACCATAAATGCCTTAGGTATTTATTGGTCTAAATCTTTCCTACCCAATATATCACTTTGTTCCTAGTCTACCTAAAAATTTCCTAGGGAAATTTTTGGTACCTAAATTTTTATCTAACACCTCTTTTTCTATATCTAGCATAATTTCAATTCAAAATTACCAAAAAAATGAAATTAATGCACCACTTACATGCATTGCACTCGTTATAACCACTAGGCATCCTCCACATCGTAGTTGTCATCTCCTCACTATGGTCAATCTCTAGGCTCAACTAGGTCTCTCAAAGCAGTATTTTCTCAAGAATAGAAAAAATTACAAATGAATTAATTTTCACCCTATTTATATTTACTATTCAAAATTATTTAACTATCAATTATTTACCACCATTTTTTTTTTGCCCATAACTTTATTTCTAATAGCTCTTTTTTTGAACTGAAATATGTTATAGAATCCTGACTTCATAGAGCATTTTTCCACATATTACATGTATATTTAAAAAAAAAAAAAAAAGTTTCACTTATTTTATAGGTTCGCCTAATGTTCCTTATATTAGACACATTTACATCTCTCTCACTTCATTTCTACTTTACAAAATTAAGGTAAGTAAATGTATATATTTTTTCAATTTTGTCCTTTTATTTACCATATTCTCTTCATATTGTAATTTACTTAGCTTAGAGTTATGTTTCACTATGTTTTTTCCCAAAGCACCATCTTGTGTTTGCAACTACATGACATATGATAAGATTTGAGTGGGGAATATGTATACATATAAAATTTTAAAACTTTATTAATTATCGATGCTTTCCCTCTTTTAATAACCCATTAAGTCTTAATCTCTCTAAGTGCATGCCTTAAAGGGTGCACTAAGAAAGGGGTGCATAGACAACTGGTGCTTCACAAGATTATTATTCCCTATACTACCACTTAAAAATAGCATAAGTCCCTCTTACAGATTTCCCTAAGCTTTGAAACCTCCCTTACACACTTATCCAAGTAATTCACCACCTCAAATAATCCCTACCTAATCCAAACCCCTTTTTAGGCCCCTACAATACATAGTCGATTGAGTTGGTTTGGTTCTTAGGATTTTGCACATTATGTGACTAAGTCAGCCTAGGTGACTTAGTCTAGGACCTAACTTCACTATTTTCAAAAGACTAAATTGAATAATCTAATTATGTCAACTAAAAATAAAAAAGGGTTTAGGGTTAAATCCAACTATATAAACACATCCTTCACCTCATTTCCAATAGAGAAAATCATTCATTTTGTGCATCTATATCTACTTATTTGCCATTTTAGTTGAGGAGTCCTTACTTAGGGTTTCATACTTCCTTTAGGGAGAATAATATTGTATTTTTGGAAAAGTATTTTGGATGCATAGGATAATTCCTACACCCTAAGAGATTACCTATCTTTATTACCCTTATGAACCAAAATAACCTCTTGTAAAGCATCTTTGGCCAAGGGATAGATTAAGGCTCAACAGTTTCATCTTTAAGGTAAACATTCCTAACTCTTACATCTATTTTATTAGTAGATATATTTACATGTATTATTTTATGAATGTATTTATCCCTCCAAGATTAATATTAACTCTACATTAACTTGAATAGAGTTCTTCTTTGCATGTTTACTTTTATGTTTATTGTCCCCCATTTATTGCACAAGATTTGGTGAGCACTAGATTATATTTAATTTACTTTGTTATTTACTTTATTATAAAACAAAGGACCTAGTTAGGGTTATTTTTTCTACTTCTTTACTAGAGGCTTTAGAACCCTCTATAGTGATATTTTGTGGTAAGAGACCCCTTACTTAGGTATAGAAAATCCATATTTGTCATGACCCTGATTGTCTAAATATACCTACAAGTATAAGGGTTAGATTTATTTATCTTCTCCAAACTAGGATTGATTTGTAAATTGACTTCACTTTATCTTGTATACAGGGTACACATATAAATAGGATAGTGGACATGGTATATTGGGCTCTTGTGTATCCAGTGCACTAGGATGATGGGATGGTAATAGCTGACATGGGTGTGATTTATGGATATGATGTGTGGTGGGAGAAAATTAGGCACATATGATTGACTAGGCCATTAGATCCATAGGGGATAATACTATAGGTTATGATATATGAAACATTATAGATATTACCATGATGGTGGAGGTAGAGGGAGGAGAAGAGGAGGGTGGCTAGGGTTAGGAGATGGAGTTTAACTCTAATCCAAGGATCTCTAGGGCATGATAGATAGAGAATATTGATCTAAGATATATATTCCACCCAAGGGTTAGTAATCTATATTACCATAATTTATTTGAGGCTTGGGTAGGGGATACAAGAGGAGAGGTGATAGTTGCAGTGGTAGGGCTCTCTATTATAAGTGTTGGAGATGGGGCTATGCTATCACACCTAGTGATATCAATAGAGGATGAGGCATTGATATACCATTTTAGGAAGGAGATTCACTGCTAAAGGAGAGAGAGATAACTAGGTTGGATGGGAAAACATCTATCCATTATACCACCATAATAGGTTTATAGATCACATTATCAGCCATGTACACTACTATAGTAGGCTTATAGGGTATTGTGTCCATCAAAGACACTAAGTTGGTAAGGTTATAGACAAATATATCAAATATGGACTACAATATTTCCAAACTTGACAATATAATTAACCCACTTCATGACTAAAGTGTGTGAACTTATTGGGGATACATAACAACTCCATATCAAGAGGGACACTACTAAGTAGATTTGACGTAGACCAACCTCGCTAAGGCTATATTAGATGTGGTTAATGCCATGAGGGAAGCAAGTTATTAAAAAAGTTTATATGAGGTATTCATATTATTAGGTTAAAGGAACCCCTCTTATGTAGAGTATTTAGGTTGAAAAACTATGTCCTCTCACTCTTATAGATCTACACAAATAATAGCATCAACCCGATTGGTCGGTCAACCATCATAGAGATCGATAGGTGTTATGGGTCTGATAGAGATGACACTACCCAAGATTTATACCAAGATTTAAACACCATATTAACATTCACAAATATCACCACCATGTATTCCTATAGTAGAGGGACATTTTAAAATCTGATCTTAGCTTTTGTACTCTCATATTTTTTACAATAATGTTCATGGATTTTGATATATGTAGATTTTATACATGGATTTTATTTTTTGTATACATGGAAATTCGTTTGATATGTAGACATATGATGAGCATTTTGTTTATGTTGTCTCATACGTCCCATTCATTTTTTCCTTGTGATGCAATTTTTATGGATGTACATGTTATGGATTTTTATGTTTACATGAATTTCAGGATTCACATGTTTATTTAATGTCATGGATAGATGTAGATGTTTTTTTATTAGATGTTATTTATATGGTGATCATTATTGGTGTTATATGCTTATATGATATATTTGATTATTTTTTGATTAGATGATTCATGATCCATGTTAGCATTCTTATCGACTTGATTATTAATGATGATAATATATAGGATATGGTGATGTAGTGGTAGACAAGGGGTATGCTTCCTTAAGTGTGCATGCCTCCATATATATTTTCAACTTAATTTTCTATGTAGCACATGATAGTATGCACCATGATATAAACATAATTATGGATTGTCCATAATGTGCATAAGGATTAACTCATCTACAAAAATAAATAAATGGATTACTCAATCTAATAAGAAAACACGAAACAATCACCAACAAACTTAAAAATAAAAAACAATAGAAAGCATTTCATTATTTATCAAACTAAAACCCATGTGTGAAAGATGATGATACAAATAGTTTTTTGTGCCCTGATCAATGATGTACCCAATAGAATTATATGGGATATGATGTATCTTAATTAAACAACATTTATTTTCTAAAAAGAGATCAAAGATTGAATACCAACTGAGAACATGATTGCTAAATGCAATGGGTCTATTTTTTTTTAGGGTTTTGTGTCTTTATATCTCTTTTTGGAGTTTTATAGATTTTTATTTTTATTTTTAAGGGATTTGGATACACACACACACACAATAGATACTAACAAAGGGAAAATTGAATCTAGTAGTGGGGAAGGAAAGTGACATGGAATGGAAGACAAACAAATGGTTGGAATAATTGGGATATCTTCAAGGACTTCATGGCTTGGAGATTGATCATGTTTCATTCTAATACACTACTAAAAAAATCATGTGATCTCCTGATCATGTAAACCATATTATGCCATGTAGTACCTATATGTCATTACCAATTTCAAGACAAAAGATGGAATTATATAGGAATGTGATATATAGGGATACAAGATATTTAAGGGTGGGTGGTCTTAGATATCCCTCAAAATTAGGGGTAATTATAGAAAATAATGAATTTTCAAGTGCATAAATACTTGAGGTGCATGATATTCAATGACTCATCATGTTCATACCCATATTATGTAGATAACTTATAAGCTACTAAGACATATTTAGCAGTAATGATGTATGGGCCTAACCAATTTGGTTTAAACTTCCCTTTCTTCTCTTTGTATACATTAGTGTTTCTTTGGTTTTATTTTAGAAAAAGGTCACCAACTTTAAATTCCTTTGATTTTATGTGTTTTTCATGGTTTCAATGCAAATGATTCTGCTATGATTTAAGATGATTGAGTGTGTACAGTCTTTTCTCATCAAGAAATTATATCCCTTGTAGCCATGTGACCTAATAATCCTCATTATCAATGATATCCCCTAGTGAGATGTGTAGGAGGGTAGCTTGATATTAATAGGGAGGATGGCCTTAGATCTGAAGATTAGGGAATATGGGGTGGCTCATATGGGTGTGTGGATGTTTGTGTAGTAATTCCATAAGGTGGGATAGAGTTTAAAATTCAAATCATAGCCAATGTCATTGACTATCTTGTTCAGGATTTTAAAAAAGATTTTATTAGATGCCTCGGCTTGGTTATGTCCCTATGGGTAATAAGGAGTGGACCATCTATGTATAATATGAAACTAAGTACAAAGGAACTTGACATCCTTATTATTGAATGACTTAGAATTATATGTAATGATAGCAAATGGGATGCCATATCAAAAAATTAGATAGTTTTGGATGAATTTGTAAATCTACTTCCCAATTATGTAAGTGAGAGGAATGGCTTTGATCCACTTAGTAAAGTAATAAGTAGTAGCGAGGATATGTTTGTGTCCATGAGATGAGGTGGGTTTAATCTTCCTAATTAGATAGAGTCCCCATGTGGAGAAGGGACATATAGTCATTATTGGCAATAGGGATTGAGGTGGATCCTTGGATGAGATTGCCATTGTTTTATAAGTAACACATTTCCTAGCATATTTTTAGGCATTTTATTCCATGGTTAGCCAAGAATATCCTATATGAAGAAGTTTCTTGGAAAGGACCATTCCATTAGCACGTCCCTAATAGTTTTGTCATGAGTATCTTTGATAGTAAAATCATCCTCTTTAGAATATTAAACAATGAAGCAGAGTTATGTCATAGCCTCTATGATAACTCATGTTACCAATGAGGGTATAATAGGACAGTGTTTTGGATAAAAAATTCATGTTAGGCATGTCATAGGTTGGAAGTTATGGTATGATCATGGAGGTATGTGTAGATGTCCATGATACCATGGAAAACTTAGACCAATAATCTCACATACCATCTTCGATTCTAGATGATTGTATGATGAGATGATGAGTTGTTCTACTAGGAATTAGTCTTTATTTTAGGGAACATGACTACAGATAGAGAACTTGCAATCAAAAAGGTGAAAACACTGAAGTCTAGGGAGAAAATGTTAAACGACAAGGAAAAACATACTAAAATATTATGTGAAAATACAAAATCACTATAGACAAAGAAAAAACACTCATAAAGGTGAAATACTTGAAGTCTAGGATGAAAACACTAAATAACAAGGTAAAAACACTAATTACAAGGGAGAACACATCATACCACAAGGAAAAATGCTAATTTCAAGGGGAAAATGTCAAACCATAGGGAAATAATGTTAAACACCTAGAAATGGAATTTTAGACAAATTAAGACTCAAATTAGCTTATAATTGTCCTAAATCATATCACTATTGCTAAGTAGTCACAAGCTCAAGGTCAAGTAAGGGAAACAAATAAGGATTATCGATTTTTATACTACTGATTGTGATAAAATGTATACACATAAAATTATTAACTAAGCACAAGTGTTATAAATTAAACAAAATCACAATTCCTATGCTAATATAGTTTGAAATGAATAGGTCTAATGAGAAAAGAGGAGGAAATAAACTATACCTTCACCAACCAATGGATAAGATGACTCTCTTGATGTTTGGATGATGTTTAATTACTTTTTAGATGTAGTTTCTTATTTTGGGGAATCATGATCAAATAAATAATACCTCCCCTTGTGAAATACATGATTTGGTTTGATGCTTCATGGCTTAGATGCTTGATTTAATGCTCAAAGAGAAAGAGTGTTGATAGGATAAGTGGGCTTGTTATAAGTGGAGGGGTGAGCTTAAATTTATATATAGTTTAAGAAGAATATGAGCCATTGATCTTGATCCAAGATCAAGGGTGGAGAATGGGTCCTCCTTCTCATTGAATGAGAGAGGTTGAGGAATAAATGTGACAAATTGAGTGTGTAAAGAAATGGATTTATGTAGAGTGGATAAATTTCATTTCTTATCCTTTGCCTTGGAATTTGTTGATGACATGGGAAATTATTTTGATTCGATGACCAATGGGTGATGATGTCATTAATTTGAGATGACTATTTGATTTTTTTAATTTTAGATAAATATGGAAATCCCACTTTCAATGGATTTTTTAATTTATGCCTAATTAGCAAACTTCACATCATTTTCTAGCTAATTAACCTCTATTTGTAATTTGTGGGTTTTTTGGGAAAGGTTCATTGTGCAAATGAGATTAGCTAATTAATTGATTAGGCATGATGTTCATAAAGTGATTAATTAATATAGGACACAATTGATGGAATTTAGGTCATGATATGGTGAAATAATGCCTTTAGGAATGTAATGACCAAATCTAAGATAAAACCATTAATTTTAATCAATGATTTGGGTCGATAAAAGAAATTAATTTTTAACTACATGATGATGTGGAATAATGATTTGATGAATAATGATGATGCTAGAGTGGTATAAATGAGGTGTATACACACGCTGAAGTTGTGAATGGGTCCAAAATTCCATAGAATTATATTGTGGTATTTTTCCTCCATTAATGTTTTAAAGCATGTATAAGTGTAAATTATTTACATGGTTAATGAGTGGACATTATGATAATAGGATCAAAATAAGAGTGTAATTCACATAGAAAATGAATGTAAAACAATAAAACATATTTAAATAATGTGTCCTATAAATTTTAATAGAAAACCATCAAATGTTTAACTCTGGCTAGTTATGGATGGAATGAATATCTTTTTTAACATGACCAAATTTATTCAATATGGAATGCTATTTTAGTTATTTATAATATTCCTCCATGTTTGATAATAATAAATGATTGTTTATCTTTATCTTATCATTCTAGGAAAGAATAAAGTTCAAAATATTGATGTCTATATTATACCACTTATAGGGGAGATGGTTGAGATTTGAAACAGTGTACATATGTTTTGTTTGACACTAAAATTTAATTATTAAGTACTTGAAAATTTTTAATCTTGACATCCTTACCTTGGTCTATTTTTCTTTCTTTTAATTTGTAATCTATATGGGAGCAGTCACTAATATACAATTTTTCTTGCAACCACTAAGAACATCATTCAAACATCCATATTCTACTTATAGACTCTATATGCAATAAAAAATGAATCATGTCTATAAATTAATCCTATTTCAGATAAGATAGAGCATACCTACACTTTTGATTGGGAATACATTTGTTAAGTAAGAACATGACCAATATGGGGATCCACTAGATCCGATTAGGGGATCACTTGTCATAATACACCATGCTAGGAAGGGTTCCAAAGCATATAACATAACACAATCATGAAACAACCCTAAAAGAGTCATAGGTTTAATGTTCACTCTATATCTAATAAACAAAAAAGTAAATCTAATCTATTACACATCAAAGCTTGTGGCACAAAGTGGGATTTAGAAACAAAACAAACTAAACTAAACATGCATAGAAGACATATACTCATGTCAATTTATATGAAATTCTAATGCATAGAATATAATCACAATTGCATTATCTATCTACTCTTATAAAGGAGAAATAAATTTAGGAATACTTACCTTTAAAGATGAACCTACCTGCTACACCCCTAACCTATCGCATGTATTAAGATAGGAATAGATAAATTATGGATTAATTATTCCTCTTTGATGCTATATCACATTTCTCTATCCATTCATTTGGTTAGTAGGTCAGCCTATGGAGTAACCATGGCCTAGATAGACTATATATAAGAGGTAGTGGGTAATTGTTTATAATCATATTGTGAATTATGCTCTTATTGAAGCTTGTGGAGGTTGCCCCCTCGAAGTGGCTTGTCTATTATCATATATTATGATATATTTCAATCATATTTGGATATATTTCTTCTATTCTAATTTATTATTGAATTAATTTCATTACAAGTGGTATCAGCGTTGCGATTTGGGCAATCTTGTGGACAAAACCCTAATTTTTTAAATTTGGATATATATAAAAAATGGTTGCAAATTTATCTGAAATTTTTTATAAGGAGGTGATAAATAATTAAATTAATCTTGCATTAAAATTTTAGCTTATTTGGATCTGTTTTAAAAAAGTTATCTCCATTTTATGTTTTTTCATAAAATTGCTCTATAGTGCGTAATTCAAAGAATTTTTATAAGTTATTTACATTTTGGATAATTTAGAAAATTTTGGCTAGGGTATGTTCTTTGTATGGTTTGATTTGAGGCTGAAATAAGTCCAAAATCTCTTGGTCAAAGTTGGGTCAAAAGTGCCAATGAGGGTCGACATCGTAAAACCCTTTTATGGCAGGTCCACAAACTCAGGGCCAAGGAAAGGGTGCTAAAAATCTAGGTAAAACTCCTAAAAAGGAAGAGATGGAGTCATAAGGGGGATGTACTAGATCCTTTGTACTAGGGTTCTCTGACATAGATCATAAAGTGAGCCAACTTGACTATAGTGTGCAAGGCATTCAAAGTGAGGTGTAAGGCATACAATCTAATATGAAATCCATACAAGATAGTTTGGTAGATATCATGGTCACTTTGAAAAATAATCAATCAAATCATCTAGCTATTGCTATTGAAAAACCCCATAAGGGTGGTTCTCCCAACCAGTCTACTTCAAATCCAACTACATTGCCATAGAGGAACCTGTTACCAAAGGTGGATATGCACAAATTTGATGGAAAATATCCACTCAATTGGGTCAAGCAAATGGAGAATTTTTTTGATCTACATCAGGTCTTAGGTGGATATAAGGTTACCATGGCATCTTTGTATCTTGAACCTTATCAATTCATGTGGTATCAATGGTTATGTTCTCAAAAGAAAAAGATGACTCTCAGTGTCACCTAGTCAGTTTTTACAGAGGAGTTGCAATTACACTATGGCAATAGTGTGACAAAGAATTACTTTATCCAACTAGAAAAATTGTGACAGATTGGCTCCATCAAGGATTATATTCATCATTTTTAGAACCTATCCTTATGTGTGGAGATAATTTCTAAGGAGAACTTAAATGACCTATTTTTGGGTGGACTCAGGGACCACCTTCAACATGAGGTACACATGTTTAATCCACTTAAGATTTTTGATTCTATTATCATGGAACACAGAGCTGAGAAAAAATTCATAGCCAATAAGAAGTAGCCATTCACTCACTTCAAATATCACAGCATATCGACACCAACATTTCCTCCACCTACCAGATTGACCCCTCAACAAATTGAAGAGAAGCATGCAAAAGGATTATATTTCAGTTGTGACAACAAGTGAAGCAAAGGACATAGATGTACAGAGAAGAAGTTATTCTACATTGAGGGATCCAATAAAGATGAAGAAGAAGATGATGCCTCCAATGATGATGAGGAAGAGATAGAGGAGGTAACTAAATATTCCCAACCTACAATCTCTTGTCATGCACTTGTAGGTATTAACACTCTGCAAACTCTTAAGGTGGTGGGTTTCCTCAAGAAACAAAAGGTGATAGTGTCGATTGATTCAAGGAGCACACATAACTTCATCAACCATAAGTTGGCCACTCGATTGAACTATTTCATCTACCCATCACCAAAATTTTAGGTCATGATTGCAGATGGTGGCATAATTAATTATTCAGGTAAATGCCATAATATTAAGCTTGCTATGGGTGAGTAAAATCTTGATTCTCCTATGTTTGTTATTCCAATGGGTAGCACAGACATTGTTTTAGGATTATAATGGCTCACAACCTTAGGTACCATTGAGATGAACTTTTAGGAACTATTCATGTTCTTGTATTTTGAAGGTAGGAAAATTGAACTACGTGGATTACAGGAAAAATCTCCACAATTGATTAGTTCACATCAGATGACCAAGATGCTAAAAAAGGGGGTAGAGGGAATTATTACACGATTATGTTCCATATAAGTTCAACCCATACAAGCATCTACACATCTTGATCTATAGATGATTCTTGATGATGACCCATCTATTTTTGGGGCCATGCCAAAAAGAGAACATGATCATGCCATTCAACTACTTCCAGGGAGTCAATGTCATGTCCCTTTTTTTAGTGGACATCATCAGAGTTGATGGTTAGCCTATTATGCGACCCTCATAGGCTGATAGGATGGATAGAGGGTCATAATGGAGCTTGGCTTGGCTTCGATTAGTAGAATTTCTATAGTTGGTTTTCATTCGGGCTCTTTCAAACATGTTTGCCTGAGCTCCTATTATTTAGGGACTTTTGACATGCAGCAAAGCACCTTGTTTTAGTATGGTCATGTGTAGAATCACTCCCTGATTCACCAGCTTTAGTCAGTTCGAGGATCTGACATGTATTGAGGGAGATATTAATATTTGATTGATTTAATCAAATATTAATTATTTGGCCTATTTTTAATTAAGAAACACTAATTCTAATTTAAGAAACCCTAATTAGGGCAAGCACATCTTTTTGAGGGTATAAGGGTTTCTCATGGGAAAGAGATGAAAATTATGAGATGATGAATGATTATGATTATTGATTTTTGCTAAGAATTCTTCTATGAAGACTGAGCCAAGGGTTCCAGGATTCCATTTGCATTGGAGAACATCCACTCTTCAGTGTGTGTGATTCAGAGGTTGTGAGATATCAGCCGATCTATTGCCAATTTGAGAGATAGCCTCATACAAAAGCTATCACAGGTATTTCAGGGATTTATTTTATTAGGTTTTTGATTCAGGGTTTTAATTCAGATATTGCACAAATAAAGATCTCCTATATTAGAGCTATATATCTTGAGATCAGGGGTCTAGCAAATAGGGTGTGTTATATTGGCAGCCGTACGAAGTCTATACAGATCCATGCAAATCCATATGCATCAGCGAAAAGCGCAGAGACCGACATCGGTAGGCAGAGACCGATAGAGACCGACATCAACTGACCATCTCACTAACATTGGCAGAATAACGACACTAGGAAACTAATGGTGGCAGTATAACTGACATCAGTGACTGTGTTTTTGACACAGCAAGCCGAGACGTACCAGATTTAGGTTTTATTCCCAGTTTGTAGAATACTCAGGTTATTAAGATAGTATTTGAATATTATTTTATATGCATGATAGAGGACATCTATTGTAATCATCTGAGCGAATAAATAAAATATTAAACTGTGATTTATTTATCTATTTGGAAATTATCTTGCAAAAATTGCAATTTGTTCTTATTTCATATAAAAATTAGAATACTTAAAAAAGTAATATTAGAGCTTTTGTCTTTTTATAGTCCTTATTAGTTGGGGATATTACATTGGTATCAGAGCTTTTGTCTTTCTATATTCCCTATTGGTAGGGGATATTACAGTGGTATCAAAGCTTTTGTCTTTCTATATTCCCTATTGGTAGGGGATATTACAGTGGTATCAGAGCAGTGGGGTGCGAGTGTCAGTTAGATAGGGACTTGAGTTTTGACAGAGTTGATGTTTTAGTTGGCTTGAGTTCCACAGAGTGGTTTCTTCTATCAGCATCTACTGTTGGCCTTCAAATAATTTTGTCAGTGATGTCAGTTGTTTGGGTGTTGAGTGCAGTTTCTCAGTTGCTGATTTTTGTACTTTTGATCTTGTTAATGCTGATGATTTCTTCACAGGGGTTGATTGGTGACATGAAGGACATTACACAACCTTTTTCTTGGGATCTAGGTGGATTGAGTGGTTTATTGTTCCATGATTGCTTAGGGGCAAGCAATTTCAAGAGGGGCAGATTGTCATGTCCCTTTTTTTAGTGGACATCGTCAGAGTTGATGGTTAGCCTATTATGCTACCCTCATAGGCTGATAGGATGGATAGAGGGTCATAATGGAGCTTGGCTTGACTTTGATTAGCAGAACTTCTATAGTTGGTTTTCATTTGGGCTCTTTCAGACATGTTTGCCTGAGCTCCTATTATTTAAGGACTTCTAACATGCAATGGAGCACCCTTGTTTTAGTATGGTCATGTGCAGAATCACTCCCTGATTCACCAGCTTCAGTCGGTTCGAGGATCTGACATGTATTGAGGGAGATATTAATATTTGATTGATTTAATCAAATATTAATTATTTGGCCTATTTTTAATTAATAAACCCTAATTCTAATTTAATAAACCCTAATTAGGGCAAGCACATCTTTTTGAGGGTATAAGGGTTTCTCATGGGAAAGAGATGAAAATTATGAGATGATGAATGATTATGATTATTGATTTTTGCTAAGAATTCTTCTGTGAAGACTGAGCCAAGGGTTCCAGGATTCCATTTGCATTGGAGAACATCCACTCTTCAGTGTGTGTGATTCAGAGGTTGTGAGATATCAGCCGATCTATTGCCAATTTGAGAGATAGCCTCATACAGAAGCTATCACAGGTATTTCAGGGATTTATTTTATTAGGTTTTTGATTCAGGGTTTTGATTCAAATATTGCACAGATAAAGATCTCCTATATTAGAGCTATATATCTTGAGATCAGGGGTCTAGCAAATAGGGTGTGTTATATTGGCAGCCGTACAAAGTTTGTACAGATCCATGCAAATCCATACGCATCAGTGAAAAGCGTAGAGACCGACATCGGTAGGCAGAGACCGATAGAGACCAACATCAACCGACCATCTCACTGACATCGGTAGAATAACAACACTAAGAAACTGATGGTGGTAGTATAACCAACGTCGGCAACTGTGTTTTTGACACAGCAGGCCAAGACGTACCAAATTTAGGTTTTATTCCCAGTTTGCAGAATACTCAGGTTATTAAGATAGTATTTGAATATTATTTTATATGCATGACAGAGGACATCTATAGTAATCATCTAAGCGAATAAATAAGAGATTATATTATGATTTATTTATCTATTTAGAAATTATTTTGCAAAAATTGCAATTTGTTCTTATTTCATATAAAAATCAGAATACTCAAAAAAGCAATATCAGAGCTTTTGTCTTTCTATAGTCCCTATTGGTTGGGGATATTACAGTAGTATCAAAGCTTTTATCTTTCTATATTCCCTATTGGTAGGGGATATTACAGTCAACCACCAAATATCAGACCATATAGATATCCATATGCACATAAGAGTGAAATCGAAAAGATGCTCCATGAGATGCTTGAGGCAGGGATCATCCAGCATAGCCAAAGTGCATATTCATCACTAGTGGTCATGGTGCAAAAGAAGGATGACATATGGAGGATGTTCCTAGATTATAGGGAACTCAACAAGTACACCATCAAAGATAAGTTTCCTATTCTAGTAATTGATGAGTTACATGGTGCTAATTATTTCACAAAATTGGATCTTCATTTGGGGTACCATCAAATTAGAATCAAGGATGAAGATGTTCATAAAATTGCTTTTAGAACACATGAGGGCCATTATGAGTTTTTGGTAATGCCTTTTAGTCTTACAAATACACCATCTACTTTTTAGAGCTTAATGAACACTATTTTTAGGCCTTTTTAAAGGAAGTTTGTGCTGGTTTTCTTCGATGACATATTGATTTATAGTTAGACATGGGAAGCACATCTACAACATGTGAAATAAGTGTTGATAGTTTTGGAGAAGCATCAGCTTTATACAAAGCCATCCAAATGTGCTTTTGGAGTACAGGAGGTAGAGTACCTAGGTCACATTGTTTCCCATGAAGGTGTCAAATTTGATCCCCAGAAGATCAAAGCTATGATGGAATGGCCCATGCCAAAAACTCTCAAAAACCTTTGAGGGTTCCTAAGACTAACATGTTACTACCGAAGATTTGTGAAAGGTTATGATAGCATAGTGGCTCCACTCACTACATTGATAAAGAAGGATTCCTTCCATTGGAATGATGCTACCACCAAAGCATTTGAGAAACTAAAGGCAGCTATGTGCACCACTCCAGTTTTGGCTACTCCAGACTTCTCAAAGACATTCATTATTGAATGTGATGCTTCTGGATCTGGGTTGGGAGTGGTACTAATGTAGGAAGGAAGACCCATTGCATTTTAGAGTCATCAATTCAAAGGTAAGAATCTATAAAAAACTTGTCTATGAGAAAGAAATGATGGCTATTCTTCATGCAGTTAAACAATGGAGGCCCTATCTGATGGGTAGACACTTTAAGGTGAAAATGGATCATGATAGTCTCAAATACTTTTTGGAGTAGAGATTATCATCTGAGGAACAACAAAAGTGGGTAACCAAAATGTTGGTTTATGATTTTGAAATCATCTACAAGAAGGGTAAAGATAATGTAGTAGAAGATGCACTATCCAGATGGGATACATCCAAAGAAGCATTACTTTGTGTAATGTCCATGTTGAAAGCAAATTGGGTGGATGCAGCCAGGTTAGAATGGGAGCAAGACAGAGATACACAGGTTTTGATTTAGAATATCTAGCAAGGTACTTTATCCTCTGACAAATTTTAATGGAAAGGTAATGTCCTATGGTATAAGGGTAGGCTATACTTGTGCAAAAATTTAGAGCTTAAGCATAAGATTCTTGCAGAGTTACATGCATCTCCAATTGGGGGACACTAAGGGTTCTTTAAAACTTATCACATAATTAAGAAAGAATTATTTTAGGAAGGACTCAAGGGAGATGTACAAAAGTTTGTGGTAGAATGCTTGATATGCCAATAGAATAAAGGTGAGATAGTTAAAACCTTGGGTCTGTTACAACCATTAACAATTCCTAGTCAAAGGTGGGAGGAGGTTTTCATGGATTTTATCATAGGGCTGCCTTGTTTTAAAGGTAATAATGTTATCTTGGTCATTGTGGATAGGATTACAAAATATGCCCATTTTTTCTCTCTCACACCCATTTTCAGCAAGTACAGTAGCAACTATTTTTTTGAAAGCAGTTCTAAAATTACATGGAACCCCAAAAATAATTATAAGTGATCATGATTCTATTTTCACTAGTAATTTTTGGACTAAACTATTTTCCTATTTGGGTACTTAGCTAGCTCATAACTCATCTTACCACCCCCAATCTGACAGACAAACATAAGTGGTTAACAAATGTTTATAGGGGTATCTCTGTTGTTTTGTATTAGTTAAATAAGAACATTGGGCTAAATGGATACCACTTGCAGGATGGTGGTATAACACATCTTCCCATACCTCTTCTAAAATGTCTTCATTTTTAGCACTATATGGTTACCATCCACCTTCCATCACTTCTTCATTAAAGGTGCAAACTAAGGTTCGAGATGTGGAGGAACACGTTCAACATCAACAAGAGGTTTTGGCTAGTTTGAGATAAAATTTGGCCTTAGCACAAAGTAAGATGAAGCAATAAGCAGATCAACACCGTAGTGAGCAAAATTTTGAGGTGGGTGACTGGGTATTTGTACGTTTACAACCTTACAAGAAAATATCTTTGAAGAAATATAAAAAGGACAACAAACTTGATCCTAAGTATTATGGCCCTTATCAGGTTCTAAAAAAAATTGGAAGTGTGGATTAAAATCTTGAGTTACCTCATTCATCTCACATACACCCAATATTTCATGTTTCCTATTTGAAGAAGGTCATTGGATAAAAAGTTTCAGCCCATATAGAGCTCCCATAACTAGATGAAGAAGGATGAATCATTTTGGAACCATAGAAGATCCTCCAAACATGTAATAAGAGGTTGAGAACCAAAGAGATTAGGGAATATCTGATCAAGTGGAAGAACCTAAGCAGTGAAGATGTAACTTAGGAAGGTGAAGATTTTTTGCAACAACATCTAGAGTTGTTCAATGTTGAGGATAATGTTGGTTTAAAGGGGAAGGGAATGTTATGCCCCTAACCTATCGCATGTATTAGGATAGGAATATCTGAATTATGGATTACTTATTCTTCTTTGATGTTATATCACATTTATCTATGCATTCATTTGGTTAGCAGGTCAGCCTATGGAGTAACCATGGCCTAGATAGACTATATATAAGAGGTAGTGGGTAATTGTTTATCATCATATTATGAATTTTTCTCTTATTGAAGCTTGTGGAGGTTTCCCCCTCGAAGTGGCTTATCTATTATCATATATTTTGATATATTTTAGTCATATTTAGATCTATTTTTGCTATTCTACTTTATTGTTGAAGTAATTTCATTACACTATCAAGCCTCAATCTCTCCCTTGGCCAAGGTGCTTCATAAGAGATTATTGTGATATGTAAGGATAATAAATACAAATCAACTCTAAGATACATAATCTATTTATGAATCCTAAAAACTTCTCCATAAGACAAGATCTGTATCTCTAAAGAAAGTATGGAACCCTAAACTTTATTCTTTAAGTAAAATGGTTAATAAGCAAATGTTCATTTAAACTTATTCTTCTTCACTTATCTATTCTCAAAAGATTGGAAATAAACTTATATATATATAGGTAGATCTTGCCCTAAATCCTTCTAAATATGTTGGTTATACAAGGTCAACCTAGTAAACCCTATCTATTTTTGAGAGATAAATCACTTCATCCTGAGCTAGGTCGATCAAAGGGATAACAAAAATCCAAGTGAAAAATATCCATAAATAGTACAAGGTCAACCCAGTTGACCCTATACAGTAATTAGATGCTAAAAATTATACAGAGTCAACCTAATCGACCTAGTACAATCAACTGGTGAAAGGGGGTCAAGGAAATAAAAATGAGGATAATGATATGATAAATGTTTGAAATGGGTACAATAGAGAAGAATAATATTAGGGTAAATGGTTTTAAGAGATAGTGTATATATGGCAAGTGGAAAAAGGGACAACAATCTTATGAAACACCAATGGTCTACCCACCCCTTTCCCAGTGCACCCGTAAAGGTGTGCACGTCAGAGATATTGAGATTCGACAAGTTCTTACAAGATACAAAGTATCAGTAGTCAATAAAAGTTTGAAAATATTATGTATATACATATGCCCCATTCGAAGCTCATCACATTTCATGTAAGTGCAACATAGGATGGTGCTTTGGTAAATAGAATATGATAACACAAAACGTTGATACTAATTAACGTGCAATAAGCAAAAAATAAGATAAAAGACATGATATCACACTAATTCAAGATGGAAAGTATGAAACATTTCAAGAAATGGTTGTATTCTTACATGCACTTAGAAAATAAGAAGATGAAAGTGAAAAAGAAATTAAGTAACCATAAAACACACTAAATCAAGATGGGAAGCATGCTAATGACATGTAATTTCATAATCAATCACATCTTATCTCATATTTGACACATGTAATTTTTTTTGTGACTTATATTATTGGAAAAATTTGTGAGGAATGTTAGGTCCTAGCCATGATCTTATACTAAAACTCACAAAGAGAACACCACTAGGGTGGAAAAATTGAGACAATCAAGTAATAAAGGATGTGGGTAATAAGAAGGAAAAAGGTGGTAATTTATGAGGAATGTCGGGTCCTATTCACAGTCTTATAATGCAACTCATAAATGAAATCCCAATGGGAGTAATTAGTAGACAAAATAATATTTCTCAAGAGGAAATATGAGGGATATATGGAATTAAAAAGGGAGTGTAAAAATAAAGACTTAGGTATCTTATGAGAAGACATTAGGAGGCAAGAGGCATATTAAGGACATGATAAGACACTTAGTGACTAGTGACAATCAATGTACAAAAGAAATCTATTTGCTATAGACAAAAGGTTCTGTAGTCATATAACGTGTGCTACTAAGATCAACTCATTAAGGTATATTGGTACAAGAAAAGGTAAAATGGACCTACCTTACCTATGATGTGTTCCCCATTCTTTAGGACCCCTTACAAAGTCATCGATCTACTACGAATATTGGTTACTTGCATGAGAAATTAGGTAGCACTAAAAGTTTTTTTTATTCTTCTTTTTTTAATCTATTGGCCTATCGTACCCCAAAGGACCTAGGCTCTATTATGAGGCCAACTATGGAGTTTGAGATTTGAATTAGAAGAAGGAGATGCACTTTGAATCACATGTCTTTTAGTGTGATTTGACTTAAAATGAAGAATATTTTTTCCTTTTATATCATTGCCTTTTGTTTTAAATGATTTAACTTTTAACTTTTTATGGATTTTTAAGATTCCTCCTCCATATGGATTTGAAATGACCAATCATGAGAGATGTATTGATACACATGAATGAGATTTAGGCTAAGGCTAAAGGAAGCTAAGTAACCAAAGATAAAGACCGAGTAAGACATTTAGGCTTAACAATGAACTAGCATGTGATCTCAAGTCTCAACCATGTATATGCTTAGTTTGTGAAAAAAGGTAGAATGGAAAAAGGAGATCCAAAAGTGGACTAGTGAAAGGAAAATATAATGAGATGTCATTATTTACTAACTGATCACATGGTAAAAAGAGACAAGAACCAAAGGGACTAGGGTTTATATAACCAAGTCATAATGACAATTATTCATGAAAAATAGAGATAAGAAAGCAAACAATCACGAAGACACAAGAAGAGATTTTTTTATAAAAACTCAATAAAGAAAGAGAAAACAATGATAAAGAAAGACAATCATATGCAAATATAAGTGACAATATAAGCAAGATATAGTTAAAAAAGGTAAAAAAATCACCATGTAAGAAAAATATGAATTTGACACAATGTTAAATGATATAAAAGATAGATAGAAATAGAATTGGAACACATGTCCAATCAAAATGTAAATGTAAATTCACCATGCATGTGCTCATAATTACTAATAAATCTACCCACACACATTATCCAAGACATCAAATAAATCTCTATGAAGCTAGATAAGAACTATTGCTAATGTCTTGTCAATATTTAATGAAAACTAGGAAAAGCTTCTCTTCTAATCTCCTCAACTAAAAAAGTAGGAATACTCAAAGGATCATGATGAGGAGGGAAATCAAGCAAGGGATGCTTAGGAGAATATATGGGAATGATCTTTATGAAATATGCAATAATCACCAATGGAGAAGGATCCATGGGTGAGGGATTCACAGGTGGAGAAGGATCCATAGGTGAGGGAAGGCCCACAGGGGAATGAATCATGGGTGGAGGCATAGAAGGTGACAAAGGGACCATATGAGGGGTTGAAACCACTAGAGGTGGAGCCATGGGAGAAGAAAGACAAGATTTCTTATAGGAATGACCCATGGAAGGAACATCAGAAGGTCTAGGAATAGTTATAAGGTGATCTTCAAGGTGTTATTGAAGGATGCAGTAATGATTAGTGTGATGGGTGCCACATTGGTGCCATAGATAAAATACCTCACCATAATTAGGTATATATTTAGGTAGAATCTTTTGGGAAGGCATGTCTTTATCTGAGGAAGGAGAGGAAGGATGCAAAGTATCAATATATTATCACAACTTGTGACAATGGGTAGAAGACTGATTATATGTCTCATGGAAGTAATATATACACTTATGATTGGTTTTAAGAAAATCACTCATAGAAGGAGGTGTAATAGGAGTGGAAGAAGATGGAGAGGACTCATCAGCCCATTTGGTGGTAAATAAATCCACCTTAGGCAAGGGAAGCAAACCATCACCAAGGGAAGATGGTGATGGAGGAAGAATAGAACTAGGCTCAATGGAAGGATCAATGGGATGATAAGCAGGGGTAGGCTCAAAGAGATTATGAGTGGTAATGGGATCAAATATAGTAGGAGCAAGAATGGGCTCAACTATAGCATAAAAAATAATGGGCTCTAATAAAGGTTCTACTGAGGGAGGAGCAGGATCTATAGAAGGTCTAAGAAGGGTCACACTAATATTAGGAGTAAACCAACTATGATGATCAGGGTACCTATCAAAGTGGTAAGGCCCAGTCATAACATGATTTATAAGAATATTCCTACAAGGTTCCTCAAAAACTAGAGGTGTTGGTTATAAAGAAGAAAAATACTAAAATTAATAACTATAAACTAAGGAAAATAAGAAGATACACAAAAATACTGAAGTAAATAAGAATGATAATGAATAATCTTAGCATCATGGGCCTGTGCAAAACTACCTAAGAATGGATCATCTAGGGAATAACCATCATTATAATTTAGGGTGTGAATATCAATGACATAAGTAGGGATGACTTTTTCATCTGAGGAAGTGTGGTAAATATAATGTTGAGTCTTGGTCAAGACTATGGAAATATCATCGCAAGGAGGCTTGAAAGAATGAGGATGTAAGGAAGAAAGAAGATGCGAGATGAGGTGAGGTGAGAGATTATAAGTTTTAATCTTTAGGTTAATCTCATCAAGTTCATCATCATTAGAATCTAAGAGGTTAAGAGGATTTTTCCTAATGAGTTTAGGATGTCCATTGTAACCTTGAGTTGAGTTAATGGGAAAATTGAGATGCTAAGACTCATGGAATTGAATGTTGGGAAAGGTTCAAGAGTAAGAATCTTGAAGACACCATAGTCTTGGAATTGTGCAAAATTCTAAGGGTTAGTGTCACCCTTAATCATATAAATGGTTCCATTATGAGGGAATTTAATGCATTAGTAGGTAGAAGAAGCAATGGCTTTCATATGATGAGTCCATGACCTACCAAGCAAGATGTTCTAAGAAAGGAGAGAGTTAAATATCATCACCTTCACACAAATGGTGATAGGTGGGAAAGTAATGGGAAGCCACACAGAACCTAGAGGAGGCATTTTCATTCTATCATATCCTTGACAGGTGTTACATGTAGACTTGAAATTGTATTTTTAATATCCAAAGGTCTTAATGAAGTTGAGAGAGACATCACATGTGCTGAAACCCTCATCAAAAAATGCATTCTGAACTTGGATATTGCCTATTTGAACACTAATGAATATGGGAGGATCATTTGTATGAAGTAAAATCTCATCGGGAATCATATAAGCTATAAGAAATTTTAAGGAAAGAAAAGTGTCCATAGTTTCATCAACATTGATAGACATCTCTTCACATTGTTGTAATATGCTATCCTCAGATCTAGATAAGGTTACTTCACATCCTGCTAGGGAGGATGAGGGATGTTCATTTCAAACAGTAGTTGCATAAGATGGCTTCTATGACTTGGAGAATCCTCATAAGCTCAAGGAATGGAATCTAGTATGGGAGATGAGTGAGTTATGTGATGGGATCCCACTCATCATAAATCATAATAAGGTTTTTAGATATATATTTATAATGATTAAGGAGGTCCTCAGAAGGAAGAGCTGAAGTGTAAAGGAATTTATGTTGATAAGAAGAAGAAGGTTGTGAATCATGTTGTGATGATGAAGTAGTTTATTCAAGTTGATTTTGATAATTGGTAGAAGTGTTAGTAGAAATTTGAGTATAATTAATGTTATAATATGATGGAAGAGTGGTAGAAACAAAAAATGAAGTGTTATCCAAGAGAGAATCAAACATTGGATCATCAAAAGTAATAAGGTCATCTTAACCCAACTCATTTAAATGAGTTGGAGAAAAATCTTGGATAACATGATATTTTCTAGATGAAGGAGGAGTGTAGATAGGTTGAGAATTGATAAAAGTAACCACCCTAAGCATATTAGTCATGTTAACCACACTATCTTCATATGTGGGTTTAACAAGACTTTATACATAATGGTGGAAGGGGTGGTTTGTCATGATTGTCTTGAATAGGTTGATGATTAGGAAGAGGGCCTTTATAGATAGCCAAATGAGTATTGGCTTAGTTTCAGGCTTGATATTTATCATGTGATTTATAATCTTTGAAATTAATTTCATAAGCTTGTTGATGATTTTGAATGATAGAATCATGATCAAAATTAAGACCCAGAAGAAAGTCCATAGCTAAATTACGAAGTTGTCTACATGTCTCAAGAGAATGACCCCAACTAGTGTGAAATGAACAAAACTTGTTAGGATCATACCAAGATTTCATAGGATGGGTAGGGTCAAGTTCTTGTAGATGAGGCCTAGGTAGATGCTTAAGAAATTCAATCAAGGATAGAGGTTTATGAACATTAATGTTGTTTGGTGAAGATAAGTGAGGATTGATATTTTGTTGAGAAGGGGGAGCTAGTTCTGACAAAGGGGTAGGAATGATAGCTTGAACATTGTGAATGGTGTCATAAGAATCTATAACACCATCATTGGTAACATTGTGATTTGTTTTCTTAAAATACAAGGACCCATAGAAGGTTGGGGTTTCTTGAATTAATGAATAAGTAAATATTTTCATTTATCTTGGTCAATAGCCTCCTCCAATATACATGGAGAGAGAGTGTAGATCTAATATTGAAGTTTAGGAAAAAGGTCATTGGTAAAGGGATGTAAAATATTATCATCAACATGTTATGTTCACATTTATTTGATAAAGTTTTCCATCTTTTAACAAAGGCTTGAGCAGTTTTATTTTTGAGTTGTTTTCAATTTATGAAGTGGGCCAAAGTGTTTTTAGGAAGATCACTAATTTGAAATTATTAGACTAAATCATTCACTAAATCCTCCAAACTAGTAATGGAATGAGTTCTAAGTTGGTTGTACCAATCCAAGTCATCCCCTATGAGAGTTTTGGATAAGAGTTTGGTAGCAATAAAGGCATTCAATTTGATCTAATCCCTATAAATATTTACAAATGTTTTAAGATGAAGGGTATGATCATTTGATCCATTATAATAAATTATAGGTGTGATACCTCCTATATCAATGTTAGCAATTTGAGTAGTGAGAGGTTCATTTTGGAGATGCTTAATGGTTTTATTGACCAAATGAGGTTGAAGAATGAGATTGCCTTGAGAATCTTGAAGAGGAGGAAGGGGATCATTTTGGTTATGTGTTCCCCAAACCATTATTTGAGGATGATATTGGAGATGGAGAAGGTGGTTTTGTATTCTCATCATTTGATTTGTGTTATGAGCTTGAAAAGTATTCATTTGATTGAGTGTTTGTAACAATAGTTGATGTGTTTGATTAGTATTATTATAATGATTAGAGTTAGCATTTGTGGCTTAGGTACCATTATTTGTGTTTATAAGGGCTTGATAAGAATTATTAGAATGTGAGGCACTAGTGGTAAAATTTATTGTGTAGAAAAATATGGACTAGCGAATGGTTGAGAAGAATCCCTAATAACATGATTATCTTGGGTAGAAAATGATGCACTAGTGAAACAATTAAGGATAGTGGATCTTATAAGAGGCCCACTAGATGTATAACTTACCATGTTAGTGGATATACTAGGCATGGAGGTCAAAAAAATTAGAGAAGAAGAGGTCATGGTATTAGGAGGAGTCATAATTGAAGGAAGAGGCTGAGAATCAAAGAAAGTGGTACCTCCAAATCTAGTTGAGAATGTAGGAGTAGGTGAATGAGGCTCTTCAACTTGACCACTAATAATAAGATTGTAAATGGTAAAAGGATCTTTTCCTCGATGTTGAGGAAATTTAGAGATAAATAAGAGCATTTTTGGGGTATACTCCAATTTGAGTTGGTTTTCTAATGAGAAAAGACTTTCATGCTGTGGAGAGGTATTAGGAAGGGTCCCATAGTTTATTGTGCATATGGCAATATGAACATTACTAGCATCCAAGATAGGATCCCTACTTTGTCTATGAAAGACCTTATGAGGGTTGGTAAGATTCATGATGTCTATTGATTGCAACTCGGAATTTCCATCAAGCAAAAAATCCATAATAAAGGGAAAGAAAGAGAGATGAGAAAGCAAAGAAATAGGAAATGACAAAAATAGTATAGGGTCGACTGGATTGACCTAATAAAAAAAAAGGTCTAAAAAATAGTATAGGGTTGAATGGGTCAATCTAATACAATGAACAGAGGCTAGAAAAAAATAAAATAATTTCTACAAATAGTACAGGGTCAACTGGGTCAATTTAGTATAGTGAATAGAGGCTAGAAAAAGGTATAGAGTTGATTGGGTCAACCCAATATAGTAGAGAGAAAAAATAAAGAAACCTTTAATAGATTTATGGAATGAAATAAGATAAATTTTTTAAGTAATTTTGAAAAAAAATAATAGAAGGGAAACAAATAATTAATTGGATTATCACTAGCCAATCCACTTGAAGCACACAACACAAAACCTTGCACCAACACTAGCTAATGCAAGTTTTTTCTATACAAAATACAATTGAAAAAAAAGCAAGCAATCAAATTGGAAAGTAAATAGATAACTAATTGGTCAACCTGAATGTTTATTAGATTATTAAGATATGATTTTAAATGTGATGGGAAGTTGGCTGTAAGTAAGGAACTAGAATGACAATCTAAAGATGGTTTCAGAAAGTTTACGCTGAAAGGGATCTATAGTGGTAATGATATAGGCTTGGTATTGGGGCCTACCCCCTCACTTCACACACCATAGTGATAAGGGTGTTGGGTATTTAGGTAAAATATACCATGAACCACACTTTATACTTGACTAGAGCATCAAGTTGACTTCACCCTTGGTGATAAAATCTAAGTAGGTTGGCCTTGGGTAAATAAATGTTAAAATGTTTGTATAGATTTTGTGATTTGGTCATGTGTGCATAAAATAGAAAATAGTGAAACTAAATGATTAATTGAAAACTGCCTAATTAAAATATGTGATTTATTCTAAGCATGCAAGCAATAAGAAAAAGAAAGTGTGAACTAATTACTAGCATATAAGGTTAATTCCAACTTTAAAACAAGGTACAATGTTGACATAGTCAATAGTGTATGCATAAAATATAGAACATGGTCGACAAGGTTGAACCTATATTATGAAAGCAATGATTAATTTGAAAATGAACAAGGTCAATAGAGTTGACCCAATTATCCAAATAGCACATAGAACAAAGAACTGGGCTAGGGTTGTAGGGTCAATCTAGTTGACTATGTATGATAAAAATAATGATGAAAGAATGTAGTTTTAAAGATTGTAAATAAAAATATAGAGAGATATAAAGGAACCTTCATGGATCAGAGATGCAGAGAATGAAGATTGATATTCAATAACATTGATATATGCTTATAAATTCTACTAGTTGGGTCGATTGGTTCAGTAAATCTTTATAAAAAGAAGATAAAGCTTACTTCTAAGTGCTAAAAAATGTACAGGGTTGACTAGGTCGACCTAGTAGTCTAGAGTGGATGTATGAAAAGCTAAAATTCCTAGTAGAATGGTCTAAGCAGATGTTCATTTGTACATTTTTTGCTTTTCTATTCCCAAATGGTTGGAAATCTTGTATATATAGTAGATCTTTCCCTGAATATGTCAGCTATATAGGGTCAACCCAGTTGACCCTAAATATTTTTAGGAGATAAATTACTAGGTCTCGATCTAAGTTGATTGAAGGCCTAACAAAACTCTAAGTGAAAAATATCCCTAAATAGTACAGGGTTGACCCAGTCGATCTAATACAGTCAACTAATGAAAGGGGGTCAAGGAAAGAAAAAGGAGGATAAAAATATGACAAATATTTAGAATGGGTACAATAGAGAAGAGTAATCTTAGAGTAAATAATTTTAGGATACAAGTGTGTAGATAGAAAATGGAAAAAAGGACAATAATCTTATGAAGCACTAATGGTCTACCCACCCCTTTCTCGGTGCATCCCTTAAGGCATGAACTTAGAGAGATTGAGACTCGATGGGTTCCTGCAAGATATAAAGTTTCAGTAATCAATAAAAATTGAAAAATATTATGTGTATAAAAACTCCTATCAACCTAGTTATAGTAGTCTATATCCTTATAGGATAAGATCATGCTAGGTCAAATAGGGACACACTACGACCTTATCCACTAGTGTGACCTTGTCCTTAGCACCCTATAGATAATTTTTCAATTTTGAGATGTTGAATATTACCCCTTCTAGAGTTTTCAAAAGGCCAGTTAATAGAAATATTATAATGTATCCTATATATAAGCACATCAATTACTCTTAAATAATCATCTATAAATCACTTATAAATTCTATTGCACATTGAAAAAAAGGGCACTAATCTTTCTAATTTCATTTTACATTTTAACAGTCAAAGGACAAGTCTAAAGTTATTTTATTGTATGTAAAGGGAACTAATTGTTAAAAATTCAAGTCAATCTATCTATTTACATTCAAAAAAAAAATCAAGATTCATACACTCACTCTAGGAGTGTTGGGGGATCACAAGAACAATACCTATTCTGAT
This sequence comes from Torreya grandis, assembly GCA_037957365.1. Taxonomy (NCBI): domain Eukaryota; kingdom Viridiplantae; phylum Streptophyta; class Pinopsida; order Cupressales; family Taxaceae; genus Torreya; species Torreya grandis. The sequence continues at coordinate 1,209,137 of JARHVA010000450.1, forward strand.
CCCACTTTGTTAGGATCTTGCTCCTCAGAAAGAGCACAGTATGATTACCAAATATAAGCAATTATAAATGCGTAAATAACTAGAAATACAAGTAACTAGAATTCACCAATATCACAGAATAAGAGAGACAATACACTATCTTGTATTAGCACTTTACAGAAAAGAATACAATAAAGAGCCGCCACACTCTTCCACCTTACAGAGGCTTCCCACACCTCAAGTGCACAGTAATTCTTCTACAACACTCTCCTACCAAAAAATGGTCCCAACAACCAACTCACAAATAGAATTGGTGTTCACCTCTCCAACTAGTCAGTAATAACCCTGCCAGTTCACCAAGCACTCTATAGTACTTCAAGTTGATCTCCCATGAACTTACAACCTGCAATTCAACAAACCATACTCACACATGTAGATCTCCTATGAGCTTGCAACAACTTGCAACTCAATGATCTTACACTTAGAAGGAACTTCCTTGCCTTCCTTATCTTGTACCAATTACAATACATGCCAATGGGTCTATAACTAGATCCCAGACTTAAACAATGAACTTAGACTCTTAATTTAGACAATTATCCTCATAGCTCATGACTCTAACTGGCCTTTACATGCAAACACTTTGTTCAATTAACTAACTGTCCATGCAACAAACAGAGAACAGACAGGCGACTGACGCTGGTCCCTGCTTACCTGGTTCTGTCGACGTCGGTTGACTCCCTGTCATCGCCGGTGGCCTTCTGCATTGGTCATGACCGACGTCAGTCCTGCTACTAACACCGGTGCTCCTGGATCTCAGCAACCTTCTGTTCCTTATGTTTGCAAAGAGTTAAAGCTTTTAGCTCCACAACTCAATAATCTCCCACTTGGAGATAAACAACTGCAACTTGTACCTATACCTATACCTGTACTTTGTCTAGTTTGTTCCCTTGGCTTTGTATCCATCCTCAAGATCACTCTTGAAGACCAACCACCACAAATCCTATGGTGCAAAACCTGTCATCCAAATCACCTGCCACATCCACATCTACAAACCATGTAGAAAATAACCTGAACCTGCATAGCATGTGCACCTGCTGCTAGTCCCTATAAGAATCCACTGAACTATCCTCCAATGGTTCTCTCCCAGATTGGCTCCAACTTGTGACAACTCCCACTACTTGGGAGAAACTCAAGTTTAGTACATACCATGCACTTAACCTCATTATGTGAATCAAGACACCTGTTCTGTGAACTGTCCAACCATCGGCATGCTAACCGGTCTCACACAATCATCCTGAAACAAAGTCAACATGTGACCTACCATGTCTCTAGAACACACTCATGCCAAAGAATCTTGTTGCTCCCAGATTCTCCATGACATACACCTGAACTAGCTTTACCTTTAGTTCAGCAATACCCTGTATATGTAACCCTGAAACAAGCACATCATACAGTAATAGGATAATGTAGCTAATATTATCCAACTTGGTAAAGTGAAACACAATGATCAAATCTCTATTGCCCTGCAGCTAATACAAGACCATATACCCTGATCTTCCATCTCACATATCCATTTCCCCTCTTCTTCATCCTAAACATCCATTTGTCTCTTAGTGCTTACTTCTAGCTGGCCACTCTACCCAAAACACCTGTTTGGTTCTCCTTCAAGGAATCACATCCTCATCCATGCCAAGCTCCCACTATTTTTTGGATCTACCTGTTCTACTTCTTCAATAACTTCCTAGTCCTATGCCATAAGTGAGCAACAAGTAGTGTAAAGAAGGGAAATGATGAATTTAAGAACTTACTTATGCCTTCAGTCCTCCATATGGGTGCTTGAGACACCTTGACAGCTTGCTGTCCACCCAAAATTTGTCTCAGTAACCGATGCCGGTCACATCTCAGTCTGCACTCGACCGATGTCGGATCCCTACGACTGCCCCTTTGTCGACGTCGTTTTCCCCTAGCCGACGCTGATAGATATCTGCCCTGAGTCACCAACGTCGGGCTGCACATAGCCGACGTCGGTCCCTGTCTCGACGCTGACGCCGGTTTTCCTACCGACGTCAGCCTCTGTGTTTTTCTAGTGAGACCTAACTTTTTCCTACGAGCTCTTTTTGGATCAAATCCTTCTCCAAAACACCCTTGCTCTGCTCAGAATTATTCTGCATCTTGTGCTGAACTCTATCCGTCACCTTCTCCTTGAAAACCAAGGCTTTTCTGTTCTTGTCACTAACATCAAATTCCTCAAGAAACGTCACCTTCTTCTTCTACATACAAAAATCACGATCCATACCTTCCAAATCCGAAAGCATATCCTTTGACTCAAGAACAAGCATCTCCTTCTTATCTATGTGACCAAGCCTATCAAGCCACATCTCTGAATCTACAGTTGAAGTAGATAACCCAGAAAGAGAGTTAGTAATACAAGTAGATAGATAAAGCGTACCTACTTTCTTACCTCTAGCTACAACAAGTGTACCCTTGGTAACCTTCCAAGAGTCCACTGTGAGAGTTACTGTGCAACCCTCATCACCCAAAATTCTAACAAAAATCAAATTCCGCTCCAGAACTAGGACATGCATGACCTCCTTTAACACCCATGTGTTACTTGTCTGCAGTTTCAGCTTCACTTTCCCTTTGCCAACAATCTGACAAGGCTTACCATCCCCTACAAAAATTTCTCCAAAGTCTCCCTGGACATACTCATGAAAAAATTCCCTATGTGGGGATGCATGAAAAGAGGCACCAGAATCTAAAACCCAAGATTCTACTTTATCCAAAGAACATACCAGAGCATCCCGTGCAGCGTAATCTGCAACATCTACTTCTTCTTCATGTCTTTCATGCTGATCTTCACCTGATCTGCAATCTCTCTTTAAGTGCCCTTGCTTTCCACACTTCTAATAGGTTATTTTGCCATACCTAGACTTGGATCTTCTGCCTATCTTGGACCTTGATCTCCCATGCTCTATCTTCTCTCTTTGCCTTCCTCTGCCTTCAACACTCAAAGCATTCCCTGATGACTCACCTGTGCTTTTCCTGCGTATCTCTTTATTCAAGATCACACTCACAACATCATCCACTTTTAAGACTTTTGAAGGAGACACAGTATTAGAAACTGCCATTACCAAACCTTCCCAACTTTCAGGTAATGAACACAAGATTAAGAGAGCTCTAATTTCATCATCAAATACAATATTGACTGAACTTAACTGGTTTACCAAACCATGGAAATCACTAAGATGGCTATGAACAGATCCACCTTCCAACATTTGCAAATTAAATAAACGCTTCATAAGAAATACCTTATTAGAAGCTGAGGGTTTTTCATATAAATTTGCCAAAGATTCCATCAACTCCACGTTGTCTTACACTGTGATAAGCTGGAAATCACAGATGATTCAAGACTCAATCTAATAGATTCCAGAGCCTTCCGATCAAGAACCTCCCATTCTTCATCTTTCATATCCGAGGGTTTGTAATTGACCCCACCCCACGGTAAGTACAAATCTTTTTGATACAAATAATCCTCAATCTACATCCTCCACAATTGGTAGTTCTTGCCATTAAACTTTTCCATTCGTAGCTTACTATCTTCTGCCATTGCTCAACTCCCACTCAAACAGAAACCCTGTGAGTAACCTGTAATCAAAAAACACACTAACTAGATCTAATCCAATCTGTTAGTATCCCAACCAACAGCTCTGATACCACTTTGTTGGGGGATCACAAGAACAACACCTGTTCTGATCCCACTTTGTTAGGATCTTGCTCCTCAGAAAAAACATAATATGATTACCAAATATAAGCAATTATAAATGCGGAAATAACCAGAAATACAAGTAACTAGAATTCACCAATAGCACAGAATAAGAGAGACAATACACTATCTTGTATTAACACTTTACAGAAAAGAATACAATAAAGAGCCGCCACACTCTTCCACCTTATAGAGGCTTCCCACACCTCAAGTGTATAGTAATTTTTCTACAACACTCTCCTACCAAAAAATGGTCCCAACAACCAACTCACAAACAGAATTGGTGTTCACCTCTCCAACTAGTCAGTAATAACCCTGCCAGTTCACCAAGCACTCTATAGTACTTCAAGTTGATCTCCCATGAACCTGTAACCTGCAATTCAATAAACCATACTCACACATATAGATCTCCTATGAGCTTGCAACAACCTACAACTCAATGATCTTACACTTAGAAGGAACTTCCTTGCCTTCCTTATCTTGTACCAATTACAATACATGTCAATGGGTCTATAAATAGATCCTAGACTTAAACAATAACATAGACTCTTAATTTAGACAATTATCCTTGCAGCTCAAGAATCTAACTGGCCTTTACATGCAAACGCTTCGTTCACTTAACTAACTGTCTGTGCAACGAATAGTTCTAGAACACACAGGCGACCGACGTCGGTCCCTGCTTGCCTGGTTCTATCGACGTCGGCCGACTCCCTGCCGTCGCCGGTGGCCTTCTGCAATGGTCATGACCGATGTCGGTCCTGCTACCGACGCCGGTGCTCCTGGATCTTAGCAACCTTCTGTTCCTTCTGTTTGCAAAGAGTTGAAGCTTTTAGCTCCACAACTCAATAAGGAGGGAGAACTATATTATCCTGAGGTCCTTTTGGTACATGTAGGCATCACTTATATTACGTGGGGTTTTATGATAGCTTAGATATTTCTATTTATCCATTTCCCCCTTTTGCATTTGATCTCCATTATGTTTATTTTCTAGGATCTAAGGTTTTATTTTTTGAGTTCTTCCATGTGGCTAATCAGGCCATATAATTAAATAGTAAACCCTTGCAAAAATTACAGGTACTTAGATCAAAAAATTAGTTTTATAGTCAACTCAGATGTGGCCATGGTCAATAGATAAAGACATAGTGAAACTTTTTCCTCTTAGCATGACCTTGCCCCAGTGTATTTTGAAATGTTGATTTCAACTACGATATAATGCATGTCTTCTCTATTATTATTTTTTATCAATAGTTAGCCTGAAAAATCAACATAAAGTCAAATTAAGCTAGGTTTACATATATATTTGTTAATTTACTATTTTTAACTCATTTCAATTTCTTTAAATTATTATATTTCACTTTTGGGTTTATATATTAAGTAGATATAAATTAGTTTTCAATAGTTTATTTATTATTTTCATTTCATTTTTAAATAAAAAAGAACATTAAATATTCTGATGAACATATAATTTCTTTTAGAACATTGCTTGTTGTTTGATTGATTTTTCTCCTAGCATCTCATATATATATTTCTAAATTCATAACACTAAAATAAAACAACCTTCAACCTTGGATATAAATCTAACACTATGATTCCATATTAAATTTGACCTTGGATGTAATTTTACATTGAATAAATTATCTTGTAACCTTGGATAACATCAGACACTGAAGCTCTTTCTTTCGAGATCGGTGATGAATATTTTATATAGCTCATTATATCTCATATAAATTATCTATAAGTGTTGTCTCTTGGTTATATATTGAATTACATTTAATAGTTAAGGTCTCATCTAAGTAGGAAATGAGTGCAATTGTCTTTTATTTGTATGTGACATATTGTTGATTTTGTATCTTTTTATTTGTGTCAAACTCAGATGAAATGAGTATAGATTTGCATATAGAGATACATCTCTATGACAAGATTGTTTTGAAAAGCCATCAATAATTTTGGAAATAATTTTGAAGACTTAGCATAGAACACAGTGAGCTATAAAGATCCTTAATTGAACTCCAAAGATCTACGTAAGTAGCTCTAAAGGTGCACCATTAAGCTATAAAGATATTCTATTGAAGTTTTGAAGATCTTCCATGTAGTTTTGAAGACATTCCATTGAAGCTTTGAAGATCTACCTAGGTAGCTCTGAAGATGTTCTAACAAAGCTCCAAATATGTTCCAATAAAGCTCTAAAGACCTGTCTAGTTGTGTTGTGAAGATGCCTAACCATGCTCCAAATATGCCCAATTGTACTCAGTAGATTAATATAAAAACTCCAAAGATATCTACTATACATATATAGATTTCCCCTCTTTAGATATTTTATTTTAGACATTACTATTCATAGTAATAGTATAAAATCATCTAGATATAAATGTATTTCTATTTTGTAAATCCAAACATAATATCTTTAGATATATGTTAGTTATACTCGATCTATTGTTATTTGAATCAGTTTTAATGCCTCCTATAAGAGTGGGATCTGATTTCTAGATCTTCTATTTAGAATAAGTGGATTTTGTTGTTTAGATCACCAAATTTTATATTCTGAGAATGGTCATTGAGATGTGCTTTAAGTATGTGTCTCCTCATTCTAAGGTAATAGAGAGTAAAGAAAATCAAGAAACACTCAAGTGTAATTTTTTAGTATAATTCATAGTATCTATATATGTTCCTTTTGATAATGAATTATTAATAAAGTAGAACATTCTATTCCACTATTGATTTAAAGTTGATCCTTTTTTAAGGAGAGGAACAAGGGCCCACTTCTCTCTAAAGATCAAGACAATTGGTATTTCTAGTTTATAGTTGAAAAGTGTAATTATTTTGATACAAGTATATTTCATTTTACTGAAAGTGTGATTTCCCTTTTAAAGCAAAGTGTGATGTCCCTTTCAATGCAAAGTGTGATTTATTTTAATGCAAGTATGCTTTCATTAAATGAAAAATTTGTTTTAGTTCAATGCAAGTGAGTTTTATTTATGCAAAATGTGTTTTTTAATTCTCATAAGAGTAAATTTAATAGGAAAATTTGTTGATTAAAAAAATTCATATCCATATTCAAAATCTATCAGGAAGCAGTCTAGGTGACAATAGGTAATCAACATTCTCACATTCTAAAATACAACACTATCCTACCCAATCGGGTAAGTCAAGTGAGGAAATTGAAGTGTATTATGATAGATGTTTAAGTTTTGGATGTTGATGGTGTGAATCGAAGAATATTTTTAATAAGGAATGCCATAAGGGATATTCAGTTAGCAAAACTTTCTACATTTACCTTTTTTGCAACATAGGATTAGAATCTTGTTTGCCACCCTTAGGATTTAGACATCAGTAGCAAAGTAAACACCCTCTAATTAATAAACTTTTAACTTAAATATCCAACATCTTATTGCATATAGCTTGGACACTATACCTGGTAGAAAATGACACTAATCCATTGATTGGTTAAATGAAAGGTATAATGATAACCTATCTTTTTTGGCATTATTATTGGGGACTCTTAATCAATAATTAATAAGTGTTAGTGAGATCCTATATTAGAGTTATACAAAGTAAATTAAAAAAAAAATCATATACCCAAAAAACACAAAAATAATTTAGGACTCCTAAGATTTATGAATCGCCTAAGAGATTCTCAAGGACGGTTTATCTCTAAAGACTCCCAAATAAAACTAGAAGAAGAGAGGATTTTATCCTTTTTGGAAAGATCAAGAAGTGAAATAAAGGAAATTGAAATCTGTATACAATTTTTTTTATTCCTCTCTGGAAAACAATTCATTCTCATAAATAGATTCTGCAAGAAGAATACTATTCAAGTCATCTTCTCCCATAAGAAGAATTGGTCCTAAGGATCCCCTTTTTGGAATAGTTAAATTTGATCTATGAGCTCTACACAAAGAAGATATAATCACCAAATAATATTTTCCTTCTAAGCCAAAAGACCATAGGTTGATAACCCAAAAAGAGAACTTGAATTGGATTGATAAAAAAAAGTTGGGTAGAAAATATGGGAGACAATCATTCACATGTATAAAACACTGATAGGCATCCTCAACATAACATAAATTTTTCCTATCCAATCATCTTGGGTCTTGATGAAAAAACCTCCATGAAAAATATCTTTCCATCTATTTTACCTACTTTTAGAGGTAAATCCTCTAAGGATTCAGATTAGTTCCTCTTTGAATTTTAGGTTCTCTGCCAAACATATGACTATCACTGACAATCAGAAGTTGAAGTTATTACCATCTACAATTAAAGATGCAGCCATGAGATGGTTCATGGGATTTAAGGGTAATTTTATAATTACTTGAGAAGAAATGAAAATTGAATTTATTGATAAATATTAGGATTATTTTATATTTAGAGAATGAAAATAATATTTTTTCAAGATAAAACAAAATGAAGATAAAAATTTAGAAGATTACCTTGATAGGTTTATATTTACCCATAAATGGAGTGGTAACCAACTCATAGAGGAGGCTGTCAAGATAGTATTCATTAAAGGCATAGATGATGATGCACGTGATACTTTGAACCTAATGGGAAAGGGTGGCATTGAAAAAATAACCATTCATCAGATTTGAGCATTATGTACTAACTATTCCAGGACAAGACCTAGAAAAAGGAAATCATAGTTAGGAAAATCACCTAAAGTTGGCCAATTAATGGAAGAATTTGATAATTTCAAAGTACAATTAAGAACTACAATAGATGTTCATAAATAAAAGGCCAATGCCACCAAGACTGAGGCTTAAACATGTGATAAAAGATTGTCCTTTAGATAAAATAGAGGTATGTGGCATTTGTGACCTAGAGCATGACACTAAGAACTACAATCACCTTCCTACCATGAGAAATTAGGTAAAACAAGTAGTACATGCATTTAAAGAAGTGAACTTTATCCAAATATAGGGAAACCAGTACTCCCAACCTCAAAATCAATTTTGTCTAAGATTTCCCCCAATCCATGGATGACACCATGGGATAGATAACTCACACCACAAATGTGGGGATCAACATCATAACCAAAACCATGGGGTACTTAGGAATAGATGCCATATATGTGGAGGTTACCTCAAAATCCTTCACAACCCTATGAACAAAAGTACAACAACCACATTGGATACAATAGTGACCACCTCAATGGCTAAATCAATAATGGTCTCATAATCAAATGTAGATAAGGTTTCCTCCATAATAGGATTTGATGCCTTCACAACCTCAACCACCACCAATTGAGTAGCAAGTTAACCAACCATAATTACTTTCCCAACTAGTGAAAAATCCTAAGAATGGGAAAAATACACTTATTTATTGAGTTGGCCAAGAATGTAGTGTTGTAAGTGGTTCAGTTGAGTGTAATAATGTTTATCTCAGGTCAAGAAAGGTAGTAGGAGATTCACCCATTACCATAATTAAAATTCTCAATGATGAAAACACTCTTAAGTCACCTGTATTCTGAGAACTAAATGAAGACAAGGTAAAATCCACCACAACTCCAATCACACCAACCACAATTCAAGATCCCCCTATTATTCCATTTCCTGAGAGACTTAAAAAATAAAAACCTAGGGAGGGTTCTGAATTGATGTAAGGATTAAGAGAAATGAAGATAGAAATTCCATTGTTAAGAGATATTAAGGATATTCATGAATTGAATCAAATAATTAAAGGATTGTGCATCAAAACACCAGGTAAAAATAAACAATATTCTAAAACAATTTAGGTGACTAGAAAAAATGATGATTTACTAGTAGGAAACATACTTGTTCCTAAATATGAAGACCCTGACAGTCCCATGATGACTGTGACAATTGGGAACAAGCCCATGCCAAATATGCTTGTAGATTTGGGTACTACCATCAACATATTGACTATGAAAATAGTAGAATGTTTATCCCTCATAGGGATTCAACCTATCACTACAATTTTTCAAATCATAGATCAATCCACTATTTCACCTAATGAACCATAAAAAATGTTCCAATCACCATAAAATCATGGGAATACCTTGTAGATTTTATGATCCTTCAACCTAAACCTAAGAAGGTAGGGTATCCAATTATTCTTGAAAGACCTTGGTTAGCTACATTCATAGCATAAATTGACTATAGATATAGTAATATGACTATTTATAATGGAATACATGCCAAAAAAATCTCCATTTATCCATCTACTAGACCTTTAATGGATCTTTCTAAATAGATATGGCTGGATCAACCTGAATAAAATTAGAATAATGTGTCTTCTTTATCCATGGTTAATATAAAATAACATGTCCAAGAATTTGAGGAACAAATAAAAAAATATTTGGACCAAGATAGCTTAGATCTAAAGTTTGATAGCCTAGTTCTAAAGTTCAATATCCTAGCTCCAAAGTCTAAAAGCGTAGCTTTGAAGATTGATATCTTAGCTCTGAAGACTGATAGCTTATCTCTGAAGACTGGAAGCTTATTTTCAAAGAGTAATAACTTAGCTCCAAATATAAACAATCATGAATGGGAAGAATTTAGCTTCAATAATGAGAACCAAGACAATGTCATAAGTCCCCTAAACATGTTATCTGGTCTACAAGAAATCTAGTAAGCCATAGTTGACGGGGCTTAAGAGGGTAAAAATTCATTTTTAAATGCTTTTCATTATCCATTAACCAATCTGCTCTACAAAAGTGAAACCTTTTACAAGGATGTGGCTACACTTCACATGCTACCACCACATCTGTGTCCATTTAATGTTTTGATGAGTGAATAAAAGTAGGTAAATTCCATCATTCTAGGTACTAAACAGATTGTAATCCATCTTAGTAAACTATCGAATATCAATAGCTAGTTAACTAACCAACAAGAAAGTAAAGTGTTTGATGTATTGGTAAAACACATAAAAGAATTTACTTGGGATTAAAATGATATGAAAGGAATACATCCTAGTGTCTATATCCATCACATTTACACCGAAGTTTTTAGACTAATTAGACAACCATAATGGAGAATTAACCCAACCTTAATAGAAATCATAAAGACAAAAATAAAAAAAACTATTATAAGTTGGTTTTATTTACCCCATATCTGATAGTCAATGGGTTTCACCTATGGGAATTTTACCTAATAATAATGGAAAATGGAGAGTCTACATAGGTTATAGAGAACTGAATAAAACCACTATGAGAGATTACTTTCTTTTGCCTTTTATGAGTCAAGTTTTGGATAATTTGGTAGGAAAGCAATACTTTTATTTATTAGATAGGTTCAATAGATACAATGGAATCAAAATATCCCCTAAAGATCAAGATAAAAACACATTTACCTACCCTTAGGGAATATTTGCTTATACTATCCTTCCTTTTGGATTATGCAATTCACCTGCTACTTTTTAGAGAGCAGTGTTAGCCATATTTTATGATCTTAAAAATGATTGTGTGGAAGTATACATGGATGACTTCACTATAAATTTCAAAATTTGATGAAACCTTGATAAATTTAGATAAGGTTCTCACCACATGTGAAGAACACCAAGTATCCTTGAGTCATGAAAAGTGTGTAATAATGACTGATAAAGGGATAGTCTTAGGACATCATATCTCTTATTAAGGAATAAAAGTGGATCTTAAGAAGATTGAGGTAATTTATATTCTCCTCATTTCTCAAACACAAATATATGTCAAATTTTTTTATCGATCATGTAAGATATTACAGAAGATTTATTGAAGACTTTAGAAAAAAAGTTACACCAATGTTTTCCTTGTTAATAAAAGACAGTGAATTTGTATGGAATGGTAGTTCTAGGACAAAGAGATGAGGAAGGAAAAATTTATGCCATTTATCATATCAACAAGAATCTTACTCCCATAGAGAAAAACTACACATCATAGAAAAAGAACTTATTACTGTTGTTTATGCCATAAATAAGTTTAAACATTACATTACTGGTAATCAGGTATTTATTTATATAAATCATTCAGCTATTAATTATTTAATGAATAAACTAATAGTAGGTGGTAGAATTATTAGATAGTTATTGTTTTTACAAGAATTTGACATTACCATTATAGATAAACATAGAAATTATAATGTTGTTACTAACTTTTAATCTAGATTGATCACTATAGGTGAAGATGACCCTGTGGAGGATTATTTTCCAGATGAAAAACTATTTTATATATCTACATACTCTCCATGGTTTGTAGACATCGAATTTTTTTTGATAACAAGGAAGTTTCCTCATTCCTTTAATTATCAAGAAAGAAAATGTTTGATTAGAACTAGTTCTCATCTAAAATTATTTAAAGGCATGTTATTTAAAACTAGATCTGATCATGTATTTTGTAGGTGTGTTAGAGAAGATGAAGTATTTGACATCATAAGAGCATGCCATAGTGAACCAAGAAGAGGACATTATTCAGAAAAAATGACCATTCATAAGATTCTTGGTGCAATTTATTATTGTCTATATCTTTATAAGATAATAAAAAGGTTTGTATGGCTATGTGATCCTTGAAAAATGATTGGTCCTACTCTATCCTCAAAAATGCCTCTCCATCCTCAAATAGTTTTACAACCATTTGAGAAATAGGGTTTGGATTTTGTTAGACCAATCAATCTAACATATCAAGAAAAAGTGTATTTATTAGTATGTATTGATTATGTTACTAAGTGGATTAAAATGCAGGCACTCACCTTTATTTAGGAGAAAATGGTTGCTAATTTCCTATATCATAAGATCATGTTGAGATTCAGAGCTTTGGATCTATTATTTTTTATCAAGGGCTTCAATTCATGTCTAACGTGATCAAAGATTTTAAATTTTTTTTACCAAATCAATCATTGAAAATTCTCACCATATCACCCCCTAGCTAATGGGTAAGTGGAGCTCACCAACTAAGTGATTCAAAACATTTTGACCAAAATAGTGAACAGTAGTAGGAAATTGGGTAGATAGAGTACTTGAAGCAATTTTGATATATAATACAATATGGAAGACTAACACATTATTCTCTCTATATGAAATTGTGTTTGAAAAGAAACCTTTATTGTCAATAGATTTTTAACTATAAAAACTGAAGATAACAACTGATATGGGAGTTAATCTTGATGAAGCATAGAATTAAATAATCATACAACTGAATGGGTTAGATGAACTAAGAATGGATGTACTCACTCAAACCAACATGATCCAAAAGAAACTAAAATAGTGGCATGATGCTTATATCAGAGAAAAATAGTTTCAAGAAGGTGATTGGGTGCTTCTATTTGATTCTAAATTCCATTATTTCAAAGGTAAGCTCATGACAAGATGATTGGGGCTATACTTGATCAAAACTATTAATAACAATGGCTATGTCCAAATTCAACCAATTGATGGTGACCAAAGGACACTTTTGGTCAATAGCCATAGACTTAAAGTGTATTGGATTCCTCTCAGTAGGGAAGAATTCATTAAACATAATCAAGATCAATTTGACTTTATGGAAGAACTTGGCTCCTCCACTAAGGCCGAATGATCTTTGTAGCAAACATTTAATAAGAGGGAGTGCTAAAAACTAGCAAATGGTGGCTCTCCTCCTTAAAAAAATCAAAATATTAAAAAATATATAAAAATTAAAAATAAAAAAATAATTATAAAAATTAAAAAACCACTAAAAATTGAAAACCATAAATAAACATGAACTATTATCTTGTTAGCTAACTTATCTTCTCAAAATTGTTTATCCTTGTAGGATACATGGAAAATTTAGGAGATAAGCATGGATACTTACAATAGAAGTATAGTTGTAATTCATTCCTAATAGGTTAGACATTTTCTATTTTACGTTCTGTATGTATGACCATTAGGCAGACAACACTTCTAAATATGTATAAGTTACTTTGACACCACTTATGTGACTAAAGCTGGTACCATTTCCTCATTTTAAGAAGTGATGTGGGGTTATTACAAATAATTTTTAAAAATATAAATCTTAATGCAAAAATAATTACAAATATCATTTCACGTGCCACCAAGTATGATATCTCATGCCACATAATTGATGTTGACCCCAAAATTACTTTTTCATTAAAACTTTGCTTTCTCCGAAGTACTTGGCCATCATATTTGTAATAGTTTTGTGGTACTTCTTATCAATTACACACGTACAAACCTTTTTATCCCTTTATTACTATTCATTACTGCATCACATCCCATCTTCCTTGCCTTAGTACTCTATGTGATTTTAAACTTAGTTTTGCATTGTAAAAGCAAGTTTTTGAGAATACTGTGGATAGCTACGAAGATGGGGGGTAAAAAGAGAAGTGAACTAGAGTTTACAAAACCTATTTTACAATATGAATATGCTAGGGTTGTTTTTGAAACATTAGGATGGCTCAATTTCCTAAAGACATTCCAAGGTTTTCAAAAGAACAGTATTTAAGAGTTTTTAGAAAAAAATGATGAAGATCATTCTATAGTTTGGGGTGAACATATTCCTATTGATTCCTCTATTATCAGTGAACTTTCATGGATTCATGAATAAGGCATGGTTTTTACTGACAAATTGAGTTTTGTTGATCTGATTCAAATGTTCATTAATGGTAATGAACCCCATCCTAAGTTGTCTAAGACTCCACAAAGCATTGCTATATGGATCACTCGGGATAGTCTTCCACCTCCATGGCATAATGTAACATATTAGATCATGAAATACCTCACTTATGATACAAAATTCACTATGGTTAGTGTCAAAACTATGTGACTTCTCATTTATCTAAAGAAAGGAGCTACCAAAACCTGAGTTCCAGGTAAACCTACCTTCTTATCTTCACCATGTTATCCATCATGTAACTCAAAATTGAAAAGGGGCAATAGGTCAATTAAACACCATAGTTTAATTCATATCATTTTTCAACACCATTTTATAAATAAACCAAAGGGTGAGAAATCTTGGTCTTCATTTCTTCAAAATTCACTCAAAATTCCTAGTAAAAAATTGCAATGTCTTATTTTTCCTCCTGTGATAACAAAAATAGACGAAGGTATATCTTCAGTGCCTGTAACTTTGAAGATGTTTTGAAAGAGGTCAAAAATTAATATGAGGGTTTTTATAAAAAACCCTAACCCATCTATCAAACCCTGATGAAGTCATCAATTTATTCTTGAAGAGGAAGAAGATGGTGAGGTATAAGCAAGTAAATTTTTTGGGTAGTTTAAGCTTTATTTCTCCCACAGAAGTTAAAGATGTTGAGAAAAAAATTGAATAAATACAAAACCGTACACAAAATATTGCACTTGAATAAGAAATACCTTTACCTTCTATAGTTGACAAGGTTAAATCTCCACTCATGGAAGAAGCTTCATCTTCTCCTCAACATGTTCATAAAGACAAAGATTTGCATCATGCTATGACCATGTCATGACATGAAGAAACTATTTAGCAACAACAAGCAGAGCTAGATTTTATTAGATTGACCTCACAAGGTAAGGACCAAACCATTTATAGTTTATAAATGTAATACAAAGATTTTGTTTCCTAAGTTTGATTGTAAGAAGTGATTATAATAGTAGTTAATGCTAAACAAACTAGAATTCATAATCAATTGTTCTCACAACCTTATGAACTTAACACTTAAAAAATTTCCCTTGAAATTAAGGATGCTCGTATTTATAATATACAACACTCTATTTATCATATTTATAATATACAACACTCTATTTATAGTAAGGATGTAGTACTTGGTCAATGAAACACTCACATACAAGAGTTGATAACTTAGAATGCTGAGTTGTAAGCTACCATATAGGCTATGTAGAAGGAAACAAGGGAGATAGTTGTACAGACTAAAGAAACCATAAGACATATTTATCCTTTTCCTCTACACCTTCATGAGATTATTTAAATTTGGAAGAAAGTTCAGAATAAGATTCAAAATTTAGAAGCAGAGAATGCCATAATCAAAATAAAGTCTCGACAATAATTGTAGTAGAATCAGACTTCTATCAAACTATTTATGAAATTGCTAAGAAATTATTATCTTGCAAAAAACCTTCTTCTACGTATGTTTTATTTCTTCATAAATTTTTTTATAAGTGGTAAATTTAATTAATTTTTATTGGTTTCCCCCATGCCATTGAAAATGAACACATGTTCATGGATATCTTTCTTAAAATCACTATAGAAAGACAAGATCAAATTTGTGAGTTTTATCTTTGTAACATGTTATTAGAACACCAGTATGGATTTTTAGTTAAATTGTTTATAGGAAAAACATAATTACATGATTTCTTTTCCACTATGAGAAATTAAATTTCTTAGGAGCAAGCACATAATCAATTCTTGGAACTACAGAATACTACATGCTTATGTATAAGACCTCAATTTACATAAGCTCACAAACTTCTTGCTCCTTCTAGACTTTATGTCACATGCTCATGAAAGACAAGTATCATGAGTTGTTAAGAGAAAATTGAGTAGCCTTCCAAGCTTTTGTCAACCAACATTCCTCCACCTCTATCACAAGTATGGTTAGATGGGAGACTTTTCCTATTGCCTTAAAATGTAGGGAAATCATGACTCCCACTACTATTAGTTAGAGTCTCTAGAGAGCTAGGGCACTTGCTCATATTATCACTTAGCTCCTAGAATAAAAAGGGTTAGATGTTTTGATTAACATGAGATTTAGGCAACCTATTCTTCTTTGTCCCATGTCTCTTTGGTAGAATTAGCATAATCAGTCAGAAGTAGAATTTCAAGCATGGCTACACACTATGGTAGGAGATTTGGAGTTTTTGCCTAGAAATCATTATGATCAGGGAAATCATTTTCGAACTTATTATCTCAACCAACAGTTGAGACTAGGACTCCTAGATTAAAGAATAGTTCTCCCCTAAGTTACAAGAGGATTTGAAAAAGGTAAAGTGTGGGGGGGAAATGATGAGCATTCTATATAGCTCATTATATCTCATATAAAATGTCTATGTATTGCCTTTTGGTTATATATTGCATTACATTTAATAGTTAAGGTATTATCTAAGTAGGAAATGAGTGCAATTATTTTTTGTTTGTATGTGATACATTATTGATTCTCTATCTTGTTATTTATGTCTAACTTGGATAAAATGAGTATAGTTTTGCATATAGAGATATATATCTATAACAAGATTATTTTGAGAAGTCATTAATATTTTAGTAAAACCTTTTTGATAATATATTTGAATACTTGGCATAGAAAATAGTGAGCTACGAAGATCCTTAGTCAACCTCCAAAGAACTACGTAAGTAGCTTTGAAGATGCTCCATCAAACTATGAAGATGTTCTTTTGAAACTCCAAAGATCTACCAGGAAGCTCAAAAGATCATTTGTCAAATCTCCAAAGATCCATTTAGGTATCTCTAAAGTCATTTATACAAAAATTTGAAGACATTCTGATGAAGCTCTGAAGACCTGTCTAGTCCTACTCTAAAGATGCCTAGTCATGCTCCAAAGATGCCCAACTGTACTCTATAGTTTAATATAGCAAATCCAAAGATATCTACTATAAATATATAGATTTTCACACTTTATAAATCTTATTCTAGACATTAATATTCATATTAATAGTCTAAAATGATTCAGATATAAATGTATTTCTATTTTGTAAATCTGAACATAATCTCTTCAAAAAAATGTTAGTTATACTCTATCTATTATTATTTGAATTAGTTCTAATGCCTCCTATAAGTATGGGATCTGATTCCTAGATCTTCTATTTAGAATAAGGGAATTTTTCTATTTAGATCAACATATTTTGTATTATTAAAATGGTTGTTGAGATGTACTTTAAGCACATGTCTCCTTCTCATTCTAGGGTAATAGAGAGTAAAGAAAATCAAGAAACATTCAAGTGTAATTTTGCAGCAAAATTCTAACATCTATATATGTTCTTTTTGATAATGAATTATTAATAAATTACAAAATTATATTTCAATACTAAGTTAAATCTAATCTTTTTCTAAGGAAGGAGCAAGGGCCCACTTCTCTCTAAAGACCAGGACAATTGGTATTTCTAATTTATAATTTAAAAGTATATTTCTTTTGATAAAGTATCATTCATTTTAATCCAAGTGTGATTTCCCTTTTAATGCAAAGTGTGATTTCCCTTTCAATACAAAGTGTGATTTCAATTTTAATGCAAAGTGTGTTTCTTTTAATACAAGTGTGTTTTCATTAAATACAAATTTTGTTTTAGTTCAATGCAAGTGAGTTTCCTTTATGCAAAGTATGTCTTTTAATTCTCATAAGAGTCAAGTTAATAGGAAAGTTTATTGACTAAAAAAACTCATCTCCATATTTAGAATCTATCAGGAAGCAGTCTAGGTGACAATAGGCAATCAACATTCTCACATTTTGAAATACAACACTATCCTACCTAACCGGGCAAGTCAAGTGAGGATACTATAGTGTCTTATGATAGATCTTTAAGTTCTGAATGTTGATGGTGTGAACCAAAGAATCCTTTTAACAAGAATGCTATAGGGGTTATTCAGTTAGAAAAACTTTATAGGTTTACCATTTATGTAACATAAGATTAGAATCTTGTTTGATGCCCTTAGGATTTAGACATCAACAATAGAGTAAACAACCCCCAAACAAGGAATTGTTAACTAAAAAATACGACATCTCATTGCATATAGCCTTGGATACTGACCTTGGTAGAAAATGACACCAATCCATTGATTGGTCAAATGAAAGGTATAACAATAACCTATCACTTAGTTATTTTTTCAATCTCTATACACAAAACTCTTTCAATTTTATTCTCTTTATTTTCTATTTGTTTATTGCTTATTTTTAAAAATTATGTTCTAACAATTTTAAAACTACTTAGTTACTATCATTACGAGAGATGTTGTGATATATTTTATAGACATGATGGTGTGAGGGGTAATTCCCTAATACTCAAGCAATTTTACAAAAATAAACATTGATTTTAGTTTTACCATAGCTCATGTTATATTAAAAATACCTAGGGTCCTTTATTTACACCATAAGAAGCCTATTTTAGCCATTTCATTTTTTATGCACCTGAGAGGAGCATATCTTCAAGGTAATCTACTATCACCATACCATCAAAAATGAGAGAATGGGAAAAAATCATGGATTTGTCTCTATAGTTAGTTCTCTAAAATACTGGGTTGACACTAATCTACAAATGAGTAAGTATATTGGAGAGCCTACATAATCATTCAAACCATTACTTAGATCACCCTTATACCTTGATTTTTACTTTTATTGTATTCATAATCATTAGCTATATTGATTCATATTTTATTTTATGCTCTAAGTCATAGAACTAGATTAAGTAGTACTCATTTTTCATATATGTAGTTTCTTTTGGTTTCTTCTATAATGGAAAATCATGATGTTTTTATTCAAACTAATAATGATACTATTCAAATTCCGTAGTATAATGAAGTAAAAATTTACATTGATTACAATATTGAAATTAATGAAGATAACTATGATGTACGTAATGAACATGATGCTCACATTGATCCACAAGAGCTTAATGGAGTAGATCAAAATCAAGTTCAAGAATTATTTGTAAGTTAACCAAGGTATTTAATATAACCCCCAAGAGTCTAATAATATTATTAGTCTCCTTATAACATCAAAATCTAAGCATCAAGATAAATTGGTCACATCTCCACCTTAAAATTTGCCTTTTCATGTTGTTAAATCCGCTAATTCAATGTTGTTGTTTCTACTATTACATCCATTCTTATTTTTACACCTCCAGTTAATTCAATAGCATCATCCCTTAGTTTGATAACATCAATTGTTTAAAAAAATTATCCATGCCTATGCCTACTCATGCTACTTATACTCCTACAATCACTTCTATAAATGAGACTCTCAAGCATATATTTCTTGCCTTACAAGCTAAGCTATCTCAAATTTATCAAACTATTTATCATGTTGGTCCTTCCACAAATTCTTTTCCTTGTTACATAACACTTTGGAACCCTAAATTGCATATTATTAATTACCAATTGGATTTGTGGCTTCTAATATTCCTTTATTTTAAGGCAAAGGTAATTCTAAATAAAATTTGTGTGCATTCCATATAACTTGTCTAGATTATACAACTAATGATAAACTGTCAAAAAATCTCTTTCCAAGAAGTCTCAAAGAATATGCTCTTAGATAGTTTTATGATATTCCTCTTCAATTAGTAAAGGGTTTGAATCCTTTGGAAAATAATTTTTTTATCACACTTTTATATCAACATTGGTGAAAAAGTTTCATATGCTCAAATGGAAAATCTCAGACAAGGGTATAATGAAACAATAAGTGAATATGTTCTAAGATACAAGAAAATGCTAGAAAAAATGACAATTCAAATGGATATAATTATCTCCAAGATATTATCACTCAATATTTAATATTTCTACTTCAAGAAGAAATTATGTTTGATAAGTTAAAATATTTTGATGAGTTATTCCATATAATCAAATAATGTGAAGTCCAATTTCTTACTTTGAACAATCTCAAGTATAGTTCAAATGCTCCTACTTCAAATGTCAATTTTCAAAGCAGTCCAAATTATAAGAATAAGTCTAATAAAATCAAGGATAAATCTAAGATTATATTTAATGATATATCACAACTAACACAAAAGATTCAATTATAAGCTCCACCAAGGAGGTCATTTTAAGGGCTACCTTAACTTCCTCATGTAATACAACAAAAGCTAATTGAATTTAATCTCATCACTCTTCCTCCACCAATAAAAGTGGAGATGTATAGACCACAACCTAAAGTTTTTGAAAGCAATGCACATTGTGACTACCATCAAGTGTTGGGAATTCCAAAAATAGATGTTTTAATATTAAGTAAAAAATTAAATATCTCATTAATGAGAATATTATTGATATTGGTACACCTACTGAAGAATCTAGGCCATAAGAAAATGATAAGTCAAATCTCAAAATGTAGAAATCTCCTTTTACAAATCTTGAAGCAGATAACAAGGATAATTTTGAAGTACATTGTGCATATAATGGCCTTCTTCTTCCTTGTACTTATGGGCATACACTTGATAGTATCATTAGTATAGTCACAAAAAAAAACATCACATCCCATGATTAAATTTGATGATAGTAAAGTTGTTGACAATGATTAAGATAGACATGCACTTAATATCCGTGCATATGTTGACAAGAAATCCATACATAGTGTTATGATAGAAAATGAATCAAGTAAAAATTCATGCACCATAACACTCATCTATTCTCTTGGTTATACAAATAAATATTTACATAATACTTATAGATTTTTCAAAGCATCATATGGTTGTACACATGATACACCTGGGAATATAATACTACCTTTACAAGTGGGACCTCTCATAGTGCCCACTCTGTTTCTAATTTTACCAAGCAAACAGGTCGTTGATACACTATTAGGAAGCCCTCAAATACAAAATATTAGAGGAGTATCTTCTAAAATGCATAAACATCTTAAATATATTCATGGTAATCAAGTGGTCAAAATTATAGGAATATAATATGAATATACTTTGGAATCAATGATATTTAATCCTCATATAGAATAATTGGTTGGCACATACATTAATAAATATGGTAATGAAATAGTCTATATAACTATTCAAGGGCATGATTTACATATTCCAAATCATATTACAACATCATTTTCTACATATATTATTGAGCATGATCACATGATAGCATTAGTCTATCCATCTATCTATGAGCATGATATAGTTACACATGAGAATAATCAATTATTTTTAAAGAGCATGATGCATTCTCATGAACAAAAAGTGGCACTTAAAAAGAGGTATTAATCTCCTAAGGAACCACAAATTATTTAGAGAGATTAATCATAGGTACAAGAAGTAACATTATCTCCTATTACACATGAGAATATAAGTTCCCATGGGTATATGAGTAGTGATTTAGATTGTTATATTATAGCTTATGATTCCTATTTAGATTCAAAGGTATATAAAATTGGCACTTATCTTCATAAGAAGTTTATAATTCATACAATGAAGTTGGATATACATATGTGCATCCTATTGATGATATCTTTGGTTTGACAAAACCTCATACTACCTCCCAATCTATTTATTAGGTTGTATTTCTTGATTAGCTACTTTCATGTTTTTGTTTGTACATAGTTTATTTCATTTTATCTAATTTGTAGCTATTCTATCCCTTATTCAAGCATTATTCTATATTTTAGCTTTATTTTTCACTTTAGGCAATTGCTCTCTTGTTTTTCATACCAATTTGAACAATCCAAAGTAATTATCTTACATTGATTTCAAATGAACGATCCACTTGCTTACTATTGCATATTTATCATTGCACCTAAATGAGATCACATCTTGTTACTTTTAGATGAACACATGGTGTCTTTCTCATTTAGGAGCATGTACATTATTATATATTTTCATCATTTTTGATACATTACTATGACTCATTTATACATACAATGGGGGCATATTGCTTGCTTTCTTTCTTTCTATGCTTCAACACCTTGTTTCAAAATGTTCGAATCCCTCTCATTTCCTCTATTTTTTAAACCTTGATTATAAGCACTTTTAAAATATTTTAAGTTCAAAACTTTTTAAAAATTCCAAAAGAAAATTCATATATTATAGAAGTCCAAAAAAATCAAAATATTTACAAAACTTCAAAATTAGGACCTAAAAGCATTTTAAAATGTTGCTATCTTAGTTATTTACTAATGTTATTTGTTTCAAGTTAAGTAGATAGTATATTACATATTTCAGAATCCCATTACATTTCACTACATATTTGAGTGTGATATAAGACATACTTTTACATGATTATTTGATATTAAGCTTCCCTTTTTACCCAATAGCCTTGTTAAGTTTGGGGCATCTCTTTATTCTTCATGAAAATTCAAAAAATTATATCTATCAACAATATTTACACCATGTTGAGATATATATCATACAAATACTTTATTAATAACTCATTATTTACATTGTGTTACATGGATATGCTACTTGCTAATAATGACATTGATATATATGGTTGATGTAGACCAATCTCATTTTCTCTATGCTTCTTTTTAAATTCTTACTTTACTATATGATGATATAGGAATTTTGCTTATTTTTAGAATAATCTCATTTTATTATAATTATTATCTCATTTATTGCATCATAATGGGATTGTCTTAAGAATTCAAGTCTACATGAGCAATAAAATTCAGATTTATGGCACTATACAATTTTGGAATACAACATGATTTAAGAAAAGTTAATTACGGGGACATGTGAAATGCATGTGAACTCATTCCTACAATTATAAGTTATAGTTTCAAAAATAAATACAAGTTTAAATGGAATTCTATATCAATACAGTACAAATATATGGGAAATGATATTCATTCATATTTATATTTTTGGAGGAAATTAAGATTGTTTAGGGCTTAATGGGACATCAGCATGGTGGACCTCTTAGTAGAGTATAGCGGCCTCTCCACTTCTCTAGTGGGATGGACACACATTATCAAATAAAACTTATTTCATATTTATAGTGCACCCCTGAAATGTAAATATAATAAATTTTGTGGAGAGAACTTCATGATTGTATTAACTTTGTATTTAGAAGCAATTATATTATTCTAGTTATTTTCATTTTCTTGGTTGAGTTATTTTATCTATGCAAGAACTTTTTTCAGTGATCCCATATTATAAATTGATCTTACATATTGTTTGTATCTCCTTGGCCATTCAGATATGTTATTAGAACATGGAGCCTTCTAGAAGTCTTAAATCATTGCTTCTTGCCCACACTCAAATGTAATTCTTCAACAATCCCTATGGCTCTTGAGCAATTTATTTTTGTTGAGTTATCATATGTATTGAGTATTCCTTTGAAAATAAGAAGTTTGGTCTTAGGGGTTGTATTATTACTTTGTTTTTCTTGCTTGGTTTCTACCCTTCGAGTCTAACATTCGAAAGTGGAGTATTTTTCAAGGCATAAATTTGTGTGTGTGTGTGTGTGTGTGTGTGTGTGTGTGCGTGCGTGTGTGTGTGTGTGTGTGTGTGTGTGTTTGTATTATTTTTATATATATGTATTGAAGACTATAAAGGATTTATCTATGAAATTATCATAAGTTTTTTTGATAGTCCTTCATTGCTACATGGTCTATAGTCAATAAAGAGTACTTGGATTCCTTCAATGACCTATTCTCCTCCTTAACTTCTGATCTCCAATATTGTGCCCTTCACCACCTAATGGGTTTTTCACAACATCTCTTTACGACCTTTCCTTCAACTAGTTCACCTTTTCCAATTATCTTATAAGTATACATGGCCTCCTCCACTTTGATGGTTTTTTGTCAAAAGTATGAGTCAAAAAGCTACAATCAACTTTAAAAATGTCCCTCTCCTAGAGAAATCCATTCTTGTGATCTCTATTAAGATTCATATGGTGGTTACCTCCTAGTAGATCTCCTAGGTGGTGTCATCTATGATAAACCCATAACACCTATCAATATAGCTAATCGCTAACTAATTGATCAGGTTAATGTTATTATCTGTGTAGATATATGAGAGTGAGAGGACCTAATTATATGAGAAAAATACTTTGCATAAGAGCAATCCCTCTGACTTACTTGTATGACTACCTCATATAAATCCCTATAATAACTAGCTTCCCTCATGGCACTAACTACATATAATACAAACTTCATGAGGTCGGTCCCTCACAAATTTACTAAGTAGTGTCCCTATTAGTATGTAGTAATTGTGTGTCCCTAATAAGTTCACTCACTTTAGTTATTAGCAGGGATACCTCTAATGTCAGGGAGGAAATATAGTAGTCATTGTTTGATATCTCTATTCATAACCTTACCAACTCAGTGTCCCCGATTGACACAATAACCTTCAAACCTACTATAGTAGTGTCCTTAGATGATAATGTGATTTATAAAACTAGTATGGTGGTATCATGGATCAATAATTTCCCATTCAACCTAGTGATCTACCTCTCCCCTATGGTAATCTCCTCCCTCAGATGAGATATCAATGTCTCATCCTCTATTGATATCACTATATGTGATTGCGTAGCCCCATCTCCACCATATGTAACATAGGGCCTTGCCACTATAACTATCACCTTTACTTATGTATCCACCTATTGTGGACTCAAATAGATTATGGTCATCTACACTTGTGAGCCCTAGGGTAATATATAATCTAGATCATTATTCTTTATCTATCATGCCCTAAATATAATTGTATCAAAGTTGGGATTAATCTCTTGTCCCTAACCACCCTCATCATCTCCTCCCTATATCTATTCCATCATGTGAATGTATGTAATGTTGTTGTATCCTAACTTTTAGTGTTATTACTTGTAGACCCATGAACCTAATCAATCATATGAGACTCATATGTGCCCAACATGCATCATATCCATTAATCACACCCATGCCAATTACTAACACCTCATCATATTAATGCAATGGCTATATAAGGGCTTAATTTATCATGGCTACTATCTTATCTATATGTTGACCCCACTATGAGATCTCTCTATATACATGTGCAAAAATGTGAGGAACTTATGGTATGTCCTTTTGGAAGTCAAACTAGTGATACACATGGTTGTTTTTATTCCTCTCAATAACAAAATATAACCATCCTGTGATATATCACTATATGATAATATAATACATATACAGTTGGTTATCATCCAAATAAAATTTCTCACATCTGTATGACCTCTAGTCAATGTCACGAGGAGGCAACTTGTTAATAGATCATTTATAGAAGCTTAGGTTACTTAAGTTACCATGATACTCACTTGAAAAAATGGCCCACCATAAAATATTATATCATCTATCTTACTATGCCGACGTGTACCAATCAACCTCTAAATCCTAATGCGATCTGATAACCACTTGTAGTAGATTTAATGCCTCAATACTCTTCCCACCCTAGCATGCTACTAGATGGAGATATATGTATAAATGAGCTAATATAGTTTTCCCATAAGTAAAAAATGGTTTACCCTCTAGCATGTTAGATATCAAGTCTACCAACCCCATCTAAAATATTTGGCCACTCTTGTTAGGCAACAAGATGACACTAATAATAGCCATAAGAACAAGGGTAATCGATCGATATTATACTCTAATAGGCACTCATATAAATAAAAAGTGGAACCATATAGCTCCTCATTCGTGTGAAACACCAATCTATCCAATGAGGCCATCTTACCATAGGCTCACCAGTAAAGTAGTCATTCATGAATCAGAATCTTCAAAATGAATCAAAATCTTTAAAATCTTATCAATCAATGAGTGGAAGGTGCTAGTATCTGAGTGCCACTACTCATTCAAGGTGTCCATCAAGGCATGGTTATCTTGAATCATCAACATGTGATCAATGTAATATAATCTTGTTGCCTCAATAAGTCTAAAGACCTCTATGCTCAGTTGGTGGATTGTCGATAATACTCTTAATTACCACTCATGTGCACTAATAATGGATAATATCTCTTGAAATCATAAATGTTGGAATACTTAGTCAATTAAATAATTATAATCATATAATGATCTTATTTCATCATTATATAGCTTATCCTTCATCTTTTTTTAATCTTTATTTCATCCAAAAAACTAGATTTTAGAAAAATCACCAATCCTTAAAAAACCATTACATTTTTTATGTAAATGTTGGTTTGTGAAAGTGCAAAGACTTTTTTAAAATTTCATTTTTCATGCCAAACTAACATGATAAATGAAAAAATTTCAAATTTATAAAATCTTAAAATTTAATGCAAAGAAGTCATTTTAGGGGGCAAAAATTCCATATGTGCGGGCAAAAACACCATGGGTAAGAATTTTCCCAATGACATTTTCATTGAATTTGGAATTTACACACCTATATAGGGATAAAAATGCAAAATTTTCAAAATTTCAGACACTTACCAGTACTCTTATGTGTATCGATCTCTAATAATGTATCATGTGCTCACTTTGATGCCTCTTAGACATGATACGTACCATCTTCATAAAAGGTCTTGGGGCCAAATATAGGACTCTATTTTTTATGGATTAAGGGTGAAAATGAAAAATTTTCAGCCTCACAATCCTCTATTTATATCCCATGTTTAAAATTTACCCTCCCCCCTTGTGCACTCCTTTCACAACATTCAAGCACAATTTTAGCTTATTTTACCAAAATTTCCCCATTTCCCCATAATCACTTATCCTTCACTTTTTTCTCTCCATTTCTCAAATTTATTTTCCCTTTCAAGGGTTCATATTCATCATTTCTTCTCTACACAACCCCATGATGGGGCATCACATCCTCATCACCCATCACTTGGGGCATCCTCTTGTGCCTAGTTTTTGTAGTTTTTTCAAGACATTACTCCAAACACTTTTTTCTTAATCCTATCACTTTGGGCATCCTTTTATGCCCTTTTTTTTTATCTCCTAATTATATGGAATTCATTACTCTATTGGTGTCTCATACTACCCTTTCAAAGAGGGGAAAAATGTAGACACCTTATTTCCATCACTCTAGTATCATCACTATTCCTCATTATTATGTGGTTAAATACTAATTTATTTTATTGACCTAAATCAATGAGTCAAATTACCATTTACATCCTATATTCTCTATAGGGGTGGTTGCATTCTCCCTAGTAAAATATGATAAGCTTTTAAGTGTTGAAACTGGAATGTCATCATATTGAGCTAGAGCCAAAGGATCACTTCCATTAAATGGCTCAAACAACTGATTTATTTGTACATCCATGAATGTAATATGAAATAACCTTCCTCTAGGTAGGGGAAATATACCAAAAGTAGGGGTATATTGTGCTCTTGGGGAAGATTGCCTTGAATTAATAACTCTCCTAACAGGAGATGAGGATGCTCTAATTCTTATTATTTTATAGTAATTTAATGGAATGAAAAACAATACCTCTTGAATATGATCTCACTTGTCTTGGCATATAGATGAAGCACTGATATTTACAAATAAAAAATAATTGGAGTCATCAAGTGCTCTGTAGAGTGTATTTAACACTATTGACCAAGAATAACACTGAATTCTTAGTTAGATATTTGATGTTATCCCACTAGGTGTGACATAAAATATTATCACTCAAATTGTACACCTACAAAATTATAATAATTTGTTCATTGGAACAATGGGATCATCCCCCAAGGTGTGGGACACCTTACGATGAACCTCCAGAGAAGGTTGCCTTCCTTATAATTTAAATGCATCTAATTTAGGAGAAACCTACAGGCCTAAAAGAGGTGAATGGAAATATATAACTAATCCTAAGGCTAAAATATATTATGGGAAAAGAGAGGGGGTTTCTAAAAAATAAATAATGGTGATGCACCAAGACTAGATAAAGCACCTCGATAGACCTTGAAGAATAGACTACAAATCTCAGAAGATGAGGAAATATCACACATACTCAAAAATGAACATTCCAATTGAATGAATATTTTATGTGGAGGTGAAAGACATAATAAAACACCAAGAGGGATGAAAAATGATCCAAAAGTGGTGCCTATATAGACCTATATGCACACAACATACAACCTATAAGAAGAATCCAAGTTTTGCATAGAAGTGATAGAGAATGGATGAAAATGAAAGGGACAAAGATCATCCACATGCAAAGATAAGAAAACCATATTATGCACACAAAATGTAAGAAGAAAGGAAAAAGGTGAACTCAATTCTCATTAAAATGCAAGGCTCAAGAAGTAAAAGGATCATGGAGGGTAAATTTTGGCATCATTACTATGCTAAAAAAAATGTTGACCCTTTTATAATATAAGACCCTGTATTTTATAGGCAATGGGAAGCCCATGGGTCATTGATTACAATTAGAAATATATCTAAGAGAATTAAAACAAATATCCAAAATTGAGACACATAATCTCATTGTAAATCAGACAAGGGTGGTCAAAGGTAAGTGGGACTTTGACTGCATCCTCTAGGCATGGTGATGATTGCCTCGATATTGAACTTGTTAACTCAACAGTCTCTTATTAGTCATGCAACAACCAATATTTAATCATTTAATGGCTATAACTCAATTTTGAAGCTTTTATGTGTAGGAATGTAGCTATAGATCTTTTAGAATTATTGCATTGGAAGATTTTGGCTTAATTTTATCATTTCTACTTTCAATGCTACTCCCTAGAAACTTTCACATCATGCTTATCGTTAAGACACTTCTTTGTCATGTATGCTCTGGTTATGATCTTGTCATGCTAGTCTCACTTATGCCTTAATGTTATTAACTATATTAGCATTAAATTCTACATATTCAAGTTTGATATTATATATTATGCTAATTGCAACATCCTCCTAAGTCATTCATATTATAATCATGTCATCTTCAAGCCACCAAATTTTGATTCTACAAATATTACTTATGATGATCTAGATGACTAGACAGGCCATAATTTTAGGCTTGGAAAATGATGATGTGGAGCTATTTAATTCAATAGCTACTTCATTATTTGGTCTCATATTGTACACTCAAGGCTTTCCACCTCCATGTGATAGGCCATCATTGGCGTTTAGGTTCCTTGGGATCTGAAAATAGGTTAGATCCTAAAGGCTCCTCATTGGTTGGAAGAAAAGGTTGAAAAAGGGTACAAATCCATTTCCATAAAAATTGAGCATGGGTAAAAACTAGAAAAGGTGTTTAAGGGTTTCATCTTGATGACAAGTAGGAAAAGTGAGATTTGAAACCCTCATGTGTTTGATCAATCTCTAACCAGTAAGCCCTGGTAGAGAATGCACTAGATAAAATGAGCTTTTTTGTGTTCAATATGGGCTCTCCAAATATTTGGAAACCTTTTAGCTTATAAAACATCTAGGGACCTTAACTTTGAATAATAGTTCAGGGTTTCACTCTAAATATGCTAAATAATAAGAATATGATACCCAATTTTAGGTTTGTAATGTCAAAAAGGAGTAGCGGCAAGCCAATGCCAATATTTCCACCTTAGATCTCAAGAAGATACACCAATCTTGTGAAGACAAACATAAAATCTGCTCTAAATTTCAAAAATAGATTGTAAATCCTCATTCTTATGATGGTATTTAATTTTAATCATATCCCATGAGAGATACTTGTGAGAAACATTGTATAAAATGTCACTGATAGTCTTGATTTACTTTTTAAAAGTCCTAAGAATATTAATCTAGGGGCCATGGCAAAGGAGGGATTATGAAAATTAATAGTGGGAGACCACTAAAAAGAATGAGAATTAAGAGAATGTCCATTTTTGAAACCATCCCCTACCCAAATTAGGTTGGACAATAGTAATTCCCAAGATTTACATATAATTTTAATCAAAAAACTAACACCAATTTTAACTAGGATAGGAGAAAGAATAAGACTTGACAAATCAAGTCCCTTCTATGCCTTTCTGCTAAGAGGAGTTCTTTAGGTAGTGTAATGCCTCAACAGAACCTTCCAAGCCTCATCCCATTTTAATATTTTGATGATCAACTTTAAAATTAGGATGACCTTGAAGTTTTATGTCAACGATCCCAAGGCCCTTTGTTTCCTTAGGTCTACAACAAATATCCCATGATACCCTATGGAAACCCTTATGGCCTTATAAATTTTTCCATAGAAAATCTCTCAGTAACTTCTTCAATTTAACATAGACAACTTCTTCAATTTAGCATAGATAACTTTAAAATGAACCTAAAAAGAAGGATATTATACATGAGTAGTAGCCAACACTTTGGATAAAACTTGGAAATTCCTTTCTGAATAAATAGGTTTGGTGATCCAATAGGTAATCTTTTTCTCTACCCTCTAAATAATATATAACCAATTTGATATGAAGAAGCTTTAAAAACAAATGAAATGCCCAAAAAAATTAAATTCACCACATAGATGAATTGATTTCCATTGATATCCTTCCAACTAAGGAGGTTTGGAGGAGACAACCTTTATGTAGCATTGAGTCTTCCTCCACTAAAAAGAGGAACCAAACACAAGGCAAAAATGTCAAGGCATTCCATGAAACTATTGAATAAATATTCTTCTTCTAAAGGGGTAAGAAAAGAATCATCTATACAATTCCCATTTATGAGTTATTGATCAAAGGGGGGAGAGAATCCTTTCACCAAACCTCTTGAAGAGTAATTGGCTAGTAGGTAGTTATAGCCTTCCACAATGAGCACATAAAGAGAGGGAGCAAAGGTGTAACCATTCCTAATAGATGTGTATAGTCTCAACTTGTGAGATTTCACTCCATTAATTTAATACAAGTTTCAACATTTTGAAACAACATATTAGTAGTGTAGATGAACCAGGGGCCAAATACAAGAGATTGAAACATTGCAATGATGAAGGGCTACTGAATCATGTCTCTTTCTCAATATAAATCTTCACAAACATGGTTTTTAATCCATAGAATTTGGCTCATTCTATACCCCACCTGCACCCCCAACTATAATACATTGTCTATAATATACTTGTGTTCGATAAAACTTGTTTATTCACTTCTAAAAATGGGGGGAATAAGATGTCTTAGCCTAAGGGGAAGTTATTTAAAAATGATTTATAGGATACATTCATAAGATTTATAAGCCTCCAATTAGTAATAATCTTAGGACTTCCAACCGTTGGAATGAACTTGATATTACCTTCATTGATGAGAGCTCCTAGAGAGTTTGATAAAATAGATTCAAAATACACTTTTTGAAAATCTGGTCCAACAGTGTCCTTAAGGACTTGATAAAAATCACAAGGGAAACTGTCAATTCTAGAGGTTTTGTCAAAGTCCATGTGCATGATTTCTTCCTTGAAATCATTCAGACTAAGAGGTCTATCACATGAACCTCTTTGTGTTTCATAAAACTTGCAAGGGACAACTTAGTCAGTGTAGGAGAGTTGCTTCATGAGTTGGGGAAGAGGTTTAGTAGCAAACACTCCATGATAATGGTGCATAAAATATTTTGATATGTATGGGAGCTTGGTAAACCTAGCATTGTCAGATTTAATGTCTTTAATTTTATTTGCAACTTGTTTAGAGAGGAGAATATCAAATAATTCTTTGGTAATTCTATCACTCACTCTAAACCAATGCATTATAGCTCTGATTTTGTCTCCCCTATAATTTTAAGTTTCCTCAATTTTTATCTTATGTCTTTATTAAGCAACTTGAGATTACAAATGAATTTTAAATGTAAAATTTCCAAATTCTTATGAAATATTATGGAATTCATGGTATGATGCTTCATGATCACATTGTTTGAAGATAGTTGCTTGCTTACCATATAGTTGAATAAAGTTGGTAGTCCTATTAATGACATCTATTCACCAATCAATCCAACCTGTGTCTTTTGCGGGTCTAAAAACTATATTCCAAATCCATTTGATATGGCCTAGAGTTCTCTCATGCCTTAGATGATAAGTATTGAGAAAGAACTAGGTCTTACTTGATCTAGTTTGAGGGGAACTCTATTTAATACATAAGTGAATAGGTTGATTATTTGAAAGAATGGAATCATTAATGATAGACATTAGGTGAATTTTTAAACTAGATAATGAGAACAAATCCTTCTCTATGAGTAAAGCATGATCTAGCCTTTTAACCACTTTATCTTGACCCTATCTAAAATTTGACAAAGTAAACAAAGATGAAGAAGAGTCTATCATTTGATGGTAATTGGGATCATAGATACCAATCTCATTACATGTAGAACCACACTTCTCACTCGCCAACAAAATAATGCATAGGTTGGTAGCCTCATTTATCTTTTTTGGTTTTTACTATGTTAAAATCACCACAAAGAATCTAGTAATCTTTAGTAAGTGAATCTACCAACCATCTCTATAATAAAGCTCCTTTGATGACATTATTTTAAGCATATAAGTTATATATCCTAAGAATTCAGTTGTCAAAATAAAAAAGGGTCCACATCACCTAATGGTAGGGTCAAATCCCCAAGAAACAACATTCTATGAAAGCTCTGATGCTAATAATGTGATGACTCCTCCATAACTAGGCTTTTGATTGGACCCCAAGAATATTTCACCTATAAAAATCATGTGAGTGGAAATTTTAAGAATAAAACCATAAATTTTAATCTCTTACAAACACAACAATTTCATATTATGAAATTTCTAACATTTTTCTATGTACTTATTGATTTGTTTAGTGAGGATGCATATGTTCCAATAGTAAACTATCATGGGGAAACACAAAGGTCCATTTTATTTCCATTTATGATATATTCAAGGGATAAAAAATTGTTAGTGAAGGTAAAATTTTACCGGTTATTGCACATAAAGTCCTTCATTTACAAGGGATGTCATTTTTCTTGAACATATTCTCCATCTTCCAAAGGAGAAGGACTACAAGATCAACTGACCATAACTTAGTGATTGAATGACACCACATTATCCTCTACGTGTTTGAATATCATCTAAAAATGGGGTTTTGGTGATTGGGTGTGAAAATTATAGGTTGCAAGGGCATAGTGTTGATCACCACTTATAGTGTGTGAGAGAGCAGTGGCGGTGCTTTGGCAGTGAAGGGCATAAATTATTTACCATTAAGAGTAGAGGATCTATCTCTAAGGCCACCTATGGGTTGATATATAATGGTTGGGCATAGTGAGAAGCTCAAGTGATCTTCTCATTATTCATAGTGGTACATATGTCACTAGTGGAGCTGGTCATTTTATTTTATGGCACACCTTTTTCCTTTAGAGCTTATTGATAAGTAGCCATTAAATGAAATTATAAAATCATATAGTCTAAGGATTGGTGGTGGAAACAAGTATTTGAAATATAAATTTAAAGAACACACTATGAAAAAAGGGTATCACCAATCTGTATGTTGATCATTTTCTACAAGTCCTTAACTAGGTTAATTTCAACACACTCATTTTTATGGGTGAGATATGTAAAATTTGTGTTTCTCATGGAAAATGAATAACATCAAGGGTTTGATGAACTGGTCAATAATTCCCCAAAGGGAGATATGAAGACCTAGGAACTCAATCTAGATTAGTATTTTGAGCTTAGATTTCTTGGGGACTTGGAAATCCCTAATTCAATGAGAAAATATGAGAAGAGTGTTGCAGATAAAATAGAGACCATGGTTAAAAATAACCTCACAATGGTCAAAATTAGCAAATAAAAATTAAAAAATCCTTTGGTCATGTTTTTCACCCCATAAATATTAACATAATGGGGTTGTTAATTTTTATGAACTAACTGCTTGAGCATGCTCTTGTTATGGGGACTTAGCTAATAAAAAACTAATAAGAGAAAAAAGTTCAAACCAGTTGCAAGCTTTGTCAAATTCAAGATAATCAAGTACAACATTAGGTAAAGGGGTTTTTTAGGTAGAACCAATACCTTATGAAAGACCTTTGGTATAAATTTCCTATTTCTCTTCAATACGATGATTGTTTAGAGCTCTGATAGCCTGACTTAGTGCAATAAATACATAATAAATTATAAAAATCATGCCTAGATCTATTGATGGTTAGTAATATGATAGTGGTGTTATAGAGTTATGAAACTCAAAAACATTCCATTTGGTATCAAAATCACATAATTTCTTATCAACACATAAATTTGGTTTGGCATTCAATTCCTATTCCTACATCACAACTTTAATTATCTCCCTACAAGTGTGAAAAACATTAACATACCAACTATCTCTAAGGTATGCTTCCACTAGTTAGTTTCTTAAATCCTCTTGAATCTATGTATAAGAGTATCACTTCACATCAAATTAATAGATGGGATGTGCTCAATGAAATTTGGTGCATAGTTATGACCAATCATATGGGTTACACCTTTCCCTTTGGTGATTCAATATTGGATGGCCTTTAGGGAAGAGGGACCAATATTTGTGTACCCTAACTTTGTGGTTATATAGAACCATGCAGGTGTTTCACTAACACATACAACCTACTTATTTATGAAGCATATGATCCCACCATGTCACCATTTTTTGGTGTGCTTAATTGGATGGAAAATAATAATTTGAGTTAATTTATTACAAATGAAGTTGAATCTGTAGCTGTGATTAAATGACCAATTATTGTGCATCTTAAGTGGCATGTTGTGATTGGATCTTACAAACTATTGTTGGGTACAACTCATACTATAATGTAATACTTCTATAATAAATATTAGTCCCTTTTTATTTTTAAACTTGTCTTTTCATAAGAAAGCCCTATCACTAATATTATACCTCATCCAATATTTGGTCCCTCTCTTCTAGTTGGAATGACACCTTTCCTTTAGTCTTATTATCTTCTTTCCCTAAGCACTTATCCACTATGATTTGTGTTGTGAGATCTAATTAAGTGGTGTGGGAGACAACACACTCAATTAGTTAGCAACTTATTGATTTATAGTAAACATGTAATATAAATGTAATAAAAAAATAAGAACAACCATTACACATTTATGCATGTAAATATATAACAAAGTAATAATATTTTATTCTATTGAATAAGAATAGATATATTATTCATATATTTTTAGTAATCTAAAACACTAGGAAGTGGAATTTATGTGATCACAAAGTAGGGGATATGACATCCTAATTGGGTTTTCTAGTTAAAAAAACTATGGAGAATGTAAGAAAATGTATCTCCTTAATTGATGTGTTAAGTATAAGTGTATACACAAAATTACAAGAGAGGAAGTTATAATCAAATTTAGTTATATAATATTTTAGTTTTCATAGTGGTCAATAGTTCACCTTCCTTCAATTATGTCAATTCATTGTCTAAGTGCACATCGTGTTAGCTAGTATGTTTATGTGTGTGAGTATTACAATCGAAGTCTAAGTTAGCCATGTGATTCAAATGTTTAAAATTGATTCCAATCTCTAAAAAAATTACTATAATTGTGCATCAAATCAAAGAATGTAAATCAAGTTGAACATTGATTAAGGATAACACATTGAGGTAATGTCAATCCAAGATCATCCAATTAAAATTGAGCTACTTGAATAGTTATATGGCATTGATCAAGGATTATAAAAACATAATAGCACTTATGTGAGGATCTACTTAGGATGGCACCAATCTAGGGAGAACCAAATTGGATGGTGCAAGTCCATTCAGAGGTACATGAATCATATTGTGGGAAATTGATGTCTCAAAAGGGTGGGTGGTATTTATTATTAGGAGACATACTTTAATTTCCAAGATAGAGAACATGTATGTTTTTATTTATTTAGCATTGAAATAGGATGGGAAGTGTGTTGGATGGATGTGAAGCATTTATTTGCCAACATTTATCTTAAAAATGAGATCTATATGGAATAACCACATGTTTTTTTCAACATGGTGATACCAAGCTACCATGCAAGCTTAAGAATTCAATTTATAGGTGTAAGCAGGTTCCATGTGCTTGGTATGAAAATATTGACAAGTTATTTATTTCACATGGCTTGAAAAAATGTGAGGTGGATCACAATATTATTTTAAATAATGAAAATAGGTGTAAGTGTATTTTAATTATGGCATTTTATGTTAAAAATTTAATCATCATCGGTGATAGTGATTTTTTGACACACATTATTAAGATTGAATTTAAAAAACATTTGAGATAAATGATAGTAGTTTAATGGATTATTTCCTTTGGGAATCAAGTTCTACATTTTGTTGAGGGGATATACATTTTTTATCTAAAATATGCACTTGATTATTTGAATAAATGAAACATGGATATGTACAAAATTTCCTTTAACCCATATAAGTTAGGAGTTAAGTTGACTACACATTTTTTTTTTAGATAAATGTGGTTTAGTGTTAATTAGCATGCACATTCTAAGATAAACAATGGGAATACAATAAATTTATCATATATTAGAATAAAATAGCAATCTATCTTAGAAAAAGCATAAAAAATAAGAATAAATAGAGCAAGCAATAAAAATGAAATGACAAACGAGATTGGAATCTATCAAACCCAGGCATACTCTTGAGATTTTGAGACTAAGACTATGAGTTTGTAGGTTCATGTGAAATCTCAATGTAACTCTCAAGAGATATATTTAATGTTTTAATTTTAACCATCTATCTACACTGGGTAGATTAAACAAATGTCAATTTGGTTCTAAAAGGCAATGTGATTCTAGTTACATATATAAATAAATAAAAACCTTCCTAAAAATTATGTAAAAGTATGAAACTTGTGTTAATGATTATATTCTATATAAGTGAGACTATAAATATGCAAAGGTGTGTCATATATATGGTTGGCCATGTTGTATACATAACAAATTCTTAGTGAAGCACAAGTTTTATAAATCAAACAAAAGAACAATTCTTATGATAAATAAATTTTGCAATGAGTAACTCTAATGAGAAAAGAGGGGGATAGAAGTGATACCTTCACTTACCAATGGAGAAGATGACCCTCTTGATGCTTTGATGTTGTTTAATTTATTTATGGATGTAGTTGCATGTTGTGGAGACTTCATGATCAAACAAGCAATACCTTTGTTTGTCAACTATATTATTTAACTTGATGTTTGATGGATTGGATGCTTGATTTAGTGCTCAAAGAGATAGACTCTTGATAAGCTAAGTGAGATCATTAGAAGTGGAGGGGTGAGCTCTAATTTATAGTTTTTTAAGAAGAATTTTAGCCATTGATCCTAATCCAAGATCAAGGTTGGATAATGGGTCCTCCTCCTCATTGAATGAGAGAGGTTGAGTAATAAATGTGGGATGTTGAGTGTATAAGGAAATGGATTTATGAAAAATGGTTAAATTTCACTTCTTGTCCCTTGCCTTGGACTTTTTAGATTGCCTTGGAATTTTTTGATTGACATGGGGACTTGTTATTATTTGATGATAAGTGGGTGATGATGTCATCAATTTGAGATGACTATTTGATTTTTTATTTTAGATAATTATAAAAATTACACTTTCCATGAATTTTTGGATTTAGTTCTAATTAGATAACTCCATATGATTTACCAGTTAATTAACCTTGATTTGTGAGATTTTTGGTAAGGTTCATTATGAAAATGAGATTATCCAATTAAATGATTGGGCAAGATGTTCGCAAAGTGATGAATTGATATGAGATGTGATTGATGGAATTTAGGTTATGATATGATGCAATAATTTGCTTAGGGATGTAATGACCATATCCAAGATATTACCAACATCTACTTAGTCCATAATATCACTGAAGATAATGTAATGGTTAGGATATTAACCTCTTCTTTAAAATGAAAATCACTCTGATCGTATAAGAGTCTGACACCTAACTCCATTCATAACTAGGAGGAGCTAGGAGAAAAATTGTGCAAGCAATTCGAAGATAAGAGTGACCACTTATCTTTGATGGAGCGGCTTTCCACCATTAAGAGATCCACACATGAAGTAATGGTTGATTTTAATTTCAAATTATAAATAGTTTAGGATATAATACCACCCTTATTCAATCCATCTCCAAATACTACATTTTTATATTATCTAAGGGATCTAAATAGTGATAAAGTTGTAATGGTCTAATCTATAAGAGGAGTAGTACTCTTTGAAGCATATGATATTATTGTAAGGGATGAGAATTATCTAATTCAAGATATAAATATTGATCCTAAACCCCCCATGCCTCTCTTTCCACAACCACCACCTAATCAACCTACTATTTAACCCTCATTGGCACCTATCCCTATTGCAACCAGCCCACCAACTATATATGTCATTCCTCCTAGTGAATTAAATGAATTTAAATCATTACTACAAAGTTTTAGGAATGAGATAGTAGCCTTAAATATTTAATAGGCCTAGTATTGTATACCTTACCACCCGTTTAATGAATCTTACCAACATGCCAAGCCACCTTATCAAAGTAATACACAAACACAAGGCAAACTCACTTACTCTAGTCTACCTAATACATAAAATGTTAATACTTATATCACATCTATATCCTTTATTTCAATTCAAAATAATCTATCCCAAGATTATGAGTGGTGCTTTCCTTGTAATCATCCACATAATTAATCTACCTATGTAAATGGAGTATTAAATCAAGCTTTGATTCTACAAAGTATATAATACCCTCAAAATCAGCCAAAAGACTCAGCTTCAAAGGGAGAAGAAGTGTGTGAAGAGGCCTAAACATAGGTGGATGAAGCCACTTTAATAAATTGGTAGGATAATGATTTCATAAGCATAAATCAAAACCAAGTACCACATGTAGTCAACAATCTAGTGGCCTACAATACAAGGTTTAAAATAAGGGAGATGAAGGGCGATAAATATCCCTCAACAAGCCAAAATTCTACTTCACAAGTTCCATGTGAATTTGATAAAGAGGAAGTGACTCCTATTTCTATCCAAATGCAAATTATGGTTAGGTGCAGGCATTATGTTAATCTCTCCTCAAAAGGAGAAATACTTTCATACATACAAGATGCAATTTTAGTTGTATTAACAATGTGGCCAAATATGAGGCATTGATCCAAGGCCTCCATTTGTCATAAAAGAAAGGAAAAAAATACACTAAATGTGTTTGGGGATAGAAATCTCATTGTAATTCATATGATAACCCGAAATGCATCTAGGAAAATCCTATTAAAGGTTTATAAACACATAGTCTGGTATCTCATTGAAAGATTCAATGCTTTCAACATACAAGATTATAATTGATATTGTGAGAGATTCAAGACATTTTTTCAATATTATAGTTAGAACTTTAATGATTGATAATGATGATTATTAAGCACTAGAGGATGAGTAGATCATAAATTTTCTACAAGAGGATGTAGAGTTTTCTGCTAAAAACTAGTCAAGGTTTCAAACATAATATGATGATCAAATCATCCAATTAAATGGAAACAAGCTACCCAAAGGATTGGCCATTCTAGAGAATATATTTGAACTTTGATGATTAGTTCAGAGGTGAGAATAGGAACATGATGGTAAAGAAAGAGAATTATGAGCAAGTGGTCATTTCTAATGACAAACTCCTGAGAAATGGAAAGGTATGCACTCATCTTAAAAAGGAAGGGTTTATTCACCTTTGTAGAAACTATGATGATATATTCGCATGGAGTTACCAATATCTCAAAAGTTTTG
Organism: Torreya grandis; assembly: GCA_037957365.1. NCBI lineage: Eukaryota > Viridiplantae > Streptophyta > Pinopsida > Cupressales > Taxaceae > Torreya > Torreya grandis. Next base: position 1,248,990 of record JARHVA010000450.1, read on the forward strand.
ACCTAGTCCTTGGACCAACATAAAATTGATTTAGACCCTAATGCTAATCTGATTAGGTAAAAGAAAAGGCCTATAAACCCTAAATTAGAACCACTAATGAGGAAAGAATTGACCAAACTCATTGAATCTAACATCATCTTCCCAATTGAACACTCCTCTTGGGTAGCCAATTTAGTCTCAGTGAGAAATAAAAATGGAAAAATAAGGTTGTGTATGGATTTCAAGGACCTAAATAGAGCATCCCTCAAGGATCACTATCTCGTTCCACCCATGGAACATATCCTCCAAATAGTAGTAGGGGTCAAAAGGTTTTCACTTCTTGATGGCTACTCAGGATATAATCAGATATTGGTGTAAGAGTCTAATTAGTTCAAGAGAACCTTTACCACCACATGGGGAACCTATACTTATAGAAAGATGCTTTTCATACTGATCAATACTAGTGCAACCTTCGAAATAACTATGGACATGGACTTTAAGGGACTAATAAATGATATGATATTGGTTTATCTTGATGATATCACTATTTTATCCAAATGTGCAATTGAGCACTTGGATCATTTAAAGTAATTCTTTGACAAATTAGGGAGTTTGGAGTATCTTTAAACCCAAACAAGTGGGTATTTACTATCCATGAAGGTTAGTTATTAGTGAATATTATTTTTAAGGATGGATTGGCCATTGACCCATAAAGAGTATAAGTCATCAAGTCCCTTTCTCTATCAAGCCACAATAAAAGCCTCCAAATTTTTTTTGGAAGCATAAACTTTGTGAGAAGGTTTATATCAAACTTTGCTTCATTGGTCAAGCCACTTACCTTTATGCTCAAGAAGAGTGCCATTTTTAATTAGACAAGGGAAGGTAAGGACAAATTTTAATCAATCAAAAGAGTAATATTCTAAGCCCCCACACTTGTGAATCCATGCTATGACAAAGATTTCATCATTTATGCTTTTAGAGGAATGAAAGCATCTTAGTAATCTTAGTACAAAAAAATAGTAAGAAAATGGAGTATCCTATTGATTTTTTTAATCAAGTGCCTAAAGATTATGAATTGAGATATGACCTTCATGTAAAAAAAAGTGATAGATATCATTAGAGCATTGAATAAATTCAGACACATGCTCTCTAATAACAAGATTCAATTGATGGTCTTACATCCAAGTGTGAAAAAGTTTCTGTTAATAAAATATATTAACAAAAAAAGATCTAGTTGGATCACCAAGGTGATGTAATATGATATTAAAATCAAAATAACCAAGCTCATAAGGGGAAAAGTATTATGTGAACAGTTAGTAGCTAACCTATAAGTTGAAGATAAAATAGTCCTTATGTTGTAAGAATAACAATCGATTGATCAGGATCCTCCTAGTTGATGGACTCAGAGCATGGAGGCCTTTCTCCAGTCAAGTGAGTATCCATAAGGCTTGACCAAGATAAAATAAGACATTTCAGGTTGTAAACTATTCCATATGTGATTTTCAATGATGTATTATTTAGAAAAGACATCAATGGAGTTATTTGAACATGTATAGAACAAAATCAGATTGAAAAGATACTTTAAGAGTTCCATGATAGATTATTAGGAGGATATTATTCACCCAAAACCACTGCTATCAATATTATTAGGGTTAATTATTATTGGCTAAGACTATTCAAATATGATCACAAATGGGTGAGAAGCTATAGGAAATGTGCCTTCTTCATAGGCAAATAGAGGTCAACAATTCTTTTACTTCATCCACTCCAAGCTGATCAAGTCTTCTCTCAATGGGGTCTAGATTTCATTGGAATGATCAACCCTCCTTCAAGTGATAGACATAAATGGATTCTAACTACCACAAACTAATTTAAAAATATGGATATAAGGTCTAGCACTTAAAGAGGCAAATGAAACATCCATCTTACATTTCTATGAGGGAATTGCAACTAGATTTGGTGTTCCAACCACCACTATCTCAAAAAATGCTACAAATTTTTTTGGGACCAAAATAAGTAAGTGGGAAGTCAAACATAACATATATTTGAGCACCTCCTCAAAATATTACCCTCAAGGTAATGGTTTGGTTGAGTCAACCAATAAAAACTTGATCTACATCATCAAGTGAACCATGGAGGAGAATCAAAAGACTTGACATGCGCAACTCAAATTAGCCATGTAGATAGAAAAAATAACACTTAAGAAGGTACTAAGTAATTCTCCCTTCATGTTGGTATATAGAAGAGAGGCCAAGATCCCTATTTCACTTAAATTGCTTTCACTACAACTTGCCTACTAATTGGAGCTAATTGAAAATGATCCTATGATGGCAAGATTAGTTGAACTAATTGAGTTAGAAGAGACTAGAGGGCAAGCGATGCATACCTTGAATATTTAGAAATCTCAAATGAAGAGAACCTTTGATACGAAGGCTACAGATAGAAGTTACTATGAAGGAGACTTAGTGATCAAATAAGATGTGGATAGAGCAAAATTTTAGAACATAAAGTTTGATGCAATATGGAGTGGTCCATAAGTCATCACAAGATGTAAATAGGCCAATGCTTTTTAGCTCTTAAAACTAAATGGAGAGGAGATACTAATCCCAGTCAATGGGATCTACCTAAAATAGTGTTCTTAAAGTGTTTTTCATTTATATATAGTAGTTTACCTACATTTAATTTCCTCCAAGTGTTGTGGCATAGTGGTTTAGTCATTTTCTTTCCCTAAGTGATTTTGCACATCTATTTTGTTCCTTGCTTCCTATTTTTGTTGAGAGGTGGGTCTTAGTTCAGTTATTCAATATTAGACCAAGTAGGTTACAACAAGGTTATGTTCTAAGAATCAAGAGTTCTAAAAGCTTTTATGACTCTATGCCCAATGGATTGCTTCAAAGGATACTAGATTCCTTCTTAATAAGTAAACAACCTATAGAGGTCACCAAAATGTTAACTATTTTTGGTCACCATGGGGGATCTGCATCCAATTTAGTTCAAGGGTTCGGATTACTCGTAGGTTCTCAAAATTTAGTCAATTCAAGGGGAAATCAAATGAGTATGAGGTCATGCCTAGATGAGTTTCAACACTTAGACATTTTGAGGAGGTTATCAAGCATGTAGTAGTCTTCTTGACCTTCCTTTCAACTTTCCCAATGAACACATAGCACTCTTGAAGCTCGTAGGGGTTGAGAAGCAAAAGGACTTATTTGATTTTTAAGAAGTCTCTTAGTGATGGCTTTGTAAGGTGGCGAGATCATGGGCCCCTAACAATGTCTTGAAAGATTCCTATTTTTTAGTCATAATAGGAATCTGGTCCAATAAAATGGTACCACACAATAATAATTTGCATCCCTTGATAATCCTGAGCCCTTTCAAAATATTTTTCAACATTTAATCAAAATTTCTTCAATGTTGCTCGACAAATCTCCATGACAGCAAGGTAATAGGAAAGTGGGATGATTCCATGTGTCACCATATCAGTGACTTAGCATCTTAGAACCATCCATATAATTTCAAACCCTCTGACCTAGTAGGTGAGAGGGATGATGCCACATGCAAAAATCTCACTTCATTACATAAAGAATAGTCATCATTGCACTTGAATCCTTAGTATAGCAGTGGAAGTGTGAGGAAAACCTATATGGTAAGGACCTTTCTTTTAATATTGGGGTCCATGGCTAAGGCAAAAAATCAAAATAACCAACTAAGTGTTGAAGGGGGCCCAAGGGAAGTTATATTTTGGCCTTCTTAACCTTTCCCAAAAGTTTGTAGGGTTGTCATAGCTTTCCTAGGTCTAATCTAATCAAAATGTGACATGCAAAAGATTCTCATAGAGTCTCAATGCATATAAAAGGGTTTATACTTAGCTTTTTGGCAATTTCCCAGACTCAGTCTCCCAGGGTATCAAATTATCATAGCTTGCAAGAGAGGGAACTAACTAGAGAGTGTCATGTGGTAAGAATCAACCCAAAACCCAATCAAGCCTTTTTGGTTTGACAAGTGTTAGACCTTGTCAAATTCTCATGGTGTTAATAGTGTCAGCTCTGGGATCCAATCAGTGCATGGGACTTTTGATCCCAATTAAAGGAAGACATGTGGACACATGTCAACCCAAGATCCTCCTAGACTGACAGTCATAAGCTAACATAGTAGGCATCAAACCAATTGGGAGCCCTCAGGCTCTGACCTCATATCAAATCCCAGGGAACCTAAGTGCCAAGTATGGCCTACAACATGGAGGTGGCAAGCCCCAAGAACACAAGTTACAACCAAATAATGAAGGAGGAAATAGATGAAATAGTTCCACATCATTAGTCACCAAGTCTAAAATTGATGGCCCGTCTGACCATCATGATTGTCATAAGAAAGATTTGTCATAAGAAAGATTTATGAGAGAATCAAAACACCCAAATATGTAAAATTTAATGGCTCAAGTACGATAATCATAATTGATTACAAAGAGATGAATGAGTATTAGGAGGACATTGTAGTTGGCCAAAATATAGTACTAATTAAATTAAACCCAAGCTTGTATGTAAAATTTAATGGTAATATAACTAATAGCATTAAGGCATGTCAATTTTAGTGAGATGTGTCTCTAGTATTTCTCTTGTCTATATTTATGATTGTAATCATAATGGGCTTCCCATTGAACATACATGACAAAGAAGTGTATTAATGAGACAAGCATGGCATGAAAGTATCTAGGGATTCCCAACATTGAAAGTACATAAGTGGCAGAATTATATTCTGCCAAAATATTCCAAGTTTGTGCAGATTTAATTCCAAAAGATCTATAGTCTTGGTGCATCATATTCCTACACTACAATAGAAAGCTTAAGATTAAATTCCATTTAGTTACGGCCATTGATGCATTTAGATTAGGAATATTGGTTATTACATGACCAATGAGGAGAGTGTTGAGCAGACAAGTTCAAGGTTTCCCCTGAGGCAATCATCACCATGCCTGCAGAGGACACATGGGGGTAGAGTCTCAATTTTACCTTTTTTGGCCACCCTTATCTAATTTGCAACTAAGATTATGTGTCTCAATTTATGATATTCAATTTATTTCTCTGACTAATAAAGTCTATATTTATGATTGTAATCATGACCCATGGGCTTCCCTTAGGGTTGGGGCTAGGGTTTTCATCATCGTCGTTATAGGAGTGAATAGAGCTCCTCTCCCCATTCTCGTCAACCTTTGCCTCCTTGTTGTGGTGGTGTGTTTGATTGTTTCATTAATAAAAATACACTTTTCAATTAAAGAAGAGCAAAAAAAAATCACTTGACACAAAGAACCCTCTAAGAAAGTCACCCTAGAGTAAAAGTAGTGGCTTGACGTGATTTAATTTATTGCTATAAAATATAACGTTAATTTTGACACTTTTTAAATAATATAATTTATATTTTGTTCCCTCGTTTTAATATTAGTATTATTTGGTTAGGTTTGAAAAACTCGAAAAGCGAAAAGCGAACGTATCGCGCGGCGTGACACCGTCCATAGATTTTGGAAAATTTGTTTTTATTTTTAAAAAGTCAATTAAAAGTAAAAGGTCAACATAATCGTAATCGAAGTCAAACACATGTAGTAGTGTGGTGCAATGAATTTATAACTATATTGCACGTGACGTTGGAAAACTTTCGCGCATAAATCGGATAATCCATGCGTTTAAATCAACCCATTGAATCGAAAGAACGTTAGCATTACGTTTTGTAAATACACACACAACAAAGCTAATGATCCCAAAAAGAAAACACTCCCAGGGAAAAAAAATTAGTTCGTAGACGAAATGCCTTTTCTTAAACTGATACAAAGTTAAAGGCTTCCTAAACATTGTGTGCTGAAAGTTTTCTCAGCTAACAGCGGGAACTTTCCCGGCATGTGAGAGCGCCTGCAGTTCGAGTGAGAGCGCCCACAAAAGACGATGGCCTTGCCCCAACGCTTGAAGCTTTTGCATATGCAAATGACGCTCCAGCCCCTGAGGTCACGAAGTAGGCTCCGTTCAGCATTAGATCCCCCTGTGACCTCCAATTCCAATGCCTCCAAACACTGCCTGCTGTATCTTCCCGCTTTGTCACCTGCACATTATCCATATCAGTAAAAAGTATTGCACATACAATTTTGTATTAAAATTATATGAACTGTAAAGGTGTTAATAGGTTTTATACCTCCTTGTGGTATGGATTGTTTGGGGCAAGGAATCTATTGCCTTGACTATTTATGGTGGGGTTTGCACTGCCCCCAATGGCGTACATTTCCCAGTGGGTATAATCATTGTTCACCACATGAACATATCCATGTCGACACCTGCATTACCCCATTGATTTTAATTTTACTCAAACCGGCGAATTTGTTTCTGTACTGAAACCGAGATTTTATTTATACCTGGGCATGCGTTGAACAAGCCCTTCTCCAAAGTGGTTGAATGCAATTGTTACTTGCATATTTGTATCTTGGGTATAGTCATCACTGTGGCCTAACAGCATTACCTGTAATGTCACAAAATTAGTAAAGGGGGTTTTATTAACAAATTAAAAGCATACAAAATATTTTTTGCAGACAATTATATTACCATTCATTTCGCTTTAGGTTGTCTATTTGTATACTATCTTGTACTTCAGGAAAATGAATCTATGACAGAGGGAATAAACGGTTGAGCACCTTGTCATGATGTGTGAAAAAGTTGTTTGAAATGGTGATAGCAGTTGATCCATAGATGGCATCAATCAGCCCATCTGTACAGCTTGACAACGAGCAGTGGTCTACCCAAATAGCTTTTCCTCCAAGTATAGAAATGCCATCTCCATCACTGCGAGTTCTATACCCATAATGGGTGGGGGAATTCCTAACATCTGTATTTCCTGCTGGTTTACAGTCGTGGATGTGAATTCCATGAATAATGATATTACTCACATGTTGTATTGTAATGCATGGTCCATTAGCTATGTGAACATTGGCTCCTCTGCCATCGATGGTCTTATAACTGTTCATAATAAGCTCTTCCTTGAGCTGAATAACCATATCTCTCTGGAAGATAATCCAGAGAGGCTCGGTTTGAATGACAGCGTGGCGCAGGGTACCGGGACGGGGATTGATCGGATTATCGTCCGTAGGATCTGTAACGACATAAAACCTACCGTTCTGTCCTCCAAAGGCATTCCTGCCGAATCCAATGGCACAGTCAGCAAGCCTCTTTCTGTTGTTAACCCAGTTGGGATCACAACGCCAACAGTCGTCAATGGGGTTTCCCGTTCCGCAGGACAGATAGCTAAGCTGCCGTCTCGAACTATTCATGCTCCTGCACGCCATCATTTAAATTCATTGATAAACAAGAAAACCTGCAATTTATCTTACCTCTAAAACAACTGTAATGTTTTTGCTTATATGCAGTATCTATTGCTTTTAGTGGTTACAAGATTCTTCAGACCAGCATTCTGCAGTTCAAAGTTCTCTACAGTAGCATATGTAAAATATTAAATAATATCTAATTTGTGTAGAGTATTAGAAGTGGAGAATGAAACTTCCACAGTCCTTATTGTTAAGATAATCATTTCCTGGAATATATATATATATATATATATATATATATATATAATCTTTAAAGAATATAAAATAAATCTATATAGACAATGGTGTAAACAAAATATGAAAGACATTACAGCAACAGCAGAAGAAAGAATAATCTTATCAGTTTATCAGACGCCACAAGCAGAAGAACTACTAACTTATAGTCTCCATAACACCCATTTCTAATGTTCTAAAACGTCTTGAAAATTTTATTACTTGAAAAGCTATATGCTTACCTTTCTATCATTTCGACTACAATCTCAGGATTTTCAATATGATGTTTAACAGCATTTTCAGACAGAGGTTGCCCCACTTCCCGATTCGTGATATTTTCAGAAGCTTCAAAGGGCTTGGCGATTCCTGAGTGGAAGAAAAAGATAGCAACTGAAAGAAGCAATGACATTAAGGCTTGATTGTTGGCCATTTTGGGCGAGTAAAAAACTATAAGAGAGGTTGTAAATGTATAAGATGTTATGGCATTGGCGTTTCATATATAGCAAATTCAGCCTCTGAAGGTATAGAATCTATACTGAATATAATCTTGAGACCCCCCAGTTGAAAATGGGATCCTATGCAATTGGTACTACGGTCATAATGAACAGGAATGACATCTAGGATGACAGAATACTTAGTTGTTGACCATTATCTATAATAGTAAAAAACCAATAGCTGTCAGCTGACTACTGATGTGATATCACAATCGTTTTAAAAATTTAATATGTTGATCGTCTACATTGTTGTTCCATGCTTTTACATAGTATTTTCAGGCTAATCTACTGGCGAAATGACAGGAAAAAAGCTTTATGAGCAACTATCTTTCTACCGATCTTGTGGAAAAAGTGGCATTAAAAGGTTTTATTTTGTGTAGATTGCAGGGTGGGCTTAAGTTTCAGGAATCTGCACATGATCCGCATTTTGCAGACATGTTCACATATGGTGCGCTTAGGTGTTAGAATTCAACGAAATTTAGAAAAGGGTACAGATTGTCGTCTCTACTAGATGGCAAATCAATCTTTGAACTCCTACATTCTTTGATTATCCGTTATCGAAGGCATTGGTCGTTGAATTTATGCATAAGCCACAATTCTTTGAGAACACTATATTGTAAAACTCGGCGGGCTTGTCAAACTTCGCCTGTACGCATTTAGATATAGACAAGCTTATAGGCGTGAATGGGTGACTGTAGACCGTCCCTTTAAACGAGCGTGATTTAATCCATATAAACTTAAAATTATTTAAAAAATATTATATGTCCCGCAACTTTTTCATTTGGTTGTTCATTCCGCCCCCACCTGCCGCGCCAAAAAAAGAAAAATTAAAACTAAGATAAAGTAACTATACAAAAGAGTCCAGTAGCAAGTAGTGGTTTCCTAATCAACATCTTACATATATCATCATCCTCAGATCGTCCTCTCACATGAATTCTAATTGGTATTTATATATTTTTTTTCAATCATTGTCTTTGTGTTATCTTGCAATTTTATTTGGGTTTTATATGTACAGGGCCTCTAAAGAGAGATAGTTAAGTTCAATCGGAGAAATTTGTCATGATGTGTAAGAGCACAACTGCCATGTTACATCAAAAGAGGTGAGTACTTTTGCAATTTTATTTGAGTTTTATATGTAAAAGACCTCTGAAGAGAGAGAGTTAAATTCAATCAGAGAAATTTGTCATGATGTGTAAGAGTGCAACCACCATGTTACATCAAAATAGGTGAGTGCTTTCAAAATAAAGATAAAAAAATCTAACTACGAGAGTAACTACAAACATTGATGGTGGCCTCCCATAAAATTTTATTCCTTAAAGGTGAAGAGAGAGAAACATAAGAAACTATTTATTGAGCATTGCTTTAATGATTAAACAAAGTTTAAATATGGGTCATCTGTGACATCACTCTATTGGTTTAGATTGGAAGTTGTTTAAACACAATTGATATCATTATACTTTTATTATAAGAAGAGAATTGTTTGAGTTAGTAAAAATTATAATGTTTTTATTTCAAAATTAAAAATGAAAATTCTCACTTGGAAAGGATGTTGAATATGTATAAATTTTGTAAGAAATATATATTGCCAATCTCTAAGAAAAATATTCCATCAAATGAAAGGTTCTAGTTAAAAGAGTTTAAAAATCACGAATCAATGTTTATGTTAGTTGAGCAATAATCTCAATTTCACTGTATAAAATACATTTTGGATGAGGAACACTTTAATGCTTAAGCTGAGTACTTAAAAATTATCCTTGAAAAATAAAACTCCAAACAAAATGAGTTAATTTAGACTCAAAAATAGAATTCCGAATACTTTGAAATCTTCCACCCCAAACTATATAAGTAATAAATTAGAGAGATCATCTCTTATTAAAATTTTAATATATAAATCATTGAAAGAAAAAATATTCATATCCTTTATTAAAAATATAATAAAAATAAAAATAAAAAAAATCCACTTACTATTTTTAATTCTTCCACTAAATTAAATGAAAATCACATTAATTTTATACAACATTTCTACAAAAACATTATTGATAATCGAATATTTTAAAGATAAAATTTAACTTTAATCTCACAGCATGAAAATTTTTAGAGTATATCCTAAATAGTGCACATGCGATATGAAAGCACGGATTGAAGGCACCTTGCAAACATTCATACTAGGTGTAGGCCCAATGTATGATTCTATCTTGACCATTTTAATACAACCTAATTGAATATAATTTTGTTTTAAAATATTCACTTAACAAAGTAAACTTTACACTTATTCTCCAAAAGTCATGTTAAGTTTTGCATCTACTATCAAATTCGCACTTTTGACATAATTTTTAGTGAAAGATATATGATTAGACCAAGGAATATTTTGTGGCTCTCAAACGGGGTATTGTTATATGGAGGCCGGAGGGGGGTCTCGACAAGATTAGCATCTATAATTGAGGGGAAATGTATATCAATTGTAGTTCCAAATACAGGTATTATTATATATATATATATATATATATATATATATATATATATATATATAATTAGCATTTATAATTAAGGGGAAAGGTATATCAATTGTAGTTTTAAATATAAGTATAATTAAACGATATATATTTGGAACTACAATTGATATACCTTTCCCCTCAATTATATATATCTATATCTTCAAAAAGTGTAAATAAGGAATTGGTGAATGTGGGTATTAATCAAATTGAAAACATATAGGTAGATAATTGTAAAGAATGTTGGCATGATTGTTTAGGGATTAAATCAGTAAAATTAATGTAAAATATTTTTTCGGGGAGCATGGGAGTAGGAGGAAGTAAGTGTAATGATGGAAGTATTTATAGTAGAGGGTGGTAATTTTGATCTCGATTTCTCTCGAATGTGCGATGCCTTGAGTTGGTGTGTATTAAAGAAAGTCTCCACTTTCACTTTGGGCTTTAAGAAAATGCAGAGTTTGGGTTTGGATGGTATAGCGATGGATTCTGAGTTGGTGGAAATGTTAGTTTGGTTGCTTTACTTTGAAAGAGTTATTTCTAGGGAGATGGGTTTCGCAAGCAAAGTTTCAAAGACCAAGTTGAGTATTGTATTTTGGGTTCTGACTCCAAGATGGTAGAAGTTGTTGAAAAGGTGTTGGGAGATGAGTTGTTGGCAGCTAGTAGAAGGGTGAAGGCTAATTCAAATTTGGTAGCACTTTTTGCTAGCAATTTATTGCTGGTAATTTATGATAAATCCCAGGTAAAAGAATTAGTTTCTTTTTTTGTCTGCCAAATAGTCGGGGAAGCTTGCTGATGAAAATGGAGAAAGTGAAAGCAGGTTTGTTTGCGGAGCTTCTTTTTTCTAGGAAAGTTGGTTTAGGGTTCATTCCAGCTTCTATGTTTAGATAATTAGAAGAGTGTTATGCTTCTTTTTTGAATTTTGTGGAGGAATTAGATCAATGGTGTTATAAAGAAGAGGCCATGGAGGTGGAGAGATGAATAGTTCTCCCTTTGCTAGAAGATTTCAAAGCCTCTTTTTCTCTTATGTCAAAATGGTGTCCAATTTGTAGGTTTTCAGATAGGCTTCAGGGGGTGAAGACTCTGACTCATGGGTGGTTTCCAACTCTGCCTTGGTTTGAATAAAATAGTGTTAAGAGGGAGATGATGGGGGGAGGGGGGTTCACAAGAGAAGGAAGGTGGGGGATAGGTGTCTCTCAATGATGGTTATAGACATGACAAGCCTAGTGGCAATGAAGTTGGACCACACTATTTTCAATCTAGAGGTGGAGGTTGTTGTAGGTCGGGCGAAGCCAAAAAATGATTTGGTAATGTTGGATAATGAAGTTTTGGGAGCAAATTGCGGGGGGGGGGGGGGGGGGACTAAGGTTTTTATATTGGAATGAGAGTTGGAACTTTGCTGTAAGTGGTTTTTTGGCTATGGTTATGTTAGTAAATAGGATTTTTTGTATGTTTCTCTATGTAAATATTAAATTGTTGTCTTTCGATTATAATTGATAATAGATATAAAAACACAATTGATAATATATATTATGAATTTTGTTATTCAAAAACATTGGTGGATTTTGCTATCAAGCCAAACCTATCTATTTGAAATTTTGAATTTAATCAAATAGAGGTATGTAATATCTAAAACCTATCTAAAAAATTTTAAAAGAAATGAACATCTCTCTCTTTTTGACTTAAAAAATGCTCCTAAGTTTTATAAACATATTTTTAAATAAAATTAGAAAAATTTATAAGAAATAATTGGGAAATGGAGCAACCCATTCCACACCTTTCCTCTAATTTGTAAAATAATATGTTTGTCACCTCATCTAAGCTAACTTTATTAATATAAGTATTGTATCATAATTTAATATTATAATTTTTTATTTAGTTTATAAATAATATATATGTGCCTTCTAATTTTTTAGATTATAGTGCTAAAGTTTGATTTATTCTAAATATTATATATTTATAAAATTTATAATCACAAATTAATTTTTTTAAAAATTTATTTGAAAATGATAGTTATTATAGTGTGTTACCTTATTAAAGGAAATATGGATTAAAAATAGGTTTTTTAAGAAATCTTATTTGTATTTTATTTATGAATTAATAAAATAAAATAAATATATCACCTAACTACTTGAATTAAGCATTGTCATGTATTTTAATTAAAAATTAGTAAATAAAATCTTTTAATTTGTTTTATATATTTTTATTACTTTTTCTTTGAAAAACTCAAACTTCTAATGATTTTTTATAAAATGTCATTTATACTATTTTATTTTGAAGTAAACAATTGACTTTTTAATATAGTTATACTATTTTATTTTAAAATAAATGTTTAACTTTTTAATATGGTTATTTTTTCCTCAAGATCAAAATAATTTTATTTTGTGAAGTTTTTAATTTTTAGATTCAAATTACTTTTATCTTAAAAAGATATTATGTTTTTATTTTTTTCTTCTAAAATAAATGTTTAACTTTTTGTTACGATACTTTTTACTTTATTTAAGTTTTTATTTTTATAATTAATGTTTCTTTCTCAAAAGGTACCTTCTATATTCTAATTTAAAGATATAGTATATGATGACTAAAATAAGAAGGGTTAAATTAATTATAATGAGAAGATCAAAAGATCTAGTAATTTAATTATAATATATAAATATTATAATAGTATGTATTTAGATGATGCCATCTCTTTAGTGATTTATTTTGTATTAAGATGTTATATTTTATAATTTAAAGATTTTTTATTTGGATTATTAGAAAGATTACAATTTTTGTTGGGATTTTTTTAGTGGTAAATTTTTGTTAATTTTAAGAATATTTAATTTTTCAAAGTCGATATTTGTGATTTTTGTGGAGTGGTGGATATGATGGCATTGTCTAAATTTTTAAGGTCAAAATTAATTTTGAGGAGAGATTCGATTACATTTGAATATAAATTTCCTCATCTAACGTAGTTCACCAGTACCTCAAAAGTCAATCCTGAGGAATTCACCATATATCATCGGATTAATTTAGGATTTTTTTTGGTGTTTATATTTCAACCCAGGAGGGTTTCAAGAATCAATAGTTTCCAACAAGTTAGGCAATTTCTTTTACAATATAATTTTTAGTATTTTTTAATTGTAATTTTTAGTATTTTTAAACTATAGTTTATTGACATCCACCCGTAGTATAATGACAAGATACGATCGAATAATGAGCTATAGGTAGATGATGGTAGGGTATGGGCACTTGACTACATGTTATCAGCATCCACTCGAAGCTTGCCATCATCCACCTGTAGCTCATCATAACTTGTCAACATCCTATGGTTGTTCACCTATAGGCAATTTGTTGTCATCCATCCACCATTGCTCACTCATATCATATAAGTAAACACTAACATATAGTGGACAGACATTGATAGATTGTAGATGGATGCTGGAAGACTATGGGTGGATGCTAGTAGGCTGTAAGTGGATGCCTACCATCTATGGGTGAATGTTAGCAGCCTACTAGTAGATGCTAGCATTTACACACAGACACCAATATTTTATGCGTAGACACCTGTAACTTGCTAGAATTCATCTATATATTGTTGGCATCCACACACATGCTATTTGTGGGCACCAATAGTCTCTAGACAAATTCTAAGCTCTAGTAGCTTGTTGTTAAATATCTATAGCATGTGAGTGGACTCTTCTAATTTATGGGTGGATGATTGAATCCTATAGGTGAGCGATGTCAATCTATGGTCAGACACTAGTAGTCTATGGGTAGGCACCAATTTTCTTCTATCAAATGCCCTCATGTTTGATTGTTGTTGTGATTCTTTATTCATCGATCAAGCATAGCTGTTTGTTGTCAATTATCTTCATTTTTCTGTTAATCATCTTTTGTTCATGGTTTTGTAGGCTTGATAATATGGCTTCTACTAAAAATGTTAAATCCTCCAAAAATTAAAAAAAATAAAATAACTTATTATCTTATTTTAGCTAGACACCAAACATAGGTACATGATTTTTAATTAACTAGTGCTTTTTATTCATTGGCTTGTGTTAAAGTTAAATATTAATTAAAATGTCTTAAACCATTTTACATGAAAAAATCACTAATAACTCTTTTGAATAAATGTCTCCATAAGAAGACATACTTGGGCATAAATTTGAAATGCTAAACACAGGTACTAACTTGTAGAATACTATTTTTTTAATTAATTAATTTTTTTTCAAGATTCAATAATAATGACAAGCTCTATAACAATATTACATGCAAAACCCATTGATAAAGGTGTCAAAGATATCCCTGAATTGCAAGACAGAATTGAGAATCAAATGCCAAACATAGGTACTGTATTATAAATCTTATTTGATTTAATGGCTTTTATTTATTTATACTTTAGTATTGGAGTTTATTAAAAAGTAATGTCATAATTTTTTTTTCATTTAGAATTCAATGATAAAATTATTGAAGACTTGTATAATGCTTTGAAATATATACTTCCCCTAAAAGAAGTCAGTCAGAAAAAAATACTCACTGTCCCACTGAATTCAAGGAAACAAAGATATGACATCATAACTAGTGGTGTCGATGATGAGTTCCTAACACCAAATGAGAGATATACTCACCCAACACAATATTTAGATGAAACTGCTACACAACCAAAATAATCTCTAGTTGAAAAAGGCATAAAAAAATCACTCAAAAATAAATACCCACTATCCCACTAAATTTAAGGAAATGGAGATATCACATCATAACTAGTGGTGTCGATGATGAGTTTCCAACACCAAATGAGAGATCTACTCACTTAACACAATCTTCAGATGAGACTAAAACATATCCAAATCAATCTCTAATTGAAAAAGGCATAAAAAAATATGCAGAAGAAGAATAATACATAGACAATTGAAAGGTCATTTCAGTATGAGTGGTAATCTAAACACCCATTTATAGAACTTGTACATCTATAAAATAGTACTGACACACCAAAAAAATTTAAATACATAATATATAGTTAGAAACTTGGAAAGGACCACAAAATACAACTCAAGTTGGACACAATTGAAAAATACTGTGGCAAAATATATGATTCAGTAAAAGACAAAGATGGAACTATTAAAAAAAATCATGAGATGGAAAAATGAAAAAGAATGCATGCATAAATGTTACGCAATAGAGTATTATAATCATGAGAAACATCAATATCACCTCATTGAGAAATGAGGAACAATTAAATCTCAATTTAGAAAGGTTGCATAGTCTAATTTGCTTGTCAAAAATATATAATTTTTAACTTTATATCACATTCTGAAAAGAGGAAGACCAATCTCTAATTTTTCATATTACAAGATTTTATTTTAGCAGATTGGATTACACAACATTTCACATTCACGTTAGTCTAATACTAGTGCTTGGGAGATGACAAAATGCCTTGCAATGATTGAAAAGGAGGATTTGAAAGAAAAAGTAAAATCAGCAAGGTTCATATCATTATCTATTGATGAGGTAACAATAGTTGATAACACACCATAGGTATGCATGCACATATATACATTTCAAAATCATTCAAGGAAACCTTGCCTTTTATCTGTACATAAAATGATTGAAAATTGTAATGCTAAAAACTTTTACAAATTGGTTATTTCTAATTTGATGGATATTACTGGGATGAGTTACCATGATATAGGTACTAAGTTGGTGTGTTGGTGCAGATGGTGCATCAATAATGTAGGGGAATAAAATAGGTTTGTGTGTTCACTTGTAAACATCAGTTGACCCATATATGACCCCAATCCATTGCATGACACATATAATGAATCTTGCTTACAAAGTTGCAAGCACATTAAAAAATTTCACAAAAGTGAAGGAGCTAATCCATGATTTGTACATGTACATATCATGCAGTATAAAAAAGTTTTTAGAGTTTCAAAAAATTATAATTGGAGTGACTAATGGAAAAAAACTATTAAAATATGTAGATACTAGATGAATTTCAATGTATGAGCCTGCATGCTGAATATTTGAAGAATATCAATCATTGGTTGGTTTTATGTTTAAATATAGTATAGAGGTTGACAAGGAAAAATATTTATTGAACCACTTGATAGATTTTGAAACTTTACTAACATTATGTGGTATTTTTCCCATGTTGAAAGAAATGCATTGCTTGATAAAACATGCACAAGAGAGATCAATATATATTGTGGACTTCATAAGGTTGAGAAAACAGATTTGTTTATCACTTGATATATTATACTACTTGAATAAATGTTTTAAGGGACCAATATTTGAGAGTTGGGAAACTTTAACAAATATATTAGACCCTCAAAAATATTTGAAATTCAATATTCATGATCATATTTGTATTTTTGTTAATGGATAGGAGATACTGCTATACACTCTCCAAAAATGAATTAATGTAGGTGGACCAAAATTTGAAGTACTTGTAATAAGGGTTCTATATGATAATGTCATATGTGACACGTGAATGAAATTGAGAGACATTTAAAAATTTGTATCTTTTGAAATTAAAGATCATTTTCAAAGAGATGAGTTGATTAAAGCCATATGGGTGGTGAATCCTACATTTTATAATAGTGCAAATGGTAAAAAACAAACAAACAATTTATTTATCAAATACATGGATACTCTCATCAAACATTTTAGTAAGTCTATTGAAATCAATTGAGAGTAAGTTAATGGTATTTTGAAAAATAATTTACTAAAAAACCATTCAATGCTCTTTGGACTTACAATGGTTGAATAATATCAGTTGTTAATTGAAGCAATAGAAATAGGTTCTATTACCAAGCTATGGAAGAAATTGTATTAGAGCAGTGATCTATAGGAAGAAATCGGTGAATATTTTCATTTATATGAATTGTGCCAAACAATGATTTTGGGGTCCATGGACGATGAAAGGGTATTTAGTGCATTATATTTTTTTAAATTAAGGCTTCAAAATAGACTGGATAAAAATCTTGAGAAATGTTTAAGGTTGTATGTTTCATGTTATGAAGTGGATATGTTTCCATATGATAGAGCAATTTCAATTTAGAGTATTCTAATTGAAATAAGAGGTGTGATGAATAAAACTACAAAAGAAGATAGTGAAACTGTAAATGCTAGTGAGACGACATACAAATGTTAGCGATGAAGCATGGGTTACCAAAGGATTGTTTGAGATAACTGAGTGTTAGTTTGTAAAATTATAATATGTATATGCAAACTAATAAACAATATTTTTGAAATGTTTAATTGATTAAATTTGAGTTAAGTTATTTATGAAATACTTAATTTATATGATCTTATCTTCAGTATTCTGCAATAGTATTATTTAGCATTTTTTTCCATTGTGAGTTGCAAAAAATAATACATATTCAACATTCTATTTTTTCTGATTGTTTGACATTTTGAATAAAATTTACATTGTTTAATCAAATGAAATGGTAAAAAATATTTTAATAGCTTTGAAACCAAATTTATTATAAATTATAGTTGAACATTGCAACAAATTATTACACATTGTAGCCTAATATGAGTAAGGAATCCATAATTACAAAATATATTTTAATATTATAAAACATAAGTTTTCAATAATTATAAAACATAAGCATAAAATAACTCAAGGCTTTGAGCTCAAACCTTAGTTTTCATTAATTAAACAACAACATTATGTAAGAAATTACAAAATAATGTTAAACTTAAACTTAAAGTCTCATAATAATTATGGATCAATTTGTCTTTTCACTACTTGTTGGCCAGTACTAGTGGCTGTGCTATTTATGAGGATTAGGATCCTAGAATTTTGGAGATCTTTCACTGTAAAATAGATATTGGCAAGATTTTCCCATTCTTCTACAACAACACTCTTGATGAAAGTAATGATGGGTCCATTTCAAATCTATTTTTAAACAAAACATCAAGGTCCAAGCCATTTTCTCAAATTATTTTTCTTAATGTATTATTTTGCTTATTCAATAAAACAAGTTTTTCCTTAAAATAAATAACTGTAGAAATCATTTTGCATGCATTCTTCAAATGCATGTCAAGGACAACAACTTGGTTCTTCAGATTTAAATATTTTGACTGCAAATAATCAAAAAACATTTAATTAGTTAAATGTTTTAAAATAAATTATAATTTAAAAAACCATAAAGAAACTTACCACAAATTTTTCTTTTTCCACTTTTGCAAGATCCACCAAGCTTTTATTTCTTAGCCATTTGTTATAGTATGTTTGGGATTCTGCATTCAAGTTCTCAAGCCTATTTAACATGATAACAAGAACATCATCATTAAATCTATTATTCACCAAAACACTTCCTAAAATTGCTTGGTTGAATAAAATATCAATTTTTTCTATTTAATGATCCACCATTATGTATAATTGGTTGCATTGATTGTGGTTGTGAAAACGGGCATTTATTTCCTGAATTAATACTTTTTTTGATGCTCCCAAGTTATCAATTCATCAAGGTTTTTAAGAATAAAATCATTATCATAAGCTTTAGTATTTTTTGCCAATAAATTAGAAACAGAGAAAAAAATATGTTGGTCATCTGTTTGGGGAATCTCCTGCACATGACTACCTTTGTGCCACTAGGTGAAGAATTGGGTGTATGAGGTCATTGTGAAGGATTTATGTTCTGAGATCCCTGCATGATATCATGTAGGTTGAAAAACCCATGGATGTGCCACTGTCAATGCCCAAATAATCTTCATCTAGATCAATATTATGAAGAACTATGGTCCTTGTGGCACCGCGTAGACCACCAAAAAAGTTTGGAAACTCAGATGTTGTGACCTGAATCATGCCATTGCTTTGAGTTGGGATAAAAAAACATTTTCCAATACCAGTAGTTATAGGGCCATGATAGAGTGGTGGTGGTGGGATTTTTTTGTTGAGAAGAATGACTTGTAGATGGTAATTAAAATAAATAAAATGACCAATTAAAAAATATAATATAATATTATCATTTAAAAAAATATCTATTTAGTGCACCTTGCTATTACTATTACTATTACTATTACTATTACTATTACTATTACTATTACTATTACTATTACTATTACTATTACTATTACTATTGTTATTACTATTGCTGGGGAACTCTCAAAGCTCTGTCAGACCCACCTGGTGTTTGCAATATATATTGCATAGGGTCTGCTATATATATAATAGAGTTAAAATATTACAATGATAAAAGAGTATTCAATCAAAATAAAGATAGTTTATGAAGCTATCCCAGTAACATGAGTGGAGGGCTATGCTATAGGTGTAATTGAACTCTGCATTCATTTTCTTCTTATCAATTATTGTTTGGGTATCTATGGATTCAATTTTTCATCCTCCTTCATGTCCATTTATACTGTGTCCTCAGGAGGTTGACATCCCTTAGTTGCTACATTTCTTCTTACAATCATTTCATATAATTTTTTCTACAAGAAAAATATATTTTATTTAAAATTAACTAGATTGATATTTATGTAATTATTTAAAATAAATATAGTAAAAATCTCAAAAAATCTCAAATAACTCCAACTAACCTCTTATGCTTCAAGGGAGAGTGTGTTGACAAACATTGCAGGAATGAGAATAGAAGGAACAAAGGATGCTTATAAATCCAAAATCGCTTCATAGTAAAATACAATGACATAATTACAACAAGAAAACTAATTTTGTTCATTATGTAGAGAAAATTTCAAATCATCTTTGATTCTATTGGAAATAAAAGTACACCAGTCCAATGGTTGAATTCCCAGAGTACAAAGAATATAAACCAAAGCCCATAATGGAATATCAGATGGTCTACCCCACAAAATAATTATTGCTTAATTTTTTTTAATAATTCCCATTAGAAAAGGGTTTTTAACACATTCAATTTTTAGCCCCCTTTTACTATACCATTGAGGATCTGTAAAAAAATTAACAAGTTAGAACTAACATAAATAAAACAAGTAAAAAATGAGCAATTATAAATTTTATAATACATGTCATCCACCTGCAGTAAGTAATAGGACTCCAAACACTTTTTGTCCTCATCATTCAACAAGGCCTTTATGGTGACCAGGTCCCCATCCTTGTAAGGTAGACTTGTCAATCTTTGAATATCCTCTAGATAGATTTCAAATGAAATATTTTGGGAACACAAGGTGATGTGAAACGTGGAGGAACCAGTATCAAAGATTTATAAGAGAACATTCAACAAAATAATATATTTCTCATACTGGGGCATGTAGATAATGTCATTGAACTTGCAAGGCTCCACCCAATCACTATATATGTCTTTTTGTTGTATAAGCCTTTAGATGATGGTGTACGTTAAATTATGAAAAGTGACTTTGGGGTTTACAGTTACCTTTATGCCAACACGGGAAGAGGTTTGAGAAATGGAATCCATGGATCAAAATAGGGTTTTGGAAGTTGGGGAAAAGAGTGCAAAAATTTTAAACACAGAAGGAGAGCAAAAAATGACAAAATATGCAAAATGATGTCATTCAGCACATTTATAGGCATTTAGCTCGATAGGGGTGATCGCCTGTATGACATGGGTGTTAATCAATGATACCTATGATGTGTCCAAGTAGTCCATGTTAGCATAAACCATGCACATGGGTGGCCATCATTACCCTACAACCTACATGAATAATGAGGGTGATAGTCTGTACTACACTAATACTCACCCAAATTATACAGATGCACTTTTGTAATACATTAGCATCTATCTGTAGCTACAACCCACTATAAAATGTCTATGTGAATGATGTAAATGAGGATTATCACCCTCTTAGATTAATTTAAATTTGATGCAGACATGCATAGGTACTCATCTGCATGATGCTGGTGTCTGCCCACAACCTCACACTATGACAACATTCATCCAGATCTCTTAGGCATATGTCTGTAAATTTCTAGTGATCATCTATAACATGTTATAATTTACCTAGTTTACACATGAATTCATCTATGGTCTTCTATCAATTTCCCACACACCACCATTAGATGTTCACATGGAGTCTGCATGCTCCTATGCTACACCGAGATTCATCTACATTATACAAATACCCATTTGCATTATCCCAACATTTGTCTATGTTATGTAGGTAAAACTAGTGTTTTCCTACATCAAATAAATGTTTTTATACATATTTTCATTGTTATATAGTGCTATGTAGTCATTCACCTAGGATTCTTGGGTGTTCATCCATGTTTGTAGGCCTTATGCGATTTGCCACATGACATTGCATGATTTGCCTCTGTAATGATATGCCTTCCAAACTAATTTGACACCATTATAAATCCAATTCACCTCTAGACCTCCATGTATTTTTTAATATGGCCCACTAAAATGAACCCTAATTCTTACAAACCATTCACAACTAATAGTGAAAGGTAACAACAAACAACATGGAGGTTTTAACCTAGAAACCTTAATGTGGGGAAACCTAGCTGAAAGTGGAAACTACACATCTTCCTCTTCTTCCTCAATGAAATTAATCAATATAAAGAGATCATAAATCATACAACTCCTCTCTTTTTTATTTTATTTCTTCCTAATACTATGATGGAAGATATACAAGAAACATAAAATAGTTACAATCATATAACAACTCACAATACACTACTCTCTTATGTATTCATCCTCCTACACTCTCATATATCATGATTGATGATCATCAGTACATTTTACCTCTATATATGACCCTTATTATGTACTCCTAGAGTTATTTCCTTAAAGGTCCAAGCCTCTAAAATTTTGAAGGATGAGAAGATCAACCGATTCATATCCTTACTTATGTCTTCATTAACATGAATATAACCATCAGTTTATGGAGATTAGCATTTGTGAAGTCACCCCAAAATTATAAAACTACCCCTCAGGGTGAAAAAACTATCACACCATTTGTGAAATTGTAACAATATTTTAGAAACCACAAATTTATGGAAATCAGTGGTTTCATCATGGAAGAATGCCCTTTACATTTAAGAAGATATATATTTTGGATATGAACTCCTAATCATAGGCCTAAAAGTGTATAAAATTTCTATAGGAATCCAAATATTTAATGACATTTATGTTTTGATAACTAATACTATTTGTTTCACCTATAGTGTCTAGTGAGGTGTCACAATGCACAACCTCAACATTCCCTATTTCGTGAACCCCATCATGTCCTTAGATTATTTTAGAGTTTATTGGTGACTTACATGGATCCTTATGGATCATTAATATCATTATCTAGTGGATTTTGGTCCCACAAAAGTTTACTTACACAAAATATATAAAAATATCTCCCCCTTTATGTTCTTTGAGTTTTTGTGAAGTTGTTGGTGTTTGGCCTTGACCCTAACCTGTCAATTTTCTTGATCTTTTGTTGTAGTTGATCTACACTTTCCATAGCCACACATATTTCCTCATATCTACCTTAATTTAACTTAAGAATATGTTATGCACACCCATAATAGAACATACCCAAACTTGCATCTTTCAACCTTCTTCTCTTCCTATGAAAGAGATGATGTTTCGTTCTTCTCTCCCAAAGAAATAGATGAACTGATTTCCATCCTTTTATGTTATAATTATATTAGATTTGTGTGTGAACTCACCACGTTTTCACTTTGTAGTCCATTAATGGCCTTTCTTGATGGAATTCTTTAATTACACTCCCTTATTGACATTTAAGTTGATAATGACTCTATGATGCTTTAATTGTAGAATCCCTCAATGCTCTTTCCATGACATCATGTCTTCTCCTTCCAATAAAATAGATGATTCCCTACTTCTCCTCCTATGAAAGAGATGGCTTGAATTGCCTCTCATTAAGTTAATTGTCTAAACCTTTGCTTCATGATATAATTTATTGGTATGATGGTTCCCTCATAATTATTCCTTAAAGGTGTCCACTAATGGTTATCTCATGATGATATATCTTCTACTGGTGGATTTTTTTCCCATTCTTATCCTCGTGATGATGGATATGATAATGCATCTTCTTCTTCCTCAATAAAAGAGTGATGCTATTCAATTTTGTGATTTTACTCTCACCTATTAAGAGTAAGCCAAGTGGGATGATATCAAAACTCATTTATAAACTGAAACATACATGTTATAACCTCCATGTGATGCCAAAACGTTATACGATGGTTGTCATGCTTAATTTGCATTGATTTTTCCTACTACCATATATCACTATAGAATAAATATACATTATATAATGCCTATTCATTGTCAATGCTATCAGTATGCTCATACCACAATACTTGAAAATTAAAATTCGATCTAAACCTGACTATAACCATGCCCAATGTGCATATATAATAAATTAAATATGAATGCTTCATCTAGACTTGTCTATGACAGATCTTTATGTGCATATTATGCATGCTGAAATTAACCTTATATAATATCTATGAAGCCCATATGTATATCACAAAAATGAAATTTGTACATCAACCTTGCAATTATTGAAGTTCCCCTAAGAATTATACAACAATTAAATGATTCTAAAATGACTCTTCCTTGAAATACAATCACTTTATCATTTGCATCACACCAATCTTGAGTAAAGATTAATAAAATTAAATAATTAAAAAACATAAAACAATTTTATTAACCATTATTTTTATGATAATATTTATATAAATTGTTTCTCAGCCTCTTTATTTGTATTCTTGCTCTCAAGAGGTGCCTCTTTTTCACTATTCCATTTCTTGTTATGCAATACAACAAGTGGTGAGTGATAGAAACTAGAAATAAGCTATTTATTAACCATAATTTTTATACCCAAGTGGAAATGTTGTGCCATGCCGACCTATGATATTCTCAAGGCTTTTTATGCTTTCCCATATAAGTGGAACTAGTTTCATATTTTATCTATGAACATACATTCTTTTGAAGATACATTTGAACTACCACCCAAAATGCCCACATGGTGAAAGAACTCAAAATATTATCCTTTGCAAATCATGTAATTTATTTATCCAAGAATCAAATAAAATGTCTTTACCACTAATTGGTTGAAATGGTGATGAATGAACATGTGATAGTTTTTCTCTCCTTATTGACTCTTATGTTTTGGTAGGGTCTTCTTCCCATCTTTCTTGTCACTTCCCATTCTTTAATTTTCCATTATTTAAAGTGAAAATGTGGATGGAGACTTGAACACCATTCCAATGCCCACTATCCTTGAAATGACCACAAAAACTATTAACTTACACATACTCAAATCAAGTGGATTCTTACCTCTTTGGAGTGTGTTTTAACCTTCCTATTCTTTCTTGTTTGAAGAGTGAATTTTTACCTTACCATCTCTTATAAAGAGCTCAAGCTGACTAGTGATGTGATATCACAATCACTATGAAAATTTAATATATTGATCATGAACTTATATATAAAGTTTTCTTCAAATCGTTTCATAAATTTTCATAGTATTTTAAAGCTAATATATTAAGTAAATGAAAAGAAAATAACAATAAAGTTAAAGTTTTTTATTTTGTGTAGATGAAAAGAAAATAACAATAAAGTTAAAGGTTTTCATTTTGTGTAGACTCCATGGTGGGATTAAGTTTCAAGAATCTACACATGACCCACATTTTGCATAAATGTTCACATATGGTGCACTTAGGTGTTAGAAATTTTAGTGAAATTTAGAAAAAGGTAGAGATTATCACCTAAACTAGATAGAAAATTAGTCTTACCTCTTACTTTTTATTATTATTTATTATCAAAGGCATTGGTTGTTGAATTTATGCATAAGCCACAATTATTTGAGAACACTCTACTCTAAAATTCTAATTTCAAAGCTTGATGGGCTTGTCAAAATTGAATATATGCATTTAAATATAAATAATATTATAGTCATGAATGGGTGACTATAGACCATCCCATTAAATGAGCAAAATTTAATCCATGTAGAGTCAGAATTATTTGTAAAATATTATATGTCCCACAACTTTTTCATTTTGTTATTAGTGC
The DNA here is from genome assembly GCA_037957365.1 of Torreya grandis. Lineage (NCBI taxonomy): Eukaryota > Viridiplantae > Streptophyta > Pinopsida > Cupressales > Taxaceae > Torreya > Torreya grandis. The sequence continues at coordinate 1,274,476 of JARHVA010000450.1, forward strand.
CTGCTAAGGCAAGATTAATGGATTCCATTTTCAATTAGTTACTTTTCATTTAGCTAATAAATAGCTTGAAATAATATTATGTTAATAAATACAAAGTTTTTTCTAAAGTTTGACATACTAATTTTAGAATATTCCATAGATGTTATTTAAAGAATATTCTTTTAACATTAATGCAAGTTTATAAATGTTCTTTATTTAATAATATAAAAATGGGGTGGTAATTAAAGAAACTATCATATCATAGGGTAGCTATCATAAAAATTCCATCTATCAATTGTTCAAATCCCCTACCACTATCAAGAAGAAGAAAACTTCACGATAGCAATAATAACATAGGATTATCACCAAACCTTCAGATTTAATATAATTGATACACTCTTACATAATTCCTCAAGCTCCCTATACACCAAAGACAAGCAAGTTAACACATAATGCTAATGATATGTAATTAACCATAATGAATAACACATGAGATGAGTTCCCAAGGAGGCCACCTAGGGGGAGGGGAGGAGACATGAACAACTGACTTGTATTAACAATTGTAATTTCAAAGTCCATGTGTAAAGTTCAAAGCAATGTAAAAATAAAGGCCGTAATCCTTAAGACACACAGATAAATATATTTCATGTGCCATCTCTAAAAAGCATGTAAATGTATAGATGAGATGCTCTCCACTAAAACCCACAAGTAAAAACACATGGTGTGCACTACACTAAAGCGTAGCATGCTACTTGAAGTTGTAGCCTAAGCCTATCATTAGATACACATACATCTAATATTGAAATAAAATCCCAATTTAAATATTTCCAAAGATTTCCAAAACTATAATGGATTTTTATCACACATAATACACCTCCTTCCTAACACATATAATCTAGAAAGTAACATGGGCCTAGTTAGAGTATCTTATTACTCATGCTTGCTAGGTTTTAGCTAGGTCATTGGTCTTTACCTAGCTTTTCCCTATGTAGGGGTTTATCCCACATTGCCTAGTTTAGCTTGAATATTGTTTTGACTTGCCTATATAGATAAGTTCTCTTCTTTGTAATATATATGCTTCATAATCTTTTGCATATCTTTTGTGAATAAAAATTGTCTTGTTTACAATTAGTTTTATTTCTTCATGTATATGTTAAAGAATCAATGGCTATAGTAATGAGCCATTGGAGAGATCTTAGCTAAAGAGTTTTGATAACTCTTTCATAGTATCATATCCACCCTCTAATATCCATTACTTAGCTTATAGATTCTTTTCCATTTAGATATGTATTTTTTTTTGTAATTTATAGTTTTCTATTCCTTAGTTTGTCATTTATGGAATGAGTTTTTTGAAATACCTTGGCCTATTTGTCTATTGGCCAAGTTTATTTTTCATTCCATTGGCATTGAGGTTATATGCTTATGTGAAAGCATTAATTTTTTTACATCGTGGATCTCATATCTCTAGCTTAAATAATGTCCTCTTAGCCTGGGATTTTGTCTGTAGACTCTAGTAAGTCCATATGGTTTTATGAGGTTGGAATGAATTACATTGATTTAATTTGGGTTGATTTGTATTTTTTTGACTTTGAATGCAGGATTAGATCTAATACTTCCCCACATAGCCTAATTCTTTCTAATTTGGAGCCAGGCACTAGTGTTGAGCATATAGGGTTAGTGTGTGTTGGTTATTAGACTAAACTTAGAACTGGTGGGTGTCTTATTTCAAGAAGATATGTGTGGAGTATAGGGAGAAAATAACATCATTCATGATTCTATATTTTTATGGATCTATTATACTTGGGAGGATTAATTATAGAATCAATAGGAGCTTATGCACTAAGGCTAAAACTATTTATGGTTGGCTTAGGCTTGTTGGGTGGTCTATTAGGAGAAGATATAAGATGAGCATTAGATAAGTTTACAGCCAATGCCTTCCTTTGCACTAGTCCCTGTCCTACCATCCAAATGATGAGATGATCTCCCATAGCCTCATCATCCACACTACCTATATGCAGTCTCCCATGACCTTGTTGTCACCCACAACTACATTTTTGATCTCCTCACCATTCTTCCCAGGCTTGTACACAATAATCTTTTTCTTAGCATTAATTGGAAAATCTCCTTCCTCATGACCTGCTCACCTATATAAAACCTTCATATCTCAACTCTTCATTGGAATTATCATTTTATCCTTTGGTGTTTATAATTTGGTTCATTCATCCTTATTATCCTCTACTTGGTGTGATCTAAGCTTTATCATACCTGTAATGGTATTTTTCAATCCTCTGTTGGTATCTTGATCTTGTTTAATAATGGCATTTTCATTCTTGGCCTGCATCTCGCTCAACAATGGAAGCATTTACCCTAATTTGGAAACTTGTAAATAGAGTTTATTGAGTCTTTTATAGCATACAATGGTGTCTCCAACCTGTGATGGCATCTTTTGCAAACCTTTTTTTTCCACTCTGCTAGTCATCAATATGGGGGGGGGGTGTGATGTACATCCTTCTTCTTGGTGTTGAACATTCCTTGTACTTATAGTACTCTTTTTTAATTTCATCGACAGTGTTATTGATTGAAGTTATTTTGATGAAGCTTAGTGTTAGTTATTTTTGTGATCGAGTAGTGTATTTAGACCACTCATACAAATCCAGTTATTTCATGACTTATGAGTACTTGGAGTGCGAACTAATTTAACATTATCTTTAAGGGGATTTATAACTCTCTCTACTTATTTTATCTCTCTTAGGGGGGAGTTTTTCCTACATATTTTCTCTCTTTTATCCACTTTATGAGAGTTTTATATGTTACACTTTTGAGTGTTTTAAGATTTTTTATTTTTACACGGGTATCTTATTCAAGCACTTTATTTGTTGAAACACATATGAAGATTTTATATTTGACTCCATGTCTTTATTGGTGATTCTTATAATAATACCACTCTATTATCCACTAGTGACACTAGTGTGGCATCCCCACTAGTCTTTGTGCTTATGTCTCACCATTGTGTTGAAGGGTATTCAATTAACACTTCATCAAGTTTATCATTATATCTATTATTTTGGAGTACAATGTTTATATTCAGTGATCTTTGTATTCAACACCATTCTTAATTTCACTTGGTGGTTACAATAACTCAACATCCATGTACTTTGACATGATAGATTGGCATTCATAGGAACACTTGAATTCACACTACATCTTTTATTATTAGCTCCTATATTCACTTGAGGGGGGTATTATAATATCTTATTACTCATGCTTAATAGGTTATACCTAGGTCATTGGTCTTTCCCTAGTTTTTGTCTTATGTGGAGGTTTGTCCCACATTACGTAATTTAGTTTTCATATTATTTTACCTTGCCTATATAATTAAGTGCTCTTATTTATAATAGAAATGCTTTATAATCTTTTATGAATAATAATTATCTTGTTTATAATTGATTTTCTTTCTTAGTGTGCATGCTAAAGTATTAATGGCTATAGTAATGAGCCATTGAAGAGATATTAGCTAAAGTGTTTTGATAACTCTTTCATCAGATACACATACACCTAAGTTATATCCTAATCCTATCATTATACAAACATACACCTAAGCTTTAAATAAAACCCGAAATTAAAATTTTCAAATAGTTCCAAATCCATCATAGCTTTTTGTTACACATAATGCACCTCCTTCCTAACACTTATAATCTAGAAAATAACATGGGGCCAAAATCAAGCTAGATGTTTCAAAAATTCCAATTTAGTGTGCCTTTAGTATTTATGGTTAAATGTCTATGATGGATGAATTTAGAGGCAATTTAGGAATAGTCAAACTCACAAACATTGGTCAATGCTCCCACCTTGATCATTGGGCACTTTGTGCTCGGTATACGAACCCTATGTAGTTTTTATAACTCAATCTTAGTTAATAATAATACCAAACAAGCTTACCATTGAGCCCTACATGTTATGGCCCCCATAATTACAAAAGTATGTCTGCAAGAGTTAGAAGTGATAGTGACCTATTTGAATTCACTAGCATCACTGGTGTTGTTATTTGAATAATTTATCTCAAGAATAATCATCAATGACATCATATGAAAGTGTAAAAATAAATAAATCATAAGACTAAGTTACCTGTCAAGGTGAAAACCATAAATGAGATAAAAAATGTAAAATAAAAAATCAAACATATTAAAAAACAATATACGTGATATTATTAGAAGGCTTGTAACCAAAATCTCTACAAGTCCAAGATTGAATTAAGAGCATAAGAGAAGAAAAGAGAGCTATGATATTACGATGAGGAAATGAGGAGAGAAATATATATTTTATAGAGCTAGAAGAAGATAATGAGAGTTAAAGATAATCCCATTAATACTTTACAGTCCTCTTATGTATGTGTTGCTTGTAGTTTATTCTCTTAGAGAGTGAAGAAAGTGTGTGCTAAGTGGAAAAATAAGAGTTATATATAAGTAACTCTAAATCTAATAAATGGATTAGGGAGGTGAGAGACACCTTATAAATGTAAGAATAAAATATATTTATAAATATAATAAATACACATATAATTAAGACTTAGAAAAGCCTATAAACCTAAAAATGATATAAATTAAGATTATTCTCCAACACTCCCCCTTAATCTTAAATTGAGGTTATAAAAGTGAAGAGAACCTTTTAAAAATAAAGAACGGATTTGAAATTATATTAATCTTCCCCCTTAATAGAGACTTACTTCAAGAGAAATTATAATAGTTTAGAGAATAAAAAAGAGAAGATGTTGCTAAAAGTCGCAAGGATGAAAGTGTGATCACCAAGAATTGTCAAGAATCCTCTTTGAATAATGTGATCGATTCATAATGGAAAAAGACCAACAAGAAGGAGCAATGATCCACAAACCTGTACAGAAAGTAAGCTAACACTAATATTTCAAATTAAATAACCATTATGTAAAAAATATAATCTACATACATAATACAATAAAAGTAGATGTACAACTAATCAAATTTGAGTAAAGATAACTTCTATCATAAAGTATATAAACATGCATGAAAATAAGTTAGCCAAAAAAATTATAAATAAAATATATATTTTTTGTAAAAAAATCAAGGAATGCATACAAGATTTGAATTAATCAAAATGGAGACACAGATGTGTCACTTGAAAAAGATATTATGCGTGAAGTATTAGAAAAATTATTGCAAGAAGACATATCAAAGTCTCTATAAGGTCTGTCATTTTTAGGAATCTAAATAGTTTTATCCTTAGAGGTAAGAGATTTAATCATTTTCTAATAATGAAAAGTGTTGTGCATGGATTTATCAAAAGATTTGCATGGATGTAATTTCTAATATTTAGATATGTGATGCTCATATTTTCTATAATGCATACAATGTTTAACATTTTTAATCAAAGTATGAACATTGGAAGTAGTATAATAAAAAAAATTACATTATAAGTCCTTCGATGAGAAGGACAATAAGATTTTGAAATTTCATTAGAAATAAGTAAGTCACTAAAACTGAGATCTTTACAATTTGTATTAGAAATAGGCAAAATAAATTCAAGTATACCAATTGTGCACTTACCAAGTCCACCACCCAAGTAGCCCATAGTGTTTATGATTTTTAAGTCGAGGTTCATAAAATGAGTCTGCATATGAGTTTGAGTTTGTTTCAGCGCATAATGAGATTCATCAATATTAGATATATAAATATTAACAAAATATGCAAATTGAGAATTTAAAGCATCAATAATTTTTTTCATAAACTCCAAATTAGTAAAAGAGTTTTACAAAGCAATAATAATTTTATTTTGAAATTTGATTTCATGTTTAAGAGCAATAAATTCTTCATTGTTAAATGTAATTGATGTAAAATATTTTTAAATGATAAAAAAATCACAAGTTTAAAACTATTATAAGTGTTCACATAAATTTTAAGGTTATAAAATAGTTAAAAAATTAAGCCAATAATACATTTAAAAAAAAAAAAACAAACTTGTAAATGTAGAGCTATAAATTAATTAACTTGTAAATGGAGATCTATGTTAAAACACCAAAAATGATTTTTGAACAAAACCAAAAAAATAAAATGAATTACTTTATTTTTAATAAAGGTGCAAAGGTGCATTTATATATTTATATAAAATAAACATGTTTAAATCTTTCAGCAACTCATAAAAAGCTTTTATTATTTGAAGACTTTAAACAAATAAAATAAAGTTTGAGCACTTTTTTCCTTTTGATCTCCCACCTTTTTTTAATAAATGAATTTGAAGGCTTATCAAATTAAAAAATTCAATTACCAAAAATTGCTCTACATGGAAAGGAAAGAAGGAAGGTCAAGTTTGAATATTTATTTAAATGAAACAAATAACAAACTTTTTTTAAATTTTTTTTTTCACGTGGTAAGAATTTTTGGTGAGGAAATTAGATATTTTTGTTTTAAGTTCAAATTACTTGTAAGAGTTTAGTTTTATTTGATTTGAAAAATAAAAACTAATTAAGACTTTAAATTTTTTTTAAACCTTTTGATATATATATATATATATATATATATATATATATATATATATATATGATTTGTTTTAAGAAATGGAATGCTATATGGATATTTAAAAAAATTAATTTAATATTAAACCCAAAAAAATGACACTTATAATGTGTAAAAAAGACATGTATATTTTTTGATTTTTTTTTAAAAATAACCTCCATATAATGGTAGATCGCTCCAAGCAAGTTTAAAAATTTTATTGGTTGTTTTTTTAGACCTTACAATAAAATTTATTAGTGTATTATTATTTTAATGAATTTAAAATATATCTCAAACTTGGATTAATATAATTTCAATTTTTTTCTTTATTTTTAAAAGGTTTTTTCCACTTTTGTAACCCCAATTTAAGTTTAAAGGAGAGTTTTGGAGAGTAATCTTAATTTGGGTCCTTTCTATGTTTATAGGCTTTTATTATGTCTTAGTTATATATATATTTAATATATTTATAAATACATTTTATTTCTACTTTTATGAAGTATCACTCACCTCTCTAATCCATTTGTTGGATTCAGAGTTACTTATATATAACTCTCCTTTCTCTATTTGACACACATTTCAAGATCAAAATTAAAAATGACCATAGCTCTGACACCTTGAAGTATTTATCTCAAGAATAATCATCAATGACATTGCATGGAAGTGCAAAAATAAATAAATCACAAGACTAAGTTACCTCTCAATGTGCAAATTATAAATGAAACAATAATTTTAAATTGAAAAATCAAATGTATTAGATAAAAATCTATATGGTGTCATTAGAAGGCTTAAAATCAAAATCTCTACAAGTACAAGATTGAATCAAGAACACAAGAGAAGAAAATAGAGAAAGCTATGACATTCTAGTGAAAAAATGAGGAGAGGAAGGACTCTTTCATAGAGCTAAAAAAGAGAATGAGAGTTACAAAGAATCTCATTATTACCTTACAAGCTTCCTATGTGTGTGTCACTTGCGACCTATTCCCTTAGAGAGTGGAAGAAAGTGTGTTTTAAATAAAGAAACGAGAATTATATGCAAGTAACTCTAAATCTAACAAGTGGATTAGGGAGATAAGTGGCACCTAATAAATATTGAAATAAAATATATTTATAAATACAATAAATACACACATAACTAAAACTTAAAAGAAACCTATAAACTTAAGAAGGACCCAAACTGAAATTATTCTCCAACATCATTGGTGGTGATAGATAATTAATAATTGATAATGGATAATGGACAAGGATGTGAAATCCCTTCCCTTTGCCATTCTACCTTTTTTGATGTTTTGGCATTGACAACGAATCCTCCCTATATGTAGTTATAATTATATTACTATATGTCATTAGTATTATAGACATATTCATATAATTGATTCATTGAATATAAAACCACTGTGTTAATGCATACTTACATCCACATCTGGATAAGTAGAATAAATATTTCTTAAAATATAATTTAAAGATATCATATTATACTAATTCAAAATTTAAATCAAAAGTTGACTAATTTTGTTATAAATATCTATCTCATGGCTATCACAAAATAATATTGCAATGCAATTCAGAATACAATTTACAGAAAGAACCTAGAACCGTATTCAATTGCTTATATAATTCATCATTTATTATTCATAATTTTTTTTTTTAAATAAAAATGTACAACCCAAGTCAAAATTCACATTCACTTAAATATAAGCTACAAGACTCTGACCTTAGTTATATGAATTTATCCTCTTCTAAAAGTATTTTTTCATAATTTTAAATTTTAACATTAACTTTATAATATTTATTTTTATTCATAAATTAATTAATTATTAGTAATATAGATAATATATATTTTATTATGATATCACATTTAATAGCAATTAAATTAAATCAATTTTTATATAAATCTTTTCATAACATAGAGAGGATGTTAAAACTTTATATACATATATATATATATATATATATATATACATATATATATATATATATATATATATATATATAATACATCGACATATATTATTCTTGAGACAAGTCAAAATGTATGTTAAGTGTCTCGATAATGATAAATATCGATGTAATGATATATATATATATATATATATATATATATATATATATATATATATATATATAATAAAATGGTAAATAGAGAACAACACACATATGATATATCAGTTGTATAACAACCAAGTTTACGACATTCGGTATGTATACTTTAATAATTGAACTCTTTGTTCTTTTTATTTTATTTTATATACATTTTTTCCATTCTTCAATCTCTTGAACCAATCATATGTGAAAGGCAGTGTGATCCTTAATCCATGTAGTGACTTGACACGTGATATAACAACAAATATCAAACATTGTCTTTCTATAAGTCCTATATCAATTGTGGCTTTCTCAAGTGTTAATCCCTTTGATTTGTGGATTACCAATCCCCATGCCAATTTCAAATGCAATTGACACACATGACCCCTTTTTATATTGGTGATTGGAATTGTAGTATTGGACCTAGAAAAACATATTCATTAAAATTTGTATTAAATTCCATGTTGATAGAGTTTAGTTTTTTGAAGACATTTGTAGACTTATTGCATGGGAGATCTTTTAGTGTTGTTTCATCAATATTTATATCTCTATAAAACTTATATTTAAGTGCCTTATATACTTGATCTATTTTTGTAGTAAAGATGTAAGTAGTTCCATAGTGTTACTTTCTTTGTACTATGATAATTGACATACTTGAAATATGATGTGGTATTTTTTTTACAATTTCCTTGAATTATTATGAAAACAAAATGCTATGTACTTTGTATTTGTATTGTCCTCCTATTGCATGATTTACTTAAAGAATTGAATTCACATGGGTGATCAAAATCTCTTGGACCACTTGAGTCAAGTTTGCCAATTCAAGTGGTTGGGGCCCAAGATCCATTTCATTAGCTTCAAAAAAATGTTAGACAACTTTCTCTTTTTGGCATCTACTACAAACAACCCTTCAGAAGCTCATTGAATATTCATTCCAAGATAACATTTTTGATAGATATAACACATATATGGTGCATTAAGTTTGTCTAACTCATGTTAAAACAATAATTATATAGTCTTGAAATCAATCTCAACATTTTTGTTTGGATTAGGTTCTTTTTATTGTCAATTTGTTTGGGACTCTTGAATTTGAATTGGTCTTCTCTCTTATGATGATTCACTATTTTTCAAGTTACTCTTATTCTTACTTCTTTCAATAGTGGTTACTTATATTCAATTCTACATATGCCCTGGAATATTCTCATCTATGTTAGTAAAATTGAATTCTAATGTAGCTATCAATATTTCCACTGAGGTTTATAATACAAACTCTATTCCACTTTAACTTTCACCAAAAAATTTGACAGGGATTTCAACAAAGTCTATCATCTAGCCTAGTTTTATATCCATTATACTTTCTTCATCATTCTTGATATCATTGTTAGAATTTGAGAGATGATGTCTTTTTACAACATTTTGATTACATTATCATAGTTTTTATATTTCTGCATTAGTCATTTGATCTACATGCATTGATATTTATAATCTTATTAATATTGAACTATTACATTACAAATAACCTGGGTATGAAAACTGGTCATATCTATTTACTTTATGATCTATAACATTTTCTCAAAAAATGTTATAATAATATACATGTAAAAATATACATAAAAACCCTATAATTATATGAATTTAATATATCATAAAAAATTATAATAAATTATATTAACATGATAATTTAATATCAAACTATTACATTACAAACAAGCTAGGTATGAAAACCAGTCATATTTATTTACCTTATGATATATAAAAATTTCTCAAAAAACCTTATAACACTACAAATATAAAAATAAGATTACACCATTATAATAGCTTAAATAATTGTGCTATACATATAATTATTTTACCGTACATATCATTACTTTACCAAATGTAAAAATTTCTCTAAAACCCCTAATTACTACAGAAGTAAAAATATACATGGAAACCCTATAATTATATAATTTTAATATGCCATAAAAAAATTATCAATTTAAAAGTTATAATACTACAGATGTAAAAATAAGATTACACCATTATAATAGCATATACAATTGTGTTATACATATAATTATTTTACCATACATATTATTATTTTACAAAATGTAAAAATTTCTCTAAAATCCATAATTACTTAATAATATGATCAATTTTAAATATATAAACTTCATGTGCTCGAAATACACACAAAGAAAGTAAATTTTGTGGGGATAAATATCAAAAACAAAATATCAAATTTTTTTACCTACCCTATATTACTACGGATTTAAAAATATATAAACAAATTTAGAATTATATAATTTTAATACATGAGAAAAAAATTCTCATAAAACCTTATAATATTGTGTATGTAAAAATAAAATTATACTATTGTAATAGCATACATAATTGTGCTATACATATAATTATTTTACCATACATATCATTATTTTACAAGATATTTTCTCTAAAAACCTTTGTATTTATATGATTTTTTTTTTCAAACATCACATCCTATTTATTGTTTTTAATGTGTTGGCTGTAAACTAATTAAAAGTGGGTATAGTTTTTTTTTTCAATTCTAAAAGAATCAAAAGTTGACACACTCATGCCAATACACCTCCCAACATCCTAGATGCCACTAAAAGAACACCTATCAGTGTAATAACAAATGATTAATAACAATATATTACATACACTACATTTAAAATATGATTTTATATACAACACAATAGATTTACAATACATAATATACAACACTAATCAATTTAATCTTTAATATACTTATAAAACATTTTTAAAAATTACTAATTAAAATTTATTATTATCTTACACATATTAATTATCCTACCCAATTAATTGGGTATATGTATCTCATGTTAGTTATTATCCATTTATCCATATTACAACTTTCACTTCAACTTAATTGACCAAACCAAAATTTATGAAGTATTACATTGCAAAATCTTTCACTATCAATAAATAACCCAAGGAACATGGGAATATATTAGTCAAGAATGTAATTTATTAAGCCTAATTGGGTAATGATTAGTAAATCATAACTTTATCCCAAGGTTATGGCTTATAATTATATTCAATAAATTATTCTTTATAAATATTTAGTTTTTAACAATTGAATTCTATCCCTTAAAGGTGAAGAGGGAAGAATAAGAGAAAGTGTGTAGGTAACATTGCTCCAATAATCTAGAAAATTTATAATATGGGCTACCTCCAACACCACTTTATTAATTTACATTAAAATTTCTAAAAACACATTTGATATCATCGTACCCTTAATATAAGAAGAGAATTGTTTAAGCTAGCGAATATAGTAACATTTTTTTATTTCAAGATAAAACAAAGATAATTCTTGCTTGTAAATTATGTTGAATATGCATGAATAATGTATAAAGTATGCACTTCCAATCCTCAAGGAGAATATTCTATTAAATGAAAGGATCTACCCAAAAGGGTTTAAAAGTTATGAATCATTATCCATGCTAGTTGAGCTTTGATTTAGAAACAAAACAAATGCTTAACAATCTTAGTTTCACCAAATAAATCTCACTTGGGATGAGTAACACCTTAATGCTAAGGTGATTCCCCAAGGGTCATCCTTGAGAAATAAAACTCCAAACAAAATTAACTGATTTAGACTCAAGAATAAATTTTAAGATGGTTTGAAATCTCCTACCCAAAGTGTGAGTAGCAAACTAGAGAGAACATATCTTATTGAGATTTGGATATATGGTAGTTGAGGGAAGAGCCATTCATATCCCTTGTTGGAAGTATAATTGAGGAAAAGGGTTTTAATATACTGCTTTTAATCCTTCCACTAGGTTCAAGTGAAAATCACATCAATTTTATGCAACATTTCTACAAGAACAACATTGATAAACTCCTTTAAAATTCCTAATCATTGTTTTTAAGATGAAATTTAAATTTAACCTTAGGCCATGATTTATTTTAGATTATATATATTAAACAATGCACATGCCTCATTTAAACAAAATTGAGAGAATGGATTGAAGGAACCTATGCAAACATTTATACCAAGTGTAGGCCCATTGTATGGTTCTATCTTGACTAGTTTAGTACAACTTAATTGGATATAAATTACTATTATAATAATCACCAACTTCAAACTTATTCTCTTAAGGTCAAATTAAGTTTTGCATCTCCTATCAAACTTGTAGTTTTGACACAATTTTTATTGAAATTATTTATAATTAGACCAATGAATACATGAAAGTGCATCTTTAGGCTTCCCTTTGTTCACCCTAAATATTTTGTGGCTAGGCTAATAAATGGGGCATTTAATATCCTATATTGTCACATGGGGGCTCAAGGGTCTTGACGAGATTTAACATGTATAATTGAGGGAATTGGTGTATCAATTGTTCTTCCAAACATGGGTATATTTAGGAAAATAAACATCTCAAATTTTAATCTTTAGCTTAAAAAGTGCTCCTTAGACATGTTTTAAAGGAAAATTAAGATTTTTTATGTTAAATAGGAAAATAGAACAACTCAATCCATGCCTTTCCTCACACATTTATACAATAGTGCCTCACCATACACTTCACCGATGATGGAGCTTATGTGTTTGCCACCTCATCTGAGCTACTTTCATCATTATAGGTATTGTATTGTAATTTAATGTTATATTGTAATTTATAAACAATGTATATGTTCCTCCTAACCTTTTAGATTGTAGTTTCAAAGCTTGATTTATCCCATTATTATATTATTTTAAAAAATATAATTTATATTTAAGTTTCTATCCTTATAATTTGTAAACTCCTAAAGATTGCATACTTAATATAATTCATAGAATCACATACTAGTATTCTACTTTGAACTTGATTTAAAATGAGTTTTTATATCGTGTAAGAGTGATAGAGTGTGGATTAATTTTTTTGAAAACCATTCACAATTAATAAGGAAAGTTAAAAACACACAACATGGAGGTTTTAACCTAAAACCCCTAATGTGGGGAAATCTAGCTGAAAGTGGAAACTATATATCTTCCTCTTCTTCTTCTATGAAATGAATCAAGACAAATATCTTATAGAGCATACAAATCCCCTCTTTGTTCTCTTCTTTCTTCCTAATACTATAATGGAATAAATACAAGAAACATAGAACAATTACAATCATATAACTACTCACAACTCACTACTCCTCTCTCATGCATCCATCCTCCTATATTATTGTAGATCATGATCCATGATCATCAAATTATTTTCTCTTTATATACAACCCTTCATATGATCCCTTGGAAATGTTCCCTTCAAATTCTAAGCCTCTAAAATGCCCAAGAATGAGAATATCAACTAGTTGATATTCTTACTTTAACTCTTCATTAACGTAGGGGAAACCATTGCTTTATGAAGAGTGGTGGTTTCGAAACTGCACTAATAGTTTCAAAACTACTCCTAGAGGTATAAAAACTACCATGCCAATTGTTAAACTACACCAATAATTTAGAAATCATAACTTTATGCAAACTGGTTGTTTCATCATGCAAGAATGTCTTTGAACTTACTGAGGTCATATCTTTTGCATATCAACTCAAAATCACATGTCATTTTTTTTTGGAAGTGTATACTTTTTTGAGCAAAATTAAAATTGTAATCACATTTACATTTTAATAAACACTATTTTCTATTTCAACTTTATGAATTAGACATTAACTTGTGAGGTGTCATAATACACAACCTTGCCACTCAACATTCCTTGTTTTATAAACCCCGACATGTCTTTAGATTGTTTTGGAGTTTATTGATAACTTCAATGGATCCTTATGAATCATACCTTCCATTTTTAAGTGGATTTTGGTCCCACAAAAACTTACTTACATATGAGATATAAAGAATCTTTCCCTCTATCTCATTTGAATTTTGTTGAAGTTGTTGGCATTTTGCCTTGGCTCTAACCTATAAGTTTTTTGATCCTATGTTATAGTTCCTCTGCACTTTCCCGAGCCACACATTTTTCCTCATCTCCACTTTATCTGAACTCAAGAATATGTTGTGCACACTCATAGAGAAAATAATCGAGCTTGAATCTTTCAACCTCCTCCTCCTCCTCTTATAAAAGAGATGGTGTTTGAATATTCTCTTCCACTGAAAGAGATTAACTGATTTTCAACATCTGCTACTATAATTTTTTTTTTTTTTTTTGAGAAATCAACACGCTTCCATTGTTTCATAATTAACGACCTTCTTGATATTATTATTCAATTACACTCTCTTATTGACAATGAAGCTAATCATGCATCTATGATACTTTATTTGTAGAATCCCTCGACACTCTTTCCATGATACCACATCTTCCAATTCCTATGAAATAAATGATCCCCTCTTCCTCATTTTATACAAGAACTAGATTGACTTGCCTCTCATTTAGTTATCCCTTAAACTCTTTCCATGGTATTGTGATTGCTCCGTGATTCTTCCTCAAAGATGTCCACTTGTAACTGTCCCACGATGATCGATCTTCTACTGTTGGATTTGTTTCCCCATCAGTTGAAGAAATACCAACTTATAAACCCTGAAATTACATCTATAAATACAATATTAACTCCCCTTTTAAAAACTAATAAATTTAAGAAGAACGCTAAAACCGAACACCTTTTGTAACATGTTTCGAACAACTTTCTAAGTCTTAGATCAAAGACAACCAAACCAAGTGAATTTATCAAAATTGGCAATACTTTACAATTCATCTCATCTTCATAATACCCATTTTTTAATGTTCTAAAATGTCTTAATTCTTTCTCACTTGAAAAGCGATATGCATACCTTTCTACCATTTCGAATACAACCTCAGGCTTTTCAACATGATGTTTAACAGCATTTTCAGACAGAGGTTGTTGGACTTCCCGATTCAAAAGACTTGGCCCTTTCTGAGTGGAAGAAAAAGATAGCAGCTGAAAGAAGCAATGCCTGCAAGGCTTGATTGGTGGCCATTTTGGGTGAGGGAAGAACCATAAGGTTGTAAATGTATAAGATGTTATGGCATTGGCGTTTCTTATATAGCAAATTCAGCCTTGAAGGTATATAATCTATTCTGAATATAATCCAGTATAATCTTGAGACCCACCAGTTGAAAATCCGATCCTATGTAGTTGGGAGTACGGTGGTCATGAACAGGAATGGCATCAAGGATGACGAAATACTTAGTTAAAATATGGTCCACCTCTAGCACCACTCTATTGGTTTACATTAAAAGTTCTAAAAACATATTTGATAGCATCCGACTTTTATTATAGGAATATAATTATTTGAATTAACAAAATAGTAACATTTTTTTATTTTAAATTTGAAAAAGAGAATTTTCACTTGAAAAATATTGAATATATATAAATTTTGTAGGAATTATATACTACCAATCTGAGATAGAATATTTTATTAAATGAAATATTTTAATCAAAAGGGTTTAAAAATCATGAATCTATGTTCATGTTAGTTGAACTTTGATTCATAAATAAAATAAATGTTTAGTAATTTCAGTTTTTTCATATAAAATTTATTAAGAATGAGAAATACTATAATGCAAAAAGTGATTTTAATTGATCATTTTTGAGAAATAAAATAAATCAATTTAAATTTAAGAATAGAATTCGAGATGGTTTAAAATTTCTTACTCCAAATATTAGTAGCGAATTGGGGAGACCATCTGTAATTGAACTTTTAATATATAAATAGTTGAAGAAAAAATTATTTATATCTTTTGTTAAAAGTATAATTAAAAAAGGAGATTTTAATATACCACTTCTAATTTTTTTTATTAAAATAACATAAAAATCACATTAATTTTATACAACATTTTTATAGATACATCAATAACCTCTTTAAAAAAAATAATCATTATTTTAAAAATAAAATTTAATTTTAACTTTAAACCATCAAAAATTTTAAATTAAATATCCTAAATAAGCACATACCTCATTTGAAAAAAACTTGAGAGCATAAATTTTAGTATCCTAGATTGTCACATGGGCGCTTACGAGTCTCGACGGGATTTAACGTGTATAATTGAGGGAATTGGTGTATTTTCCAAACATGGGTATGATTAAGGGAATGCTTAAAAGTGCACCTTAGATGCATTTTAAAGCAAAATTAAGTATTTTTTATGATAAAAATTTGGGAAATAGAGTAACCCAATCCATGCCTTTGTCAATAGTGCCTCACTATACACTTCTTCGATGATGGAGTTTGTTAAGTTTATCATCTTATTTGAGTTACTTTCGTCAATGTAAGTATTGTATTATAATTTAATAATGTTTTTATATATACTTTTGTTATTGTAGAAAGTGTATTGAATTTAATATTTTGTTATAATTATTTATTTATTTTGTAAATAGTATATATGTGTTTTTTAAATTTTCAAATTGTAAAATTAAAATTTGATTTCTCATACATACATATCGTTTATAAGTATGTTTTAAAATAAATTATAAAATTTTATGATAAACAATTGGAAAATAAAGTAACTCAATTTACACCTTTCTTGACACATTTTAACAATAATGCCTCACCATACACTTCTTTGATGATGGAAGTTATGTGTTTGTCACCTCATCTAAGCTACTTTCTTCAATGCAGGAATTGTGTTGTAATTTAATATTGTATTATAATTTTTTATTTAGTTTGTAAATAGTGTATTGTGCTTCTTAACATTTTAGATTGTAGTGTTAAAGTTTGATTTGTCCCATTATATTATTGTTTTATTTTATATTTATATATATACTTTCATTATTGTAAGAATTGTATTGTACTTTAATCTTGGATATATATATATATATATATATATATATATATATATATATATATATATATATATATATATATATATGTATGTTTGTAAACAATGTATATGTGCCTCTTAAATTTTCAAACTATAGTGTCAAATTTTGATTTGTCCCATTATTTGTATTGCACACACACAATCCTTATGATTTGTAAATTATTAAAGATGTCATGTTTACAGAATTCATAGAATCGCATACTATTTTTCTACTTTGAACTTGATTTAAAATTATAATCTTTATAGTGCATTAGATTTTTAGAATGTGTAATATAAAGAATACCATTTTTGCAAACCATTCACAATTAATAAGGAAAGTAAAAAACACACAACATGGAGGTTTTAACCCGTAAACACCCCAATGTGAAGAGACCTAGCTAAAATTGGCAATTATACATCTTCCTCTTCTTCTTCTTCTGCTTCTTCAATGAATCATTAAAAGGAAATCAAAGAGCATACAAATCCTTTATTTGTTATCTTCTTTCTTATTGATACTATAATAGAAGAAATATAAGAAACATTGAATAGTTATAGTCATAACTACTTATAGATCCTTTCTCATGCATTCATTCTCTGTCAATCTTGTAGATCATGATCCATGACCATCACTATATTTTTCATTTATATACATCCTTGTAAATGTTCCTTCGAAGTTCCAAGCCTCTAAAATGCCTAAGAACAAGAAGATCAATCAGTTCATAGCCTTACTTTAACTCTTTGTTAATACAAGGGAGAATGTTGCTTAATGGAGAGTGGTGGTTGAAAACCCACCTCAAGGGTTTTAAAACTAGCCCGAGGAAAGGGTAAAAAAATTATTATGTTAGTTTCCAAACTACAATGATAGTGTAGAAACCACTACTTTATGCAAACTAGTTATTTTGTCAAGTAAGAATTTCCTTTAACTTTTAGAGGCCATATATTTTACATATGAATTCAGAATCACATGTTGATTTTTTTGAAAGTGTATAAATTTTTGAGAAAAATCCAAATATGCAATCACATTTTTATTTTAATAAATAATACTATCTATTTCACCTTCATAAAGTAGATAGTATCTTGTGAGGTGTCACAATACACAACCCTGACACTCAACATTCTTTATTTCATGAATTTCAACATGTCCTTGAATTATTTTGGAGTTTATTGATGACTTACATGGAAACTTATGGATTATACCTCCCATTTTTAGGTGGATTTTGATCCCACAAAAAACAAACTTAGAAGATATATTGTGCAGCCTTTTGGACTTTGTCATGCCACACATATTTCCTCATTTCCAACTTCCCTAAACTCAAAAATATATTGTGCATAACCCTAAAATAAAATACATGATCTTGCATCTTTCAACCTCCTTTGCCTCCTCTGAAAGAGATGGTGTTTGATTATTCTCTTCCAATGACAGATATGAACTGATTTCAAACATTTATTTTTACAATTTTATTTTTTATGTGTGAACTCAACATACTTTCTCTACATAGTCCATTCATGGTCTTCTTGATGGAATTATTCAATTAAACTTTCCTCTTGACATTAGAGCTAATATATATCTATAATGCTTTACTTATAGAATCCATCAACACTCTTTTCATAAAATCACATCTTCCTTTTCCAATGAGAGAGATAATGCCCTCCTCCTCTTATTATGAAAGAGATAGAGTGATTTACCTCTCATTGAGTTGGTTATCCCAACCTTTG
Source organism: Torreya grandis (assembly GCA_037957365.1). NCBI lineage: Eukaryota > Viridiplantae > Streptophyta > Pinopsida > Cupressales > Taxaceae > Torreya > Torreya grandis. The sequence continues at coordinate 1,293,528 of JARHVA010000450.1, forward strand.
CTTTTGGTTACAATTTATTGGTATTGTGGTTCGATATGATTCTTCCTAAAAAATGTCCACTCGTAACTGTCCCATAATGATAGATCTTCTACTAGTGATTTTTTTCCCCATTAGTACAAGAAATATTAACTTATAAGATCTAGAATTAATGTTGGCCTAGATAAATGGAGAAATAACCAAAAAACTACATTTCAAATATTGAATTTCACACAAAATATATTAATGTGTTATTTTGAGATTCTAAGTTATTTATTTTTGTACAAAGAATGCTTTTTAAAAAACATTCAAGTAAGTTACCAAGAGTAACTACTCAATAGATTGAGCCATCTAAACACTAACTAACAAGAAAATAAACTAACACTAAAGAATGACTAACAAATTTAACACATAATAAAACCTTGGATCAAATATCCAACAAACTCCCCTTGATCCAAAGGGGTATAGATGATGAAGATCTGGAGCTATAACTATGAAGTCACCAATGAATCTCTGCTACATTTGTAAGCTAGCACATTGTACATTATGGTATTGATCAAACGATGGTTTATGAACATGATCATGGCCTACTCATCTCATTTTACCATCATATTGTACTATGGTAGAACTCAATAAAAACCTATCCAACTACATCGACCCACATAAGGTCCAACACAAGAACCTATCAAAGTGATCTCTTAGTGCTCTATATAACAAATCTCTTAGATGCCCAACAATCGCCAACATCGCATGCATGCCTTTGATCAACACTTAAAATGTTAGCAAATCTAATGTTCACTCATACAACTACTGATGACTGATCAAAGGCCATTATGCAATATATTCCCCTATCAAGTGAGAGGTGAGAAGCTGTGTAGCATAAAAATAAATTAAAACTACTCTATCTGCTCCATGTCATGAATATCAGATATAGAAATCCAAAAATAAAACTGAAAGCAAAAACACAAGATAAAAATTGCTATCCTAATACTCAACCCATACTCTGAGCAAATAACGAACTAGAGAAAGGGGAAATATCCTCCAACCTCTGTGGATCCTCCAACCTCCAATTGGCTCTATTTAGCTTGTTAGATCCTTAGGGCCCTGTAAACACCAAAATGTAACACCATCATAACCAATAACATAAGTAGTGGGACACATCGTTATAATCTTTATTTGATGTATACAACACATTTTTATCATTTGAAAAAAACTTGGGGTGTCAGATTCCACCAAAAATGCACTCGATTGCATTACAATGCATAATTTATTTAAAATATGTAAAAAATATATTTACGCATGCCAGAATAAACACTTGTTTATGCTAATGCTCTTATAAATCCATTTACATGAAAAACGAGCAATCATATGAAGAATTTGAATACTGTATGCAGAAGATATGATAGTTTAAAATTTTGCTTCTCTATCAAGGTAGGCAAACCCCCCTCAATGCTAATTTAGAAAATTTGACTAGTTTACGGGGATTAAAATATCATATGAAGACATGATGGACCCCTCCTTGTTTATACTCATTGAAAATCTACCCAAGTATAGCTTCTTAAAAAGTAACTTTGACAAAATAATATAACAGTGTGTTCAAAATATAGTAAAACCAGTCACAGTAAGTACAAATTTTCTTGGTTTTCACAATTAATTCAAATAACCCCTTTGCAAAAAAAAGATTTTTTTTGGTCACTTTTAAAGCTTGAACCTTTGACCTCCCTTATGGCAAATACTTGTAAAATTTATATGACCAATTTTGCTTCAATGATTATTGAAAATTTGATGGGCATATTTTCAACATAACTAGAAGTCATTTGAAATGAAGATTTTTACCATATAAAATTTTGTTTACCTTGCATGAGAAAAAAATCTTACTGTCTCTTTTCCTTTGCTAAGTTTCTTATGGAGCCCTGTAAAAAAATACTTAGAATAAATTTAGATTTTTGAAAATACTGACATCTTCATTTCTTTGAAATCAGTGCCATTTACCCATGCTGCCGTGAAGTTTCTGTATAGATCTGTGCTGGACTAAGCAATAAAACTTGGTAACTGTCTTATTCCTACGTTCAGATTATCATGCAAGGTCTGCATTCTATCATTTGGTCTTCTCTTTAATTTAACAAATCAACTTGAAGCATATATATCTAACAAACAAAATTGATGTGCTAATGATGCATCGTACAAATCAAAAAATCTACCCTCATCCACCGCTGTCCAAATTGAAGGCTATGCCCAGATTGCCACACTCAATAAACTGATGCGAGTCCTCTTTATTTGTCAGGTTTCTCATTGAACGCTTTTGCATTTTTTCTTGGGATGCCAAACTAATTTGTATGCTATATTACACTTGACACTGAGTTAGAATGATTATTTTCCCGTACACAAGTTTCTCTTGACAAATTACCATTGATGTAAAGACCGTCCAATTCAATATAGCTTTGCATTGAAGCATAGTACAATTCAAAATTAACTCAAACTTTATTTCATCACGCGATGTTGTTGAAGGATACCATCGTACAAAGCAAATTAATTTCTGGTGGTGCTTTGAATGAAGAAATTCCTGCAGTCACTTGTGACAATAGTGGGCAATCAAAAAGTTATTCTTCAATCTTCACTCCTCCATGAGTAACCTTGCTCTGATACAACTGTTGCCCTGGATAAATAGAGAAATAACCAGAAAACTATATTACGAATATTGAATTTCACACAAAATATGTTAATATATTATTTAGAAATTCTAACTTATTTATTTTGTACAAAAAATACCTTTTAAAAAATATTGGGATAAGTTATTGAGAATAACTACCCAATAGAACTAACCACCCAGACACTAATTAACAAGAAAATAAACTAACACTAAAAAAATGACTAACAAAATGAACACATAACAAAACCTTGGATCAAATATCCAACAATTACATCCATAAATACAATATTAACTCCCCTTTTAAAAACTAATAAATTTAAAAACGACACGCAAAAGATGAACAACATGGTATCAAAAAACTTTATCTTAAAAGGGAACAGCATATACTAAATACTTAAAAATTCATCTCATCTCATCTCCATAACACCCATTTTAAAAAGTTTTAAAACGTCTTGAAAATTTTCTCACTTGAAAAGCTACATGCTTACCTTTATACCGACTACAACCTCAGGCTTTTCAACATGATGATTAACAACATTTTCAGACACAGGTTGTCCCACTTCCAGATTCGTGATATTTTCAAAAGTTTCAAAGGACTAGGCCATTTCCGGGTGAAAGAAAAAGTTAGCAACTGAAAAAAGCAATGACTGTAAGGTTTGAATGGTGGCCAGCTTGGTGAGGGAAGAAGTATAAGAGAGGTTGTTAATAAGATATTAAGACATTGGCGTTTCTTATATAGCAAATTGAGCCTCTGAAGGTATAGAATCTATAGTGATTATAATCTTGAAACCCACCAGTTGAAAATCGGATCCTGTACAGTTGGTGGTACGGTGGTAATGAACAGGAATGGCATCTAGGATGACAGAATACTTAGTGGTTGACCACTATCTATAAAATTCAAAAAAACAATAGCTGTGAGGTGACTAGTGATGTGATATCACTATCGTTATGAAAATTTAATATATTGATCCTCTACATTGTCAACCAACATATCCAGTTGTTCAAAGCACAAAGCATTCTATGCTTTTTCATAGTATCTATAGGCGAAATGACCCACACACACCCAAAAAAAAAAAAAAAAAAACAAAAAAATCTGAGCAACTTTCTTTCTACCGATCTCGTGAAAAAAGTGGCATTAAAAAGGTTTTTATTTTGAGTAGCTAACATGGTGGGCTTAAGTTTCAAGAATCTGCACATGATCCGCATATGGTGCGCTTAGGTGTTAGAAATTTCCACGAAATTAACTTCTACATTCTTTGAATATCCGTTATCGAAGGCATTGGTCGTTGAATTGATGCATAAGCAACAATTCTTTGAGGACACTACTCTAAAATGCTACTTTCAAAAACACATTTGATATCATCGTAAGAGAATTGTTTGAGTTAGCAAAAAGAGTAACATTTTTTAATTTCAAGATTAAAAATGAGAATTCCCACTTGGAAAGCATGTTGAATATGTATGAATTTTGTAGGAAGTACGTACTACCAATTTTCAAGGAGAATATACTAACAAATGAAAGGCTTTAGTTGAAAGGGTTTAAAAATCATGAATCGATGTCCATGTTAGCTGAGCTTTAATTTGGAAACAAAGTAAATGCTCATCAATCCCAGTTTTGCGACATAAAGCACATTTATTACAAGGAACACCTTAATGCAAAAGGTGATTCCCTAAGGGTCATATTTAAGAAATAATACTCCAAACAAAATGAGCCAATTTGGACTCAAGAATAGAATTTGAGATAGTTTGAAATATCCTATTCCAAATGTGAGAAGCGAACTAGACAAACCATTTCTTATTGAGCTTTTGATATAGGGGTAGTTGAGGGAAGATCTTACATGACAAACTGTTATGCAAAATCAGAGGAAATAATATAAAAATATCAAGCACTTATTGATTTAAAATTATGCAATTATAGAAACTTACCAAGAATAGAAAAGTATAATTGATAACAAAGACTTAGTTGGAAAACCATGTTGCAGGGAGAATCAAACGTTGATACTTGTTGAGTGTGAATATGTATTGACTGAGACCAGGGATCTAGTACTAGATCAAGGCCTAGAAAATAGTGCAATGGGTTAGACATTAGAGGGGTGGCACTCTTGTCTACTCTGACAACACTCCTATCCACTTATAGTGAGGAAATTAGGGTTTATGGGTTCTTTATGTCTTCGTATGTAGACCCTGTATTGAGTGCAGGAACTTCTGATTAGTTTTGAAGACCAATGTGTGACTAATTTTCTTTTAAAACCCTAACTCCTTGATATGTGAAGACCAATGCAAATCAATGGAGAAAAATGGGTCACCAATTGAAGTTGGATGAGACCTCAATACCCCATGTGTTGAGCATTACCGACATACTAATACTCTGAAGAGAGATTAAACTTCATGTAGTTCTCCCATGTTACAATGATGTATGAATAGCTAGTGCAATATGCTAGATGTTGGTGTAATACTGATGTGATTAAGTGCCTTAAACCTTGACTTGTGACTTAGAATATGTATTTAGACTTAAGCTATGGGCTAGTAAGGATGTATGCAATTAGAATTGGGAGGACTAAGTGTTTTACTCTCAATGTGTAATTATGATTCTGGTGCTTTTTGATGTTGAAGCCTTTTGTGTGAAAAATGTTTTAAAATGTGTTTATACCATCATATCCTTGAAATTCCTTTGAATGTGGGTCACTAAGGACATAGGTTGACCTTTCCATAACCTTTGATTTTATACTGTAGCCATTATTTGGTGGGAAGACAAGAGAGTGGCCATGAATACTAAATCGGTGCGCTATAGTCCCCTAGCCCACACTGTAGTCCAATGGGCAATTTGATCATGCTAAGTGTTAGGTAGGGATTAAAATATGCTTAATAATAAAAAGAATAAGGAGGAGTACACTTCAAGGTCATTTATCATCTTATAAAAGTGAGTTTTACATGATCAAGGTGTTAGAAAGTGATCAAAAAGGGCCCTAAGGTATGTGTAGATCTAAGTGTGTAAAAGAGTGGTCACAAGTGCATAATTTTAGCTTAAATGTAAAATTATATATCTACATTTTTCTCCCTTTTGTTCTAGTAATGGAAAAAAGTGAAAGCAATAGAGTAAAAGGAAAAAGAGTGCACACTTGAACTTACCTATGAAAAGGATTTATGGATGTAGGCCACAATATTGAACTGTACTCCACATAAACCTATAATGAAACATTAAGATGAATATGAAAATTAAAAACCAAGAAAGTAGAGAGTGAGAAGGAATGGTTAAACCTAATTACATACATGAACCATTGTGATTTTTTGGTGTAAAAAGTGATGTAAACTAGGTGACTGTAGAGGGCAAGACCCTTGGAGTTTTCATTAACATTAAATAGCTTGGATTGGATTGTGCATGCCCCAATCCTCATCGATAGGTGAGTGTTCTTAAGAAATCAAAGTGTGCTTGACTCCATCCTCAAATACCAAAAGTAGTGAAGTAATTTAGATTCTCTACATGAATCCAAATAAACCAACCATTGCATATGGAACAAGGTTAAATTTTGCTGTAAAACTAGCACAAAAATGATGCAAAAATTGAGCAATGAGGAAATAATCTGCCACACACATGCGCCTAAATTGATATCTAGTGGATATAGGTTTTGAGACAAAGTAAAACAACTATGATTATGAGAAAACTCATGTTTTAACTTGGAATAACATGTCATGCATGATTGCCCCCAAACTGAGAAAAATGAGATTAAAAAATTAAAAAATAATGATCTGAGTAAACTGAGATTCTAATAAATTATGGAAATGCCTATTTTAAAGGAATTTGGACAACATCATTTGGAAGGACATTAGAGTAGTTCCCTCTTGTCTAATATGGTACTCCTGTCCAAAATGGCTTTCTATGTATTTTTTGGGAATAAATTTTTGTCAAATTTGTTATCAATATAAAAATATGTCTGAGTACTAATCTGGGAGGTTTAGTCTCTAATAAAAAAATCTATGAATGCCTTCTCTTTTGAGTTGAATTATTGATATTTCCAATAATTTAACTCAAAATAAAAAGTTATGCAATACGTAGTTATAAAAAATGATTGAAATCTAAGTAGTAGTGATAACATAGACTAGCATGACATCATCATATAGATAAATTGAGCATAGTAATAATGTGATATGTATGTAGAAACAAGTATTCATAAAAAGACTATCTATATAAATTCTAATATTTAGGCACATAAATAAATGAACAAATTGAGTATTTAACATTGAATATAACTACTTAAGGAGGAATGCATGATATCCATCATGGTATTAGAAGGATTGGGTGGATGCATGGTGTCCATCATGACATCAAAATATGAGTAAAGAAGCAAGAAAGGTGTCATGGCCATGATGCACACAATCAAATAGTACACATAAAACACACCATAGAAGGCCAAGAGGCCACATACAAGGGACATGTTCAAATGTCACTCTTTTGAATAGAATCACATACAAAGACATGTTTAAATGTCCTCATATGCATATAATTAATAAATTAAAGATTATATCCACATATAAGGACATTTTAAAATGTTCACACAACATACCCAAAGAAATACATGTTCAAAAGTCCTTGCACACATAGAAGTAGAGACATGAAGGATTAGAGCCACTTGGAAATGTTATATTCAAATTCTCTCAAAGGAAAAAGAGAATGCATACAAGAGATGAAGCTAGGAAAGAAATATGAAAAGCATGTATGATTATGCAATTTAATCAACAAGAGCTAAGTTGTAACCTGAATATATTTAGTAACTAAGTTAAATAGTAGTATATTACAATGTTAGTGAGTGAAAAATATTTAAATATGTAATGCTTGGTAATAAAATTAATGTATAAGTTCTTAGATAATGATGGAAACTATGTATAAGATGCCCCCAATGACTTCTTTGATGACAATACATGTTGTAGGAAGCCTATGTGTAGTCTAGAACTAAGTGGTGACAATCTAAGCTCACTGAGACAACATCAAGGTGAGGTACACTAGAGCGATACACTTCTATCTAGCACAACACTCCTATCTATGATAAATATCTTATCTATATGTAATTTTTGAGTATGTAACAATTAAAGTACCTACAACTGAATTTGGGGATGATATTATGTGTAATCTATAATCACTCATGTACATTAGTGAAGAATGTATAGTATAAAATTGGATAAAGTAAGTATGGAATAATGTGCACAACTAAAATGATGTATGACAAAGTACATATAAGCATGCATAGCTCATGATTTTATTATTTTTTAAAATATTTTACAATTCTTGTATTTTTTTAAACATATATGCAAATATAATATGATAATCTAGAAATAAAATAACACATCTAAGGGATGTGGATAAGAAAAAGGTGGATCAATGGTAGATCATCAATTTTTAGGTACCGAACCTAGTCAAACTTGAATAAATCATCATCATTGTATTCATCATACCACTCATGTTTTATAAATGTAGCCTTATCTTTGGGATTTCTCTGAATCCTATGCATCTAGAAAGCTTGTTTCTCCACTGTATAAGAGGCCTCATGTGTCATATTAAGATATATCAAATTAGATATTAGCATCTCATTGTATAATTTGTAATTATCATCAAAACCATCATGGAGAATATGAATTATGTTCCCTTCAAATTTGAATGTGAGACATCTTTGTGATATGTCCACTTTAGATTCCATTTCTTTTAACCATGTGCTACCAAATGTAGCCTCTATTTGAGTTCCTATATTCATGATGTAGAGTAGTACATTCAACACCTTGGGGCCACATGAAACTGGTACTATAATGTGGCATATAGAATAGTGGAAAAATATAACATGTTATAACTCCTCATGATCATTCCCTATATGTTATAAAAATGCAATTGTACATGTATTTAGATCTAAGTACTCATCAATGGCTATATGTTGATGATACTGATCCTCAATGAAAACTTGAATAATTAAATCATTATTCATAGAATATGTATGGTTTATGCATGTATGAATCTATTATGGGGCCTTAGTTAGCTTAGGTGGAGGTTGCATAATTTTTATAGTGCCTCTATCCTTATAATTCTCAAGTTTCTATTGTAATGCTGAACATGTATTTGTATCATGGTGTGTGATTCTATGAAAATGATATAAGGGTTTGCCATCTTGATTTGACAAATGAATAATTTTTATGTGGCATGTACTGGTGGCAATGCCATTAGTTACCTATTAAGTAAAAAATTTAATAACACATATGGCCTATCTTGTGTACTATTATATTATATTACGATAACTGATTTAGTATCCAAAGATGTGATATTATTTACTCAATCTCAGCATGGTGACAAAATCATATGTGGGATGGTTCCTAACTAGTAACATATATACTTTCCATTATATGTTTAGTAATGACTACCTTATATGTATTTTTATGTACTAGTATGATGGCATTAGAATCATATAGGTATTCCTTAGGCCCATTGGTGTGAAAGTTGAACCACACAAATAATCATCAATATTTAATGGAGTTGCATTTGTGTCCTCCTATGAAGTATCCTTAAAAGCCATGTCAATGTTAGTTATGTAAAAATATTATTAGGTCCTATGAATTTATCAATAAAGGTAACTATTTCATATGTATCTTGTTATCACTCAAAATGTGCACCCGTGTATGAAAGGTTCTCACCTGCACTGGCATGAGACACTTCTATGCCTAATGCCTTAGAATTTCACATCGAAGAGTGATTCAATGTTTCATTGTAATAATAGGATTATACCTAAAGGTGTAGGACACTTTCACTCCTTGGGATTAACCTATGGAGTAGGTTAGATTCCTTCTATTCTAAATGCACCTAGTTTAGGAGCAACATGTAGACCTTCAAAGAGCAAAATGAAATATATGACTAGCATTAAACATAAAATTGATAAAGGGTAAAAGGGAGATAAAAGGTAAGAGGGTGGTTGGAATGTAAAAGGTGATGCACCAAGAATAGAGTGAGCACCTCACCCACTTAATGACATAATAAAACTAATAGACTAGATACCAAATCTTCAAATCAGGAGCATTGCATAAATGTTTCATATGGAGATAAGGGAACAAAATGTAGCATTAGGAGGGATGACAAACAACCCACTAATAAATTCTATGTAGACACATATATACGCAACATGTAACCTGTAGAGACTTCCAATTATGCATAGAGGTGTGAAGGGAGGATAGAAATGAGAGGGATAAATATCCACAGACAAGGATCAACAACCATGAATACACACAAAACATAGAGTATAAACAAAAGTAAATCAATTCTTATTAATCTGAAGATCTAAGTCAATACCACAAACTCAAATGGGTAGAGCTTTGTTATACTAGGAGAGGGCTCTTGAAGGGCAAATTTTGACAATGTTATGATGCCTAGAAATTTCAACCATTTTACAATAAAAATTAGGGTTTATATATCTCTAGCTAAGGCCCTACATAATCAATTTTCCATTGGAGGTGGTAAATAAGAACTTGAATTTAAAAATGGCATCCAGAGCCCAAGGACGATTAAGAGAACCAAAGTCTTTACAATAACTGCTATAGACCATGCTTATTCAATTTAGATATGATGATTTGATCATGGATGTAGATGGAAGGTCACTCTTAGATATTTAGGTGGCTTGAATGTTTATCAAGGATGGAGATATGCTTATTTAGTTAGATGGTATGTGTGTGCAAGCTATGGCACTCTAACATTTGACCTTCTATGCAATTCTATTCAGATTTGGCTCTTTTGATGCGCAATCAAGCTCAGCTACCACCATTATTTATGGCTACCACCTATCAATCCACCTAGACTAGCCCACTGACATGGAACTATGTAGGCATATATTTAGGTTTTACCATGTCATCATGTACATGTAGTCAATTAAATATATCTTGTGTAAAGGTGTTCATCGATGGTTTCACAGAGAGTTGGCTATGTAATGAAGCTGTGATCTTATGAAGGGTGTTGAGGAAAATCTTTTGAATAAATAAACAAGTCCCTAATTCCTCCTATGCCTAGTCTCTTCTAATGTTATTCATAATTTGTGCCTTCTATCCTAAACATATATCAGTTTATGAAGGAGATAGTGTGCAACATAGATCATAGTCTACATTTCACAAGGGTGAAAATGTGAAATCCTATGATATGGCATGAGACTTCATCATTTAGACACAAGGAGGCCTTTAAATAAGAGTGCATAAGAATATTGAAGATATTGAGCATGCTATTCATGATTGAAACTACTTTTTGTGTACTTTTCTCTTTCACTACTTAAAATTTGGGAGGCCCATGTGCTTTGAATTGTGCACTATGTTTGTGTGATGAATGATCTTCATATGGTACATGTATTGGGAACTCCTCATAAGAAGAAATTAACACTTAGTTGATGTGAAAACATGTGCCAACTATTGAGTTTAGGCACAGTTAGGAAACATCTATGTAAAATATAGATTTTAGGGAACTCAACACTTCACAACCTCTTGTGTGGTTCGTATGAGTTCAAAACTTGTTTGGGGGTGACTTAGAGAGTCAACACTTTTGGTGACATTTACGGGCCATTTTACTACTAAGCGAGAATGTATTAGCCTTGAAGTAATCCATTGGATACATATTCATATGAAATCCCTTAATCTTCTTTATCCTAATTTAGATGAGGTGTATGAATCTCACTTGACCCTAGAAGGAAATAATATAATTTATGCAAGGACAAACAAAGTAAATGACTGCACTAAATGATGCTTAGGGGAATGGAAACCTAAACTAAGAAGAAACCTACACACAAACACTTGGAGGAGATGAAACTATTATAAATAATAGCATGTCCATGTGGCACTTAGGGAAATTAAAACATATAAACTACTATTTACAAGGGTGTTCATGATCATCAGAGGTAGTGCTCAAGATGAATCCCATTGACAGGGATTGGCAACACCTATCCACTTAGCCTTGTGCGCTGGTATGCATTGACTTTATTTCAATTGGCTATGGTATATGGGTCACTCCATATACCATCAAAATTTTTATGCTTTTCAAACTTTTCTCTATCTTCATCCCATTTAAGTACCAAGTCTCCTTCATTGAAGCTTCTATCAGTAGCTATTTTGTTGAATGTTTTCTTGATCTGTGCCTATTGAAGATCCATAGTGTGCATGGCTTACACTCGAAGTTCCTCAAGATCCATTATCTTAGCTAACCTTACTATCATGGGATCACTCTCAAGAAATTCCAATTGATGGGCTAGTTTCATCAAAGACAACTCAAGAGACATGGGCAATCTCTCTTACTTTTTATAGACTAACATGAAGGGTTAATTACCCAACACTCTTTTCAACATTATTTAATATGCCTAGAGGGTTATCATGACCTTGGTGAACCATGATCATTGGATATCTTCCATGGTTTGATTAATGATGTGAATCAAGTTCTTATTAGTCAATTTAACCAAACCATTACCTTGGGGGTAATAATTTGAGGAAGTGCTTAGATGAATGCTATGTCTAACCACCCATTCATTAAACTTGGCTCTAAGGAAATATAGTGCATTGTATAAAATAATAGTAGCCATAACACCAAATCTTATGAAAATGCTTTCATAGAAGTCTAGGATGGAAACCTCATTAACCTCTTTGAGCTCTATTGCTTCCATCCACCTCATGAGTAGTTGATTGCTGTGAGGATCTAATTATGCCCTGTGTTTGATGGTAAATTTATCATGTCAATGAAGTCCAAACCCCATTTCACAAAGCACTGATCATCTTGTATTGGGCATAGGGGTAGGGATGCCAATTTATACTTGATTACAAAGAAGACACTTCTTGTAGCCTCACATCCATGTGTACACATACTTAAATATAGATGGCCAATAACAACCAAATCACATGATTTTTATTTTAGTGGTTTTAGGTGAGTAATGGAATCCTAACGACCCATCATGGAACCCATCAAGGATACTGTTCACCTAATTCTATTCAATACATCACAAGAGAACTCTATTGATGTACCTTCTAAAAAATGTACTATTGATAAACACGTAAAGAATGGCTTGTAATATAAATATCTATGCTTGGATTTATTCAAGCCATGTAGATATGCACCAATCTCAAAAAATATCCTCATACTCTTAGTTCAGCTTACTAGGGTACCTTTGGTCTTCTAGTTGGTTTTGATGTACCACAATAACTACGTAGTCTTCGTTATTCACATCTTCTACTAGTTTCTCACACATTCCTTTTCCTCACACTATCTTAGTGATTTGGATGTATATGTCATATTCCATCACCTTTGTGACCAAACAGATCTCTTCTTGTTGATGCCCTTGTTGAGTAAGAACTCATTTATACTTGAGTATGAGACGATAAGCTAGATTTTATTTTTGAGAGAATATGTCTGAAATTCTTGAGCACTTTTATTACTATAAGGGTATGTTTCTCTAAAAATTTGTATTACAAATCATAATCCTTGAGTTCCTAACTAAAGAAATAAATAATGTGCTCTAATTGATCATTGTTTCCTTGTGCCAAAATGGTTAAGATGCCTTCAATTCTATCAAATGCATAAAGGATAAAATCCCTACTATAATTTGGTTTTATCAAAGTAGAAACCTTTATGATGGTGCAATTGATGGCCTCAAAACTACTTTGGCCTTCTTAGGTCTAGCTAAATATAGTTATTTTTTTAAGAGTTGTTGTGAGGGGCTTGACTAGAGTTATGAAACTCAACACAAACATTCTAACAAAGTTTATTTTGCCCAATAAGATTTGAAGACCATTTTTATAACCTGGGAGAGGGATCGATATAATGGCCCCAAATCATTTGAGATTGATTGTGAGTCCCTTTTTGGAGATGATGTCTCCCAAAAGTTTGCCTTCATACACAACGAATACACACTTGCTTGGGTTCAGAGAGATCTTGAACTCTCAGTATTTTTCAAAGACTTGTTCTACATGACCCAAATGATTTACTGTGTGCTTTAAAAAAATAATTATATCATCAAAGTAAAGCAAGATGATGTTGTTGAGGAGTCCCTTGAATGCAATATACATGGCCCTTTGAAATTTATCTCTTGCATTTTTCAAACCAAAAATAATCCTTTAGTACACAAAAGTACCCCACTTAGTGGTGAATGTCATTTTAAATTGATTTCAATCCCACACAAGTAATTGGTTATAGCCTAAATAATTATCCAAAAGTGAAAATCATTTTACATCTACGATTATTTATAGAATTTACTCTATTGGAAAAAATATGTAGTGGTCTTTGAGGGAGGCTTTGTTCAGGTCCCTAAAGTCTATGCACAATCATATCTCTCCATTATAATGCACTGGGACTAAATTATACACCCATGAGGAATGTTTGATTGTAAATATTATGTTGGCCTCAATGAGCTTTGAGATATTTTTCTTAATCAAGGGATGACATTTAGGGTTAATCGACCTCTACTTTAACCTAACTAGCATATTATTGGGGTCAAGTTCAATCTCATGCTAGCTTAAACCTGTATCAAAGCCTATGAGGTCTTGGTATCTCCATGAAAATATATCATCATATCTTCTACTTATCTCAATGAATTATTATATTTGAGATAGGGATCATATCTTACCATCTTTTAGGAGTTTGTCATCAAATATGGCCACTATCTTAAAGATTTCCTCCTTCGCCATCATGTTTTTCCTCTCTCCCTTTAGCTAGTCATCATAATTGCATATGATTTCAAGTGTGACTAATCCTTTAGGCAAATTGTTTCCCTTTATTTGAATGATTCACTCCTCATATTTAGTTTGGAGCTATGATTGATTGTTTGCACAAAACTCAAATTTATCTTGTAGGAAATTAATAATTTGTTCATCACTTTCAAACACTTGCTAATTACTTGCATTGTTTGGGACTACCAATTTGAATACAAATTTTATAAGCTGTAAGGATGCATTTTTTATACTACATGGGAGGTCATACTGCACAACAATGGTTGGTATTAAATGGATATTGAAAGCATCAAACTCCTCAATCATGTCCCATGCCCTATGTTTGTAAGATCTTAGAATACTATTCTTGGACATGTTATACATTATCATATGGGTTAAAATCATAGTCCTCATCTACCCATTCATAAATCAAGTTATCTATTATTTACTCAAGAGACATGGTGGTCACATGAAGAATTGAATTATCTTATTAGTTGAACAAAGTGTAGTTTATATCATCAGGGTTAGGAGTGTATGGCTCTAAGTGATTTTTAAAAATAAGATTGGCCTTGATAGTCACCTCGTTCCCATACCTAGTTGTGAATAGCATGTGTGACTAATCCAAGGATATATATCTACTCTTATTCATAGTGAAATCTTAGGAGAGAAATAAAAAAGGAAGGGGGTAAGTTAATGATTGTGATGTCCTACACAATAAAGAGACTCAGACATGGATGTAGAGTGAGACTCAGATCTTTGATGCTTACCATAGTTTTAACCAATGTCCCATCCAATTGGATGACCCCTTTTGATATGAGATAATATGCTATGTGTAACATGTCTGATTTTTTTAGCGTCACTGAGCTAATTGCACTTGAATATATCATAAAATTATGTATGAGATGTTCATTGATAATCAGAGAGATGTATAAAAATAGGTAGTTTATTATTTATGCACATCTCCTCCTTTAGTTGACATAGACTTATGGGTGCAATAATCATATTCTACAGTTGATCACTAGATTAGAATATCCTTAGGGTGTCCTATAGTAAATTTCTTTGGAAGTAATAACAAGAGCATCCAACATGGGAACATTCAATCTAGTCTTCTTCATCTTCTTGAATATGTTAAAGGGAATTTTAATACATTTAATATATGCCCTTTGAGCAGCTACTTTCTCTTATACCTATTGACTAATTTGGGGTTGAATCTCTTTTTGTATGACCATTTTCATGTGTGCCTAGAAACTTCTCATAGGTGATATAGGTTACGTATCTATGCATAGAATTTGGGGTATAGAGGTTGAGGATAGTGAAGGAGGAAAATCTCTCTAGTGCTCTCTTTTTTAATCTTGTGTTAAGAACAACTAGGTTTCTTTTTGTACTTGACACTTAATTTTGATTCATGTAACTGAAGGCACCTTATAGAAAATTTAGGAGGGTGTATCTACCCTACTCTTACATTTGTGCCTATGATTCATCTCTTGGTTGATATGAAGTAGATGGAGGCTCCTGAGGTGGTGCTAAATATTGCATCGTATGTGCCTCATTCATCATTCCATTTGCACATGCAATTTGAACATGTGGCTGATTACATGGGGAGGACCATTTATAGTCTTTTGTTATATTATTTTACATAGGCACAAGAACTCTAGAGGTGCTAGTGTTATTAGATTTTGGTGTATAGGGTGGTCTATTAGATGTGAGTTAGTTTTGAGCCTGTGAAACATGTTGGTAGGGAGGCTTTTTTGATTGATATTACTAGTTGAAGAGTAGGAGTAATTACCATTGGTTCCATATGATATTTATATTGAATTCCTAAAATTTTAACCACTTGATTATCATGAATATACTTTAGACATTTATGAACTTTAGAAGGAATTTCTCTAATTTTATGTAACCAAGGTCTCCCTAGTACCATATCAAAGTCACCTGTACTTGGTAACACTAAGAAAAGAGTAGGCAATATGAGATGTCCCAATTGTAAAGGTAATATGATATTTCCAAAAGTATCTTGTATATGACCATCAAATGCTTTCACAACTCTAGATGTATGTTGTACATCTTTCTCTTTATAACCAAAATAATGTATAAGTGTTATGGTGTACACATTTTAGCTTGATCCATTATATATCATAACAATGTGGATTTTTTATATGACAACACATGCTCTAATTAATAATGCATGTCTATCATAATAAACATCAATAATTTTAGAATCATCAAATGCAATTACTAGGTGTGATGCTAGCTTGCTTGTAACTGTACCAATGATGCTATCAAGTGGATGTCCATATGAAGATGGAGAAGGATGAGAATTATATGCATATTTTACTTTATAATTTATAATTTATAATTGTATCTTATGCTTCATGATTTGGAAATGGATCTTTATAGATTTCTAGCTTTTCATTTTCATTTGCATGTGGTTTTGCGTCTTTGTTAGGTGTACCAATGCCAATAATGTTCTCATCAGTGAGGTCTTGAATATTTTTATTGAGATTCATACATCTGTTAGTGGAATTACCAATACATATATGATAGTTAAAAAATGCATTTCCATCAAATATTATATATTGAGGTACATATAACTCTATTTTAAATGGTGGAAGAAGTGTAATAACATGACCTTCAAGTCACATTTGTAGGGTAGATGCACGAATTTGGGGGACAAAAAAATGACATTGTTATAAAATCATCTCACTTATTGAAAAGTGTGTATGCCACTAATAAAAAACCAAATTAAATAGTAAAGGTATGGTTCCAAAACTAAAGGGCACATGTCATTTCCAAATGTTAAAAAGTCAACCATTTTTATCAAACCCACATTTCATTTCTTTATACCTTTTGAGCTCATATTTTTTGAATAAAAATAAGAATGGCATGCATGATTTTTATCTCTTTTCATCCCCACCAATATTTCACTCTTGCATTATGGCCCCATGTATTTTTTTCCCACATGGTATATTTAGGGTTTGTATTGTATTTTTTGTGATGCAATTTTAATAATGATCACAAGGCAAGAAGGTGTTGAAATTATATACATTTCTCTCATGAAAAATTTCAACTAGACCTAATACAAATGCTTATTTTTATAAATTTAGATAATTAATTTGATGGACTTATGTTTTATTAAAACATCCAACAAAATCATGATGAAAACCCCCATCATTTTGACTTCATAAAATAATAAAATGAATCATATGGATACTATAAATAAAGTGACAAAATTTGAAAATTATCATCAGTAGTTTGTGTGAATATTAAATTCATAGTGCATGCAATTAACTTGATGATACATTGAAGTCCATTTATAATTAATTGGGAAATGCCACCACCCAACTTGATGCAATGTTGTATTAAAGAGAGGTATTAAAAGAATATTATTTTGATAAATTATCATACTAAGACATAAAATAAAATAACAAAAGAAGTATATGCTTTATTTATTAAGAATAAAACCAATAAACCACCAAAAATGAGTCAAAAACACATTATCATTTATTAGTGTGTTCATGCAAAGACTAAAAAAAACCTTTTGGATAGCTGGTGGATGGTGTCTGATGAGCCTCCATGCAATAATAATGAGGTTCCATTAATTTTTTGGGGAAAAATTTAATGTGAATTTGTTTTAAAATAAATACCAAATTATTTTGACATGAAGGCATCCCAAAGTAGGGGAGGTGGGTCCTCATTTGATAGACTTGGTGTTAAGTGGGACCAAAACTACCAAACTACCAACAGAGAAATAAAAGGACAATAACACATACTTCTATTGCAAAAATATTACATCATAGTACACAAATGGAAACCCTTCAGGAAATTATTAGTCTAACATAGGTTATTATTGACCATGGGATGCATACATTGAGGCATTTTACACAAGCTACATGTGGTGGCACATATACTAGTGTACATCTTACTATTGGTGTTTCACATGTTGGCATAACTAGCAATCAATTTATAGTTACTACACATCATGTGAGAGAAAGTGTTTTGGACCATATGTTTAGGTTAGACATATAGGTGATAAATGTATAGATCCATTAAGCACACTTGTAGATACTAGACACACATTTGTATAACACACTAGTATGCAAAAATATATGCCATATATAGTTGCTTCGGTACCTCTAAACACTAGTACATAATATTATATTACATATGTAGTTTATTTAGCATCTTAAGACATTAAAACGTTAGATTATATTCCATATACATTTGATTCTAAACATTAAGACACTAGCACACTAACATATATGTCATTTGCAATTGCTTCATCACCTCCCGTCAGCACACAATTAGTTATGCAAGGCTTATCTACTTCACCATATGTATTTTAAACACAAATTTAATTAATTATAGTTTGTTTATGTATTTAAATGAATTTTAAATTTATTTTTTAATATATATGTTTAATACTTAATTTAAAAATATTTTAATTCTTTCATTTGTTTCTTGTATATATGATCACTAATATTTTAGGTACCCTAGCTAGTTTAGATACTTTTATCGACTGTTTGATTAACATTGCATTACCCTAAACATAGGATTGGAAATACAAATTTTCAAGTTTTTATATTGTTTGAATGTTCTTTACACACCATAGTTTTAGTGTGTTTTCTTGCTTAGCCTCCCCCTCCACTTGCGAGAGATAAATACAAAGAGAGGGAGAGAAAGAGAGAGAATGTTGCATTATCTCTCTCTTTATATACATAAATAATAATTTTAATATATCTTGAATAGGTTATGTAATTTTTATAATTCATTTTGTTTACATATAGATGATGACATATTCTATGATTACCTTGTCTAGACTATAACAATGCAATGATAACACTATAATTAACATTACATATCCTTGCTATTGTCTCTCTCTTTATGTAGAAGGAATAATTTAAATTTATCTTAAAATAGGTTTAATTTTATTTGATTCATAATTGAACTCTTTCATATGTTAGTTTTGTAAACAATGAGAGATGTTATGTGTACCCTGCATGGATCACAACAACCTATGACTGACGTTACATTTATATCTGAAGATATAGTATAACCCTAACACCACCTAATTTAGAGACATGGACCAATGAGAACATATAGTAAAATTATTTTTTAACTTAAATTAATGATACTCTACATCATATTTATATTTTTATGCACTTATATATCTAATCCTATATGTATGTTCCATAAGATTCTCCATATATGATATTTTGAGGTCACACAACTCTAGGCATCCTTTCAAGTGGCAGGGAGTGAGTCTAGAATCACCTTTTTGTAAAATTGTATTCTTGGAAACTCTATAATTTTCCATATATTATTTTCATACATTAAATTTTATAATTTTTATGTTGTGTAGGCACCACAATTTTCTAAGGTTGTGGTAGAGACATTTGATCCTTCACATGTTGAGAGGAGAGTTTCTCAGCATAATGAGTTATCTAGTACCCCTAATTCTAGACCTATAGTGATGAGGCATAATTTATTTGGAGACAATGAGCAACAAGAGAGCTAGTTGTTGTTCAAGGAGTAGTTGTAGGTATAATTTATTTTGTATACTGATATGGCCCACTTTGCATGCCCATATGGCCCATTTTTATGTCATTATAACATAATTTGGATACACATACATAGTATCTGAGATATCTATGTGAATCATACACTGTTATAATTTATGTATACATATTTACTTCTTATATGTCATTATTAATTATTTTTTTGGTTAAATACATATTATACTTCTTTAAATTATTCATAAATGAAGAAGTTTTCAAGCATGGTTATGTCAATCAAAGGATATTTATAATGTTTAGCTTTCATGAAATTGATGTACTAATGTTGTAATAAACATAATGGAGTTATTTGTACATTTGTGTTATGATTGTTGATGTATGTGATGGTTTCTTAGAATTATCTTACTTTTTAATGCCAATTTCATATATATATCATGTAAATTTTTTTGTATTCTCAATCAAAAGTTTACAAGTAAACCATTGCTCACTTTGGGTGAGTACTTGAAAGGTATGATATACTGATGTATGGTGGCACTTAAGTGTTAGCTAAGGTCTTAATTTATGCAGTATAAAATTAACTAACACTAACATATATGATATCAATGTGCATTGATTGCAATAGACTTAAATAACTATGATATAAAATTGTATCAATGTGCATATTTGGTAAAAGCCTAAAATAGGTTTGGTTTAAAATTATTACTATTAACATTCTTTACAACCCCAAAGTTGCATAAGTATAAGATAAAACATACACAACTCATGGTTAACCCAATATTCAAAATTTCTAAATATTTATAATAAAAGATCATTAATACACAATATTAGACATACAAGTATTTTTTACCGAAAAAATCCACAAATTTCATGTATTTTTCCTTAATACTTACTCAAATGAAACAAATATGAAGTTACAAAATACAAAATATATTTAGTCAACTAAGAATTAATGAATATTAACACAAATCATTCCCATTTTGTTATACATTGTAGGGAAATGTAAGAATGTAAAGGTGTTTGTCCATGAAAGTACAAATAAAAAATAACATACATTTATAAATAAAAACATCCAACATCATACTCTCATGCCAAATAAATATCTAGAATAAAACTTAGAATTTACATACTTTTTAATTTTATACACAACCCAATTAGAAACAATGATTTGGCCAGTACACCAAAAATTTAAAAATTATAAGTTTTATCATAAGGATAAAATTTGAGGACAATTCAACACATATTCCATTATACAACACTACAAAATATATGGTAGATTTCATTAAATAATGTAAAAAATATAATCACCACTTTGCAATGGAAAATGTGAGGAAAATCAATACACTCAAAGAATTACAAATAAGAAAGGATTTCATTAACATACATAAATATTGTAAGAATTTGAATATCTCTTAGCTAAACTAAATTTTATGTTAGTGTGCTCTCCTATAGTTGGAAATCTCTCCCAAACTAACTTGCTTGTCTCTCTAACTAATTTAGGTATGCATTGTAGGAGAACTATGAGGGGTAGAGATGAATTTTTAGCTCATACTATTTCATGGATGAGTCCTTTGAGCACCCATTGAAGGATTATGTACCACTCAGGATGAGAGAGACAAAATGAAAAGTGTTATCTTGCATCTAAATCTTTAATTATGTGTATATATAGAATCCAAAGATAGTTAGATCAAGCTTTAGTCAATAAAACTCAAGAAAAATGGATAAGAACATAACTAGATAAGACAACTCTTTTGATGGGGTTTTAAAAATGCCAATTAAGAGCTAATAATAAGAAAGGACATATAAAATACCTTCCCAAGAGCATCCCATCACCCAAATGCAGCTCAAAACATGATTTCCCCTTGATTTGGTGCTCAAGTCTTTCATAATGATGCAAGGTAAAGATCCTCCATCATCACTTATGTACCAATGAAATTAGGCTCATTATATTTGAATCAATGTTATGCCTATTTTGAAGCTATCCTATTATGAATTAAGCATAATAACACTACACACAAATTTAGTTTGAAGAGAATTTTGTATAATAAGTTTACACAAATGAAGCTTAAAAATGGTGGTCTTAGCCCTGTTATTTACAGATTTTTGAAATTGGTCAGAATCAATCATGACCATCTACCTTGAGATCAAGATGTGTGGCCATGAATTAATTCAATATTGGAGAATCAATCAATAAATACCCTCATAAATATTTGGATGGAAGGGGCATTAAAGAGGCATGGGAGGCCTTACACTTGATATTTGTTGTATTTATGGCTTATGGATGCCACCCCATAAATGATGTCACTTGATGATGTAGATATTAGGAGTAAATTTGCAATTAAAAGATATTCAATAACTTCCATGGATTTTCCTTTTAAGCCCTTGATTTAGATTAATTTTTTAAAGTGAGATTAATCAAATTTTATGTAATTATTTGGAAATTGGATGCACACTATTAATTAAATTGGTTAGAATGTCATATTATTGGGTTATAATTTGAGTGGAATAGAATTAGAAGGTGTCAGTTGCATATAGACCAATACCCCATTTAGGACATTGTCGATGTAAAATAACACATGCATATGTCATATGCTTCTAACTTATAGGAATTCAGTGATTCAAGGTATCAAATTATGTTTTCATCATTTTGACTAGAAATGATTTGAGAAAAGTTAATAATCACATAAAATGCATTAACCCATTTAGGGATTCATTAGCATAAATTGACACTTATAAATGATAATCTTGAACCATTTAGCATATTTAAGTGATTTTGGCCTAAATTGTGTATTTTCACAAATTTTGAGTAAGATTGACAATTGCAACATAATGGTGTGAGGAAGTGGATGTTTACATTTTGCACCTATTTGAGAAGGCATAACAAGACATTTAGGCATAGAAATATCTTTTCAAAGAAAAAAGTTGTCAAGAAGAATTTGGAAATAAATGACCCATGATGCTCCCTTGAGAGGACATACAAGGATGAAAGAGAGGGATAGACTCTAAAAAAGAAAGAGAAATTAACCCATGGGGGAGATTAAATTCATATTGAGATAATGTTTGCATGCATTGATTCTCAAAGATCAAAATATAATTAGAATATAATGGACCCCAAATATGGGGGATGTGGGAAGAATACAAACCAAAAATATAAGCGACACAGTTTGAACATACCTAAAGCTAGGGTGCAAGCTACACGTTTAGGGAATGATCGATCCTAAGATAAGTTTCACACTAAAATATTTCTAGAATGAGGGTAAAAGTCCACAAAACTTGGAATTATAAATATTAGGAGATAATTTCTATAGATAAGGGAAAATAATAATGTACCCCAATAGGGTGGATTTGATCAATTGATAAAGCAATTTTACCCTACTAGGGCTGATTTTGATCATTGATAATTAATTGTGCCATATAAGGCCTGATTTAGGTTTGTGATTAGTTCAAATGTTGTGCCCCTAAGGGTAGATTGGCAAGCATAGCTCAAGGATATAACCTAAGGCATAGATTAAACATGAATGGGTGCAAACATATATGCGATGGTCTAATGACTAAAAAATCCACTACAAACCTAGCATATGAGGATGTACAAGCGATGAAAAAAATAATAGAGGTGGCTGAGCTGACCCAAGATACATCATGTATCCAAGCACTGCCTATATAGTCCAGGTGGACCTCAAGCCAATGTAGTTTACCTAGAAGTGGGATAAAATGGAATGAGGAATAGAAAAAAAATAGACCATTGTTCAATTAGACTCATAATGTATCCTAAGATATACACATCTTACATATAGTCAGGTGCATAAGTAATTGGTGTCAAGTTTCATTGGTGTACTTGAGCATTGATCTTTAGAGCTACATTGATTTTGAGACTTGGATCCAAAGCACTTGGTTCTTGCTATAGCAAAATGAAATTATGCATCATAAGTTTGAGTAACCTATATTGAATTTGCATTTCAATTACGATGAACCAATTCAAATGTGAATATTTATAACTAAGGATAGTGATTAGAATTATTGAGACTAGAGTTACAATTATTTACATTAAAAAAAAAAAAAAGACACAAATACACCTAACTTAAAATCAAGATATGAACAATTATGTTTTAAGTAGGAACAAGAATGTATAAGATCAAAATAAGGACAACTTAATAAACAACATGAAAAAAAGATATGAATAATCTAGCTCCATGTGTACTATCAAGATGAACTTCGAAAAATAATACAAAAGAATGAGACAAAATAACAAAACAAAAGACTAAGAATAGGACATGAATAAATAAAGAGATAATAAATCATAACAAAACACTAATAAAAGATCAAATAAACACACACAAGCAAGAGTTAGTTACCATGATAGTGTAGTTTGAAAATAATTGTTCATGCATGTGGAGTAGAGGCATTACTTTCTACAACAACATAACAAGAACAAAGAACACAATGTTTCCCCCAAGTGATAGGGAAACAACATAAGAGAACATGGGGGAAAGAGAAGAAAAGGAAGGGGGTGGCCAAAGTGACTCTAGATGTATAAGACAAGTGGACGCTACCTCCATAGTTCCATAGACGCTAGATCCAACATGAACTTTAGGCCAAATGTAGTTATCCCAAGAAATGGGATAAAATAAAAGTGATGATAATAACATGATTGATTTTGTAGAGGAAAAGGAAATGGTCTCAAAAAATAGTGAAAACATTCAAATTAGAATGGTCTTGTAAAATAACAAGAACATGGGACGTGTAGAATAAATAAAAGTGCAAGACAATGTTCTTGTTCTTTTGTCAATCATTTTCTAATGCTTTTTTTTATGTTTTTGAGATAAATAATTGAAATGAAGTATTTACAAAATTTCCAAGAACCACCTAGCTAAGGAGATGCATGTCCATAGGTAAGAGTTCAAACAATAACTAAACTACCTACAATGACGATCATGAATATAAATAATGGTACAGGGAACCAACTAATAAAAGAGATGCATGTCCAAGAGTAGAAGTTCCAATAATAACTAAAGCTGGCTACAATGGCCCATACTCAAAAATTGGTGAGAGAGAGATACTTCTAAGGCAAAAATGCCTACCAAATAGTAGTAAAATAATAAAATTGTATGCAACATGAGATAAATCCTAAAAACCATTTAATAGGAAAAAACCATCAGTTGAGGTATCTGTGTTCACTTGTTTTTAAGAAAAAGATGCAAAAAATACTATCTATGCTAAACTACTTTATAGAACTGGCATTGAATGTGTTCAAATGCCTATGATTCATAATTAGGATCATAATTTGTCAAGGGATAAAAGATGTCCAGGTTATAATGGCCAAGGATATAAAAAGCATATGGTTCCAAATAGAATGGCTCATAATGAATAGGGTCCAAAAGAGGAAGGTCCAAGGTGGTATAAAATGAGTCAAGCTAAAATATAAATGATCCAAAGTACCAATGGTCCAAAGTTTCAATTGTCTAGACTTATAAAATACTGTGGTTGTCCACGAGAGTGGTCCAGGGTGAATATTGTCCAAGATAGGATGGTCCATAATATAATAATAGGATAAAATAACTTAAACATAATGGTAGATAGAGTGAGGGGTCTTGTAGATAATGGTTCAAAAGATGTCAAACATAGAATTGATTGAGATGCATACTATTCATGGGCTCTAGAAGTTCTTCGCCACATAGAATAGCCAACCAATATGCTTATGATCTATAGTTTGTTGTGATAACATATGGGCCTAACAAATTGGGTTGGAACTTACCCTTTTTTCTTGCATTCAATAGTTATGTTCTTTTAGTTCTCTTTCAAGACCAAATCACCAATCTCAAACTCTCGAGGGAGAATTCATTTTTTGTAAGTTTTATGCCATATGTTTTGATAGGCTTTCAAGTTTTCTAGGGTAGCTAAATGCTTACCATTAAGGAGTTCTAATTCTTTCAACCTAGAGACTCTCTAATATTCATCATCTTCAATATTCTCCAAAGAAACTCACAATGAAGGCAGCTAGATCTCAATCATGATAATAGCTTATGTGCCATAAACAAGGGATTATGGAATGGCTCCTATGGTGGTTCAATGACTAGTGAAATAAGCCTAAGGGGTAGGAAAAATTTGTAAGTGACAATTATGGCCAACGTCATTGAAAATCTTCTTTAGTATGGCCACAATGGTTTTGTTTGATGCCTCAACTTTTCCATTGCCTTGTGAGATATATGGTGTGGATTTCTTGTGCTTGATTTTGAATTTCACACAAAGAGATTTAACTTCTTGGTTTACAAATGATCCACCATTATTAGATTCAATGAGATCTAAGATACCATATCGACAGATGAGATTGTAATGTATAAACTTAGCAATATGCCTACTGGTGATGTAAGTGAGAGGAATGGCCTCACTAGTAAAATACTCAGTAGTAGTGAGAATACATTTATGACCATTTGAAGATGTTGGGTTTATTTTATCGATGAGATTGAGGCCATAAGTAGAAAATGACCATGGTGTAGTGATCGACTGTAGTGGCAAGAAAGGTGTGTGTATCAAATTTCCATGTTGTTGATAAGGAACACACTTCTTGACATAATTTCAAGCATATTCTCCATTTTGGGCCAATAATAACCTATTCTGAGGAGCTTTTTGGCTAAGACTACACCATTGGTGTGGGCCACACACATTCCTTCATGAATCTCCTTAAGCACTAGCTTTGATTCTCCTAAAGATAAATAACTAAGTAGCGTTCCATCATAACCTTTACGATAAATCATGTTTCCAATGAGAGTATAATGGGCTATGTGGTGAAGGAAAATTTTGTGATGATTATTGGAAAGGTTAGGTGGGAAAATGTGGTCATGGAAATAATTATAAAAATCTTGATACCAAGACAGTTCAAGTGGGGGATTGGGACTAGCAATGATGCATACCCTTTCTGACTCTAGTAAGATATGAGTAGGTTGTAAAAGGTTTTCGATGAAAAATTGATACTCTTTAGCATTTCTATCAATCTGTATCATGGACCCAATTTTTGCCACTATATCAACATATTTGTTATTGGCCCTTGGTACTTGTTCAAACTCTAGAGATTTCAAATGAGCTTTTAGATTATCCATAATATGTTTATAAGGGACAAGCTTGTCATCTCTAATTTGATACTAATCAGTGGTTTGATTGATAATCAATTGGGAATCACCATAAGCTATTAAGTGTTAGATATCCCATTGCACTTCAAGATGTAGTCCTACAACAAGTGCTTCATACTCAGCCAAATTATTGGTATAATGAAAATTGATATGAAATGTTTTGGGAATCAAATCAACTTGTATTATAATCAATAATATACCAGATCCATATCCTTGAGATGTGAAGGAACTATCAAAATATAGTTTCCATTTTTTAGATTCATGTTGCACTTCTTCTACTATCATAATAGAATCATTTAGAAAGTTGAATTTGAGTGGTTGAGTGTCTATAATAGGCTTTTGTAAGTTAATCAATAATAACCTGCCCCTTGATAGAATTCTGATTCTGATACTCAACATCAAACTCACTTAAGAGCATTACCCATTTATCCATGTGTCCTATGAGATTTTCCTTGGATAGTAAAAATTTGAGAGGATCCACCTTAGCAATAACAATGGTTTTATCATTCAGCATATAATGTCACAACTTTTGAAAAGTGAATATCATATCTAAACACGCTTTCCTAATATATGTATAATTGTGTTCATAAGTGACTAGTGTGTGTCTTAAATAATAGATGATATGATCTTTGCCTTCATCATCACACTGGGCCAAAAGTGACCCTAGTGCACGCTCAATCATTAAAATGTAAAAAAGAAATGGTTATCCAGGTGTTGATGATCATAAAATTGGTGGGTTGGCCAAATATGTTATGAGTTTCATAAATGCTAATTGACACTCTTGATCCCATTGAAATGTGAACCCTTTCTTTAATAGATGTGTAAATGGGTCATACTTGTCTACCAATTGGGAAATGAACCTATGAATAGATTGGATCTTTCCTTGCAAGCTTTGAAGCTATTTAAGATTTGAAGGTGGAGGCATTTCAATAATAGCCTTAACCTTAGCAGGGTTGAATTCAATCCCTCTTTGTGATATAATAAACCCTAGTAATTTTATTGAAGTGATTCCAAAGACACACTTCTTACGATTTAGATGAAATTTGTACTCACAAAGCCTCTCAAAGATTCTTTGTAAAATGTTAGGATATCAATCATGGGTTCATGATTTAGCTTGGATGTCATCAACATAGTATTCAAAAATATCATGCATCATGTCATGAAAGATGACAGTCATAACACACTGATAAGTGGCTCCATTATTATTCAAGCCAAATGGCATGACTTGATAATAAAATGTTCCATGCGGTGTGGTGAATGTAGTCTTGTGCTAGTTTTTTTAAAGATATCTTGATTTGATTATATCCATAAAATCCATCCATGAGGGACAACATCTCATACCCAGTAATAGAATCAACAATCATCTCAATGTTAGGCAAAGGAAAATCATCTTTAGGGAATGCTTTGTTGATATCTTTGAAATCAGTACAAAGACATATATCCTATGGATTTTTGCTAACTGGGACTATGTTTGATATCCATTCAGAATAGTACAATGGTCTAATGAAGCCTGATACTAGTAATTTATCTAGTTTTGCTTTTACCAAAAGAACAATGTGTGGATGCATCTTGCTCAATTTTTATTTAAATATCTTGAAATCTGGATGAACAACAAGTTGATGCACAACCAAGTTAGGGTCTAAGTCTGGCATGTCAGAATATGCCCATACAAAAATATAAATAAAATCCATCAAACTGGATATAATGTGATCTCACTCCTCATCAGTGAGAGAAGCTCCAAGGTAAACAATTTTGGGATCATCATATGTTCTCAATTTCACTTTGACAATGTTTTCTACAAGGAGTGTAGAACCATATTCTATAATAGTAGGCAATGTGTGATCATGATCATATTATTTGACAAATCAAAATCTACCAACTCAGGAAATGGCCAACAAGAAAATATTTTAAGAAAGTCAAGAGCAAAATGCTCAAAGACTTGTTATTGTTCTGACATGATGCTAGTATTGGATATAGAGCTAGGACTTGATGCACCTTATACATCCTTTGGGGATGAGCAAACTTTCCCACTTGAGAGCACCTGAAACAAGTTTTCACTTAAGGGATTATCTTTCTCTTTACTTTTTCCCTGACCAATGAGTGCCTCAAAAATGTTTTCACCTGAAGATCTTCATGTTTTATGTTCTTCATGACCAAGAAATTTTGCCTACTCTACAAAGTAGGTAGAAGGATATAGAGAAAAATCAAATCCTTTATTATGATTTCCAATGGGTAATCCATCTTTGAGGCCCATATACTTTGCAATAGATTATTCATTCTAGAATTCATCAAGGCATATGATCATTTTTTTGGGGTCCCAATCAATGAGTTTGGGATGGTAAAGGCATAATGAATAATGAGGTGTTATGATCATAATGGAATTAGAATCAAATAGGTCCATGTCATCAAGATCATCAAAAAGAATATAATGGGATGCTATGTCACTATTAGGAGTGTCATCACTAGTCAATTTAGAACAATCACTAATGAAAGTCATGAGGTCACCCCTAGGAGATATAAATATGATACCTTGATTTAAGTTAGGTTTTACAGTTGATAAAGGTTCTAACATTAATTTTTCTCATGGGTCAAGGCCTTTTCTTGTATAATCAAAATTATCCATGATCTGATTAGGGATAAGATATTTTGGATTTCGAAAATAATCAGCAATGTTGTCAGAATATAACTAGTGTCCTTTAGTGAAAGCCTCTTGATCCTATTTTGGCAAAGTAGTAGGTACAAATATCATTGGTGGTTTTTTTGTTTCTTTCTTGTGCTTCCAAATCATATTGGGTCTATTAGAGATTTTGGAAAGTTTAGATTTACCAAATTATTTGGGAGATTTTGGCAACTTAGCAACATGGAAGGCATTCTTGAGATAGTACGTGGAAATGCCCATGTCTTCTATAATAGCCTATTTTTCTAGAGTTATAGTAAATAGATCAGCCTAAGTAGAAGTAATGTCACTAGGGTTGATATACTTTAATTTTTGTGGATTTTAAACTATTTCTTATTATTTTTTTCAATGAATTTAGAACTAGGATAATAGTTATAATTATTAATTTCAGCCTCTAGATGTTTGCAATATTGATAAGGTTGTATATTTGTAGGAATGATGACCTCGAACCCATCATGGGGAAACATGAGGCACTGATGTAAGGTAGATGGAACAACTTGTAATTCATGGATCTAAAGATGACCAAGAATTATGTTATAAGGCAATTCCATATCCACAATATGTAACAAAGTGTGATAGGACACAAACCCAATAATGATTGGTAAACAAATAGTACCAAAAGACTCCCTTTTAGCATTTCCATGTGAATTTATGGTGATCATATTTGGATGAATGTCCTTAGTATATACCAATCTATGTACCATCTTGAGGGACACTATGTTCAGCCCTAAACCATTGTCTATAAGAACCCACTTGATTTTATGGTTTTCAATGATGACCTTAATATGCAAGGGGTTATTATGGCTTGGACCAAGAGCGGACATTTTTTTTTTGATAAAACGTGAGATGTCAATATGAATACAAATGTCACAAAAGTATTTTGAATGTTTAGTATTAATATATTGGGGAACAATGGATTATTGTAAAAGGTTGTTCAAAATAGTTATATGGGCTTTAGCCGTACGCAAAAGATCTAAAATAAAAATTTATGTAGGGGTTTTACTTAGTTGGTTTGATATATTATAAGGATTTTAAAAATTAGGATGAGATGGTTTAGCCTTGGCTAACATAGTGTTCAAATTTAGATTTGAAGGCACAATGTTCACATTGGGTTTAATGGTAGAAGAGGGCAAAGGGCCCTAAAGAGTAACTCACAAGTATCTTGTTATAATTGTACAATCTAGAGGTGGAAAGGAGACATTATAATTAGAATATGAAGGCAAAGGGACTTAGAAGGTGACTTTTAGGTGTTTAGCTGCATTAGATCAATTTTGAGTCGGCAAGGAGTCATTATAATTAGAGGAAGGATGGTGTCCAGAAATGGTAACCCATGTAAACTAAGGAGCAATAGAATTTATTGAACTCAATGCAAGGTTACTTAAGGGAGAAAGTGTCAACCCTATAACAATGGGTCTAGTACTTCAAAAATTATGGGATGGTTCATGGGTTTTGATAGTAATAGTGGTAATGTGGTTTATAGAAATACACCCCATGGTATTGTTGTAGTCATAAGGCATGTTGTTATAACCCAGGTTATTAGCATGGTTATTATGATCCTGAATATGATCATGTTGATTATGATCCTAACCTTAGTTTTGACTTTATCACTAATTATGTCCTTAGTTCTAATTATTCCTTGGTGGTTGTTGATTATGACAAGGACATGGATCTTTGTAGATACCCATATCCTAATTAGTGTCATCTGAAGCAAGTTTGCTATCAAATTCATTAATTTTGATCAAATATTCAATGAGATGTCATAATTAAACACAATGATAAGAACCATGACCAAAAACACAATGTAAATTGAAAAATTCATTTTCTTGATATCGATCAGGTTTGGGTTGATCTTCAAAAAATGGCCTTGGTATAGGCTATACAATTAAATTAGCTACTAAAAGCTTTTGGAACATTGCCTCAACAAGCTCTCCTAGTTTACTAAAGACTCTAAATTTTTTATTGAATACCCTTCATGGAGGGAATCTTTACAAAGTGATTGGTAGATTAGGTGGAGCTAATTGCACATTTGGAGCTATTGGGGCTTGCACTTTTTGTACATGTCTTGCTTCAGTTACTCTATTTCTAACCATGTTCTTGTTCTTATTAAAACCCTTGGGTTTCTCTATTATAACTATTTGACTAAGATATTGGATCTAATGTGGCATTTGACCCTATGAATAAATCATGACAAGGTATTTAGTGATAAGTGCATTTCTAACCTGCACAACCTTGTCTATGATTTCTTCAAATGTGCTTGCACAAGTAACCCATAGATTGTGTGCTATCTCAGGGTGTATTTTTTTGTGCAAATATGTCAGCCAACTATTTGTCTTATAAATTATGTTGAAATCATCTAGCTAATGCTCTCCACCACTTTAGATATGATACAAAGTTTTCTCCATCTCATTGTTTAGCTTTACATAAGTCAACAATTGTCAATTCATGTTCAATATTGTATGAGAAGTGGTTGATGAAATTTTTAGAGAGATCATTCCTATCTATAACCAACCCCTTGGGTATCTTAAGAATCCAATTTAAGTATTGTCATGCAAACTTTGTGGAAATAGATGAAGCAAATAAATGTTATTGTAAGCTACCTCTTGGCATAATATAAAAAAATCTTGGATGTGTTCATGAGGTTAACCTTTCCATTGGTATTTGTCAAATTTGGGTGTCTAAAAATAAGGTATAAAGGGGACTTGGATAATACTCAAATTGAATAGATATGGACATATCTCATCAAATTTCTACTTCTTTATTTAGTTTCCTATCTCCAACCATGACATAATTTCTTTCATCTAATTCCATTCTTGCATTTTTGGTGCATTATTAGGTGGAATATAATTTTTTGGGGTATTATGTGCCCATGTTGTGTGGATTTGTTAGGGTTATACACCCTACGATCCATAATATTGTTTTGATTTAATCCTTGAGTCGAGTAAGGCATTGATTTATGGGTTGATTAACATTCCTTGAAGTCCACCACTTTGAAGTGTAAGTGATTTATTAATTTTGGGGAGTCCATGTTCTATTCACCAAAGTATGCATTGGTTCAGAAGAACTAGCCAAATTATTTTTAAGAATCTCCTCAATACACATTGAATGTTTTGGTCCTTGATTTTACAAAGAAATAAGAGATTCTTAATGATTGAAAAATTTATGCTCATTGTCTAGCAAAGCATGTTGTGGAACTTCTTGGGACTTAGGTTGTTCAATTGATACATCTTGATCCATTATATGTGTGTTCTCAACTAAAGTGTGCTACATTGGTTCTACCACATTCCCTTACTCCTTGGAAGCATCATTGTGTATGGAAGTCAAAACTAAAGAGTCAGTCAAGTCCATGATAAGTTGGTATGCATATCATGGACTTATATTTTTGATCTTGGTGACAAGATCTTGATCATTAAGTGTTGCCTCTATGAGGACTTCCTTTCCTTTGATATAAGAATCAATGTTTTTTTTTTACTATATGAGTGAGGGATTATTCTTGGTGTTGCTCCTCTACTTTAACCAAGGTATGCAATTATTCCATAGGAAAGTTTGATAGCAATCTAGTGCCTAATTCAATCAACCTTAGCAGTGATTCATCTTTGTCCTCTATGGGTTTATGTTCAAAATAGTCTTCCTCAGATCTTACAGTCATGGGAATGTCCTTAAATACCATGGAATTGTCTTGTCCATCATAAAAGTGTTTCTCCTCATAGCTAGGGTTGTAAGAGACCCCATTACATGTGTACCTTTGAATCATGTCTAGAAGTTTTTCTCTACATTTTCTAAGATTTGGAAAATGTTTTGCAAAATTTTTAATCAAGGTGTGTTTTGATTTTCTTTAAACAAGTGACAAGGTAAAAAGAGACTATAATAAAGAGAAGTGGCATAGTACCACATAATTAGAATAAATGGTTCACAAAATTACTCAACTTTGGTGGGTTAAAATCATTAAATTGGAAGAGGTTATGATAAATTCAAAACCTAAAGTGTAAACTATTATACCAAACATAGGCCAAAGATACATCAATATTGTAAAAACTAGTTCAAATTTGACAAGTTGCCACTAGAAAATTAGAAGAGAGTCTTTATGATGAGGAAAGAAATAATGTGAACTAAGAAACTCAATTTTTGAAAAGACTTAAGAATTCCTAAGTATAAAACTAAAACCAAACGGGCAACACAATGTCATCATATGGTAATAGGAAGTATTAAATGTGTTCTCTAACTTAGAGCATGAGTGATACATAAGATAACCTAAGTTCACAATGATAAAATTATGATGAGTCTATCTAACAACCTTCAACCCAAATGGGAAATCATACTCAAGCTAACTCAAACTAAGTGCAAATGGTAAATCAATTAACACGTTGGCCTATAACTTAGAAAGGTTCTGAATTTGAATTAAAAATGAAGGACTTAAACATTTTATCAAAATGGTTTAGACTCGAATGGGTAGCATAAAAATGGTGTTTAGATAAGACAAACACAATATTTTAAATGAGGATTTGAACAAGGAAAAAGATGATTTTGATTTGGCCATCTTAATGCATTCTTGTTTAAAAAATGGTGAACAACGAATGTGTTTGGTTGACATGTTTTGGTTTACAAACAAATTTTAGACTCAATTAAGACCAAGCAAGTAAAATAAAAGACAAATACAACTAAGGATAACATCCAAAGCCCTAAAATGACAAGGTTTCTTTGTATCATTGAATTCCAACTATATACGTGCTCTTGGGAGGATTTTAAGTGTTAATCCAAAAATAAAAGCACATAAAATAGTAGGGTTTTTACACCCCCTTCTCTCATGATATTGTATGGTAACATGGAACTTCAAACTACTTGTCCTACATCAACAATATATCTATGGAAAGTGGGGTTATTTTAAAACTAAATTTTTAATCATCTGGATGGTCCCAAGTGTGATTAACACCAGATATGCCTCACATCAATTGAGTTCATACCAATTAACTTAATATGAAAGTGTCTATTCCTTTTCATAGTGATTCCATTCATTTATTGCTTAGTGGAATCCCCTAGTTAACTAGATCTAACATGGGTTTTTGTTATGATCAGGTTATCTGCTCAACCCCTTGGCAATCACAATATATGTGTCTTGATTTATATACCCCACCATGAATTGAGGTTAAAAAAATATCGAGAGATGAAAACCTAATTAAAATATTCCCTAAAAAACTCATGAGGTGGCTATGAACTCTCGCTCATAAGTCAAGTTTCATAGAATACATAACCAAGTGAAAAGTCTTTAAAGGTTGTGTCTAGATCACCCAAACAATATAGGTTTTGGGGAAAGCCTTAAGCACTTTTGGTCACCTAATTTACCTAAAGGGGATGGGGGAGAACATACACACATTATTCATTTGTGAAAAACAAACAAGTATAAAATGATTTAACATAAAACAAAACACTTCAAGGAATTTGCAATTTAAGTGAATGTTTATTTTATGCACCAAATGAGATGTTTGTGAAGTTTTCTTAGCCCTTTGGCCTTAATTACAAACTTTGAGAAAATTTCATAAAATAATTAAACAAACCATCTAAATTCATTTTAAGTACCAAATAAAAGTTTTCAAGAGTTAAACATGTTCAAATTTGGCACTTTTTCAACACGTGATCTACGATTTTTAGAGGGTTTCTTTCTACTTAGAAGCACATTTATCAATGAAATAAGTAAGATTTGAAAACTTGCTCTCAGGTTCTCTATTTTTATTACATAGAGACTGACATTGGTCAACAGTGACTGATGCTAATTACAACAATACCTATTTTGGTCTTAAAAGAACCAATGCTAGTTAATAAAAAATGATAATGATTACTTGTGAACCCTTAAGCAAAAGCCATTTTGTCAAAAACTTTTGTTAGCCCAATTTAATATAAAATATCTAGAAATAACTTTTAGATCATACAATAAAATGTTTTGACAAAGACATAAAAACAAAAATAACAACTTGTAATGTTCAAGAAAGCTCAAAAATCCACTTTTTCTATCATGTTCAACCCTACACAAGAACCGATGCCGATTAGACAAGACCAATGCTAGTTACATAGAACTGATATTGATCATTGTGTAAATTTTGTGTTAATAAAGAACCAAAAACATGGGAATCATAATGTTAAAACTTTATTTTTATGGATTTTTATGGACTTTTTATCAAATATAAGAATGCCAAGTTGGTCTCCTTATTTGTATAGGATGCATGGTTCCACTAGGCATTGCAATCAACTTTAGATTTTATTAGAACTTCTAATCTTGGGCATGCATCTCCTTGATTATTTGGTTCCTTATACCATTGTTTATATTCATGATCCCTATTACAACCAGCTTAGCTGTTGTTTGAACTCTTACCTATGGACGTGCCAAGACGTAGAGATGGAATCCAAAAATATTTAGATCAAGCATTGGTAAAAAAACTCAATAAAAATACATAAGAATGTAATTATTTAATCCAAATCTTTTTATGGGGTTGTGAAAATGATAATTAAGAGATAATGATAAGAATACACACACACAATACCTTCCCAAGAGAATTAAATCACCTAAAGGTAGATTAAAACATGATTTCCCCCTTGATTTGGTGCTCAAGTCTTTAGCAATGATGCAAGGCAAAGTGCCTCCATCATCTCTTATGCACCATTGAAACTAGGCTCATGATATTTAAATCAATGTTATGCTTATCTTAAATATATCCTATTGAATATTAAGCATAATCACACTACACACAAATGGCTTGTGGAGAGAATTTTTCATAATAAGTTTAGACAAATGAATCTTAAAAATGGTGGTCTTAGCCCTCTTATTTATAGATTTTTGAAATTGGTTAGATACAAACATGATCATCCATCTTGAGATCAACATGTGTGGCCAGGAATTTATTCAAGATTAGAGAATTAATCCATAAATACCCTCATAAATATTTGGAAGGAATGGGCATTAAAGAGGCATGAGAGGCCTTAACCCTGATATTTGTTCATTTATGGCTTATGGATCCCACCCCAACAATGATGTCACTTGATGATGCAAATATTAGGAATTAATTTACAATTAAAATATATTCAATAAATTTCATGGATTTTACACTTAAACCCTTGATTTGGATTAATTTAGCTAAGTGAAATTAATCAAATTTTATGCAATTCTTTGGAAATTGGTTACACACTATTAATCAAACTAGTTAGAATGTCAAATTATTGAGTTATAATTTGATTGGAGTGGAATTAGAAGAAGGTATCAATTTCATCAGACCAATACCCCATTTAGGACATTATCGACATGAAATAATACATGCACATGTTGTGTGCTTCTGAATTATAAGAATTCAGTGATTTAGGTTGTCAAATTGCATTTTCATCATTTTGACTTGAAATGATTTGAGAAAAGTTAATAATCACATAAAATGTATTACCCATTTAAGGATACATTATCCTAAATCAGCACTTGTAAATTATAAGCTCAAACTATTTAGTGTGTTAAAGTGATTTTGGCCTAAATTATGCATTTTCAAAATTTTTGAGTAAGATTGAAAATTTCAACACAATGGTGTTAAGAATTGGATGTCTACGTTAGGAACCAAAAGTTGGTTAGTACAACGTGTATCTCTTGAATCGATAGCCTAGTCAATGAATCATCTTCACAAGCATATCCAACTGGGCATATAAACATTGAAATGGCCTTTGTCCATGTTATGTCCGGCCCTAAAGTCAAAATTTATAGGAAAGCAAAGACATCCATTAAGATAATGTTCTCGTCCCTAAGTGAAAAAATGCTACTAAATTTGCACTAGAGTTGTAAGAGACCATGAGGGGTAGAGATGAATCATCAGCTCTTATAAATGCATTATAGGATTATATGTCACTTGAGATGAGGAAGAAATGGTGGCACATTTTAACTTATAGCTAAATCTCTATTTAGGGATCAAAAGTTGGTCTGTTGGTCGTGTATCTCTTGAGTCACTAGCCTAATCAATGAAACATCTTAAAAAAACATGTTTAAATGGGTGTATAAATATATTAATGGCCTTTATTTACACTATGTTGAGCCCTAGAGTCAAATGTTGTAGGCATCTAGACACATCACTTAAGATAATCTTCTTATCCCATAGTGGAAAAATGGAACGAAGTTTGCCTAGGCATTGTAGGAGAACTATGAGGGGTAGAGATAAACTATTAGCTCCTAAAGATACACAATTTAGATGTACAATCAACCCCTAGAGGCTTATGTGCCACTTAGGACTAGGAATAAATCGATACATGTTTTCTCTTGTAGCTAAATCTCTCATTAGGAACTAAAATTTGGTTAGTAGGTCTTGTATATCTTGATTCACTCTTCCAATCAATGAAACATATTTATGGATGCATCCAAATGTGAATATATATAATGGAATGTCCTTAAACTACACTTCATCAAGCCCTGGACTCAAAAAACCTAGGTGACTAGATGCACCCCTTAAGAGAATTTTCTTGTCCTTGAGTGGAAAAATGGAACGAACTTTGCTTGGGCATTAAAGGAGAACTATGAGGGGTAGAAATGAACTATTAGTTCCTAAAATTACACAAATGAGTTATATAAGCATTATATGAAGGATTTTATGCCACTCATGATGAGGGATACATGGTGGCACATTTTTTATCATATCCAAATCTCATTTTAGGGACCAAAATTTGGTCAGTAGGTTGTATATCTCTTGACTCGCTAACCCAGCAGATGATCAGTCTTCATAGACTCATCCATATGAGTTTATAAACACTATAATGGAATTAATTCATGCTATATCAAGTTATAGAGTTTAAATTTCCATGTGGTTGGACACACCCCTTAAGATAATGTTTTTTTCCCTAAGTGGAAAAATAGATTGAGTGAAAACCATTTGATCCATATATTGTACTAAAATATTCATATATTGTATTATTTTATTCTTCCATTAACAAAAGGAATCTCCACACATGATAATATTTATTTGATTGATAATAAATTATTTTATTACACTAAGTCACAATACTTAAAAGCATCGATCAAATCAACACCATCCTTATGCTTTCTCTACTCTTTTTTAAGGGATCTTTTTACATATGCACTTGCATCATCATGTTCCCCTTTGTCATTCCTAGCCTCAAATAAACTCTACAAATTTTGAACCCCACTCTTTGTATGCATCTTAATTAACTAGTAAAACATTAAAAAATTCTTAACCTATCTTTCACAATTATTTCACCAAATGTAGTTTGTATTGAACATGATTTATCTTACATTACTATTTATATAAAATATATCAAAATAATCTTGGATAAAATCTAGATAATGTAATTTATCATCATTCATATAAAATTGGTACTCCC